>JARHVA010000355.1:2397500-2560000 GCA_037957365.1 Torreya grandis
TAATGTGTATGAGTAGTTCCAATATGAGTAGGTTACATGATAGTTCAATGTGTATCAGGATGTGCCTTCAATGACAATGGTGTGGTTGAGGAGTTCTTAGGCTCTTATGAGGCTAGGTAGTAGGCCTAGGCCATCAGATACAAAGATAAACCTAATTCCTTTGATAAAGTAGGATCTTGTGATTAACATACTAGATGTAGATGACATAGGAGTCACTGATGCCTATAGATCCTAGTGGAGAGATCATAGATGGGCACCTCTATTTTTGAGAGGTGGGATTATCATAGAGGATGTATTGGATGTGGAGCCCCTTAGGGTTGTTGATGGTAAGCTATTATTATATGGTTGTACATTATACATATTTGGTTACTCATTTACTTGGTTATAAATCTGATGTATTATTTGGGTAAGTGCAGGTTTCAAGGGATGATGAGTCTGGAAGATTTCCATCGAGTTTGTATTATGATTATTAACTTGACATATCCCTGATGATGATATGGAGGATGGATTAGTAGAGAGTACCACTGATGTTGTCAATATTCATGCCTATTTTTTCAGTCCATTTATGATATTTATAATAGCATATAGACAAGCTAATGTAGATAGGGATGAGGCACACATGGAGTTACATAAATAGACCATACCTACACCTGATGCTTTAAGTAAGGCTAATAATCAAATAATGGATGAATACATATGTCTAAAATGAGAGTATGTGGAGTGTATGGCCGATCTGGGTATGTATTATGAGAGAGAGAGTAGACACATTTATTGATTGAGGTTATAGAGGGAGAATGGAGCCTCCAATTATAGTATGGATGTGTCTAAGAGTGAGAGTGGGGGTTAGTCCTAGTGGCCATGTATGCATTATTAACTGATGTACTATGATTGTATTGAAACTATATTCTGAGTTATATATATGGATGCTTATTATTATATTGTCACTATACATATTGGTATATGGATCTGGATGTATTGTGTATGTTGATGTGTTTATTATTTTTATTGGTGATATTAGTATATGGTAGTTGTCTAAGAAGTGGTAATGAATCTTTATCTATTTACAAATGTTTAGATATATATGTGTAGTGGGCTAGGAATGTTTTTTGTTGGTATAGGTTGTATAGGTTTTTCATAAGATATCTACGTGTAGATCATGTGACTGTGATATGCACTGTCTGAACTTGAATGACATGGTGAACCAATGAATATAATGCTCATGTTGTGTCAGTGTAGAAGTAGAATTCGAAACTAAAATTTCATGTGATACATTGCTAGTGACTAGGTGTGTAGACTCTATATTAAAGATCTTGATTGGTTGGTGTGCTAAAACTATACTCTAAGGTCTATGATCTCTAAAAAATATATTGATCAGTGGTTGAATTGAGGCTGTATTATGATCTCTGTATTTGTTTTCAAATGTATTAATAGGTGTTAGAACTAATTTTATGCTTTGACCTCTATGAATTGGTTACCATCTCTATTGAATCTATGGTGCATGAGTTACCTCATAAATAGGTGTCCTAAAAACCACATGGCTCATATGATGAGTAACCAATGGATCCTCAAAGGGAATGTCTTGGGATAACTCTATAATAGAGGATTGTGATCTAGGAGAGTGTGGATACTATGATCTTGGTATCCCCTATGTGAATGTTATAATGCCTCGATTGAAATACAACATGGTTAATGTGGGATCAAAGTGCATTACAATGATCATCTGAATGTTTATTTATCTTATAAAAATTGTAATATGGCTTATTTTGTATGCTATGCAAACTATGTGCTGGATGATGATTAGTAGGAGGAATTGTGATCATCTCCTTATCTAATAATGTAAGCAAGATGTCATGAGGCCTATTCCTATGTAAAATATATATAACCCCTTTATGTGTGTCCTATGCTCTGCTCACTATAGGAAGTGCTCTATGAAGTGGCTCTTTCTCGTTGTTGAGTACCTATATCGGTTGTTTTTATTCCACTAGTTTCTTAATTGGAAGTGGAGTAGGTTCTTATACCATGTTAGATGACTAGTGCTCTAAGAATCCCACATCTAAATATATTTTTGAATGTGTAACCACTAATCCCAATTTTTTTTCTAATCCTAAATATATGTAACATAGATTACCTCTTGTGAAGGTATATTATCATCATTAAGGGGTTCATTTAACTTTTGAATTTTGTTATTTATCTTACCCATTGGTATATTTCATTGACAACCTTTTTTATGGAGGGTTGGTTTTCTCTATGTCACCATTGGAGGTGTGATAGCTGGGACCTGGGTAGAGGGAAATGAGCTATCACCCTTATTTAGGTTAGTTTAAGAAATAGGTTATGCTATAGTAAGGCATGTTAAGGGAGATTCATTGGTATCTCTTATTTTGTTAATTTGTAAAGAAGTATCACATGCTAATTGATTATAAGGTACTTTATTATCAAGTAAATATAACTTATATACATATGAATAAGTGTTTGTATGTTTTTTTACATGTGACCTAGTATTAATTTGAACAAGAGAAATAGGTGAAGTAGGAGGAAAAATAGAATGTTTAGACTCCATGTCCTCTTTATCATAATCATAGTAATCATTACTATCCCAAGGTTCATCAAAATCATAGTTTAATTCACTTATAGAAGTAAGAGAAGAAGTATCATCCACATGCTCACTAAGAGAGAAAGTAGGAGAACATTTAAACATTTTACTACTATGCAATGTGTCATCATGTGTAGGAGTAATGCAATTCATTTATTCACTAGCTATGGGTGGAATGCATAAATGATTATTACTTTTAATCTTGGATTCAAGGGTAAAATAAGAAACAATCATGTTCTTATTTTTCATATTATGACATGTAGGAGAAGAGTTAGATACATTTGTATTGTCAATATATTGTAAATAATTATTGCATTGAGCTTGAAATGTAAAAGAAGGTGATAAACTAATTTCAGCTACCTTAGTTTGTGCATTGGTAAAAGGTGTAATATCAATGGTATATGTTTTTTTGAATTTAATTGAGAAAGGTTAAGAAGATGCATTACTCTTATCTACTTTACTTGAATCATGCAAAAGTGGATTTTGAGTATTGCACTTATATTTATTTAATTTGAATAAAGAGGTAGTGAAAGTATTAGTGTAGGTTTTTAGTTTTCCCTATTTATTAATTAGGGAAATTGTATTTCTTGTGCATACATGGAGTTTTCCTACATTTGTGGGATAGGCTAGCTTATGTGGAGGTGTGTGTCATAGATGTGTCATAGGTGTCATAAGAATGTCATAAGTAACTCCCTTGATGGGAGTTACTTCTCTCTTATTAACACCTTGTCACCACCTTTCATGGAGGAGTTACTGTTTATTTTTGGGGTGCCTTGTCCACCTTTTGTGGAGGAGTTACTTACGTACTCTCTTATATGTATTCCTCACTTTGGCCATCTCATGTTAATCAAATTTTGGTTTTCTCTATTTTGTCTTTTGCAATTTATCTTCTTATGTTATTTTCAAATTGCTTTAGCATATATGTGGTGTGCACTTGCTTCAACTCATGTGATCACGTCTCCATTGCACTCGCATTATCTAGATTTTGGCAACAACTCCGATATGGTATCAGAGCAAGAATGGTAATCGTGTGTCTGGTTATGCTTTTAGTTCATTTTGAAATCAAGAGGAGTGGAGTTCTCTTTGTTTTTTTAATTTTTTAGATCTGATCTAAAATAAAAAAAATATATTATTTCTGGTATCATTTTCTTGGAAATCCTTGGCCTTTGGGTGTCTTGGCTGTCTTCACTTTAGGGGCTGGTTCATCTGTTTCTCTTCTTGGGTGCCATTGTTGTGTGGAGCAGCAGAGGGAGGAGCAACGACTCCAAACAACAATCCTTCCAGCATCCTTTTTCAGCCAAGCTTCTGCGCCTAGCTTCTGGCCTTCACTTCTACCACGCCAAGCTTCAGCAGTGTCATCCTCTGTACGTCATCCAAAACAGGCCGTACATCGTGCAAATTTGCAGGTTTTTTCCTTCAGCGCTCCATGCCAAACTCCTGGTCTGCACCAACTTTAGGTCTGTGCCAAAGTTTGCTATTCATTTGCTTATTTTCTCTACCCAGCAAGGTGCCAAGCAGGCCATACAGTGTTTCTAGCAGGTCTGTCTTTTTTTTGTCTTTTATGCCAGCAGTCTTGTTTGAAAAATGGTGCTCCTTTCATGCTTGGCGTCCCATGTGGACCCTTAGATGCTTGGCCAGCAGTTCAATTCTGTATTTACTTTAATATTTTCAATTAAAATTGACTTGTTAAAATAAAAATTAGTCAATTTGACTGAATATTCAGTTTTATAGATAGTTTTGTAATTTTGGAGTTTTCATTTAAAACTTGTATCTTCACATGTTGAAGACGAAGGTTGAGGCCCGAGTTGGCGGGAGGCCAATTCCCCCTCACACAAACCTCCTTTGGATTCCTCATTCCATTTCAAATCCAACAAGTGGTTGGAAGGCCACCTTCTCTCTCATAACAGACATTTTTTTAATGTTTTAGTGCCTTTTTTTTGCAAAAACACTAGTTTACGAGAAAGTTGAACTTTTAATATCTTGCAAATGGTAGCTCGGATTTGGGTTCCATTTTTTTAGAAAGTGTTTGTAATTCAATTTTCCATAGTGTAGACTTGTTATTTGTCAAAAATGCACTAGTTTATAAAGTGTCTAAAATTTGGGTCTCTCGAGACGCATTTTCGACTGAGTCTGACATCCTATTTGTTTTAGTCTTGCACTGATTGCTCTAAGATGCATGCTCGGCTGAGTCCAATGTCTTTTGAACATGTGCTTGCATATTTGGGGGGGGCTCAACATTTTGGGGGGGGTGTGATTGCTTTTCACAACTTGTATATCTTTGCTTTCATTTTCCTTTCTGCATAAATTCACAACTTGCAATCAACACAACTTCACCTAAATTCAGCTAAAAATAGATTCTTTTCAACTTAAACCCCTAACACCCTTCAACTATCATGAATGGTAGGTTAAAATGTCAATCATTCTTAGAAGCAAAGGGTTGTATAGGATCAACATGGGTACTAAAGTAGAACCCAACACTGATGCTGAAAGGTCAAGTGGTACAGCTATAGTGATGAAGCCTATGAATTATTGAGCTTGTCTATGTCTCTAGAACTTTTCTTCAATTTAGAATCCTCCAAGACTCCCAATGACATATGGGACACCTTAGAAAACTTATTTGAGAAGCTTGATGAGATGAGAGGTCATGAGCTCGAAAACGAACTCATAAGTCTAAGTCCTAACAACTTTGACACCCTACATGACTTCTTCACTAAGTTTAAGGCCCTTAGATTGAAATTGAAAGAATGCAAGATAGAGAAGAAAGATGATCAACTCATACTTTATATTCTCGCAAAGTTAGGTCCAAGCTATTCAGTCTTTGTCTCCACTTTCCATGCCACAAAAAGTGCCCTTGGCACTACCTGGAAAATGCCTTCTTTGGATTCATTCATTGCCGACTTGACTAGGGAGCAAGATAAGCTAATTCAACTGGGCATAATGAAGTCTACTCAACCCCAAGCTTTGATAGCTAGAAATGGTAAGGATAAGACTTCAACAAAGGAAAAGAAGAAAAAGAACAAGGACTAGGAGAAGAAGAAAGAAAACAACAATCCTGCCAAAAACAACATTGAGTCTTCATCCTCCAATGCTAAACCTAAGAAGGAGAAGGTTAAGTGTGCCTATTGTAAAAATATAGGGCATGATGAACATAAATGCATGAAGAAACAAATAGATCACCTAACTCATATTCTAGAGAAGAACAACATAGGTGTTCCTGAGTCCATCAAGCAAAATTCATCTACCCAAGATTCTACCAAGGAAAAAGGCAAGGGTAAGGAGAAAGAAAAGGGCAAGGCTCTTGTAGCTACAACAACTTCTACATCTTCACGGGTCATAGACTCAGGTGCTTCTCACCACATGGGCTCTTCACTAGTTGAGTTTTCATTTTTAGAGCCTTGTAGCATGACTTTAATTAGTTTGGGTGATGGCACTTTAGTTTCTGTTGTAGGGAGAGGGTTAGTTGAAATGGAAGGAAGAACATTCAATAATGTTCTAAGTGTTTCTTCTCTTTCAACCAATCTCCTATCAATGTACCAAATCACTCACATTGGTTAGGGTATGAGAGTTGAGTTTTCACTAGATTCAGTAGCTATTAGGGAGTTGCATAGTGATACTACAGTGGCAATGGGTAGGGCAGATCACCAAGCCAAGTTATACACCTCACATTTTACATCAAATTCTTCTCCAACAGCATTGTTGACTCATTCAAATGGAGTTAGTAAATTGTGGCATGAGTGGTTTGGCCACCTTAACTACCACTATCTTGAGCAACTTTGCAAACATGACATGGTCATTGGCTTGCCTCGTGTCTGATTCTCAAAAGAACTTTATGAGGGGTGCTCCCTTGGGAAGTATCTCAAAGCAAAATTTGACAAAGACAAAGCTTGGAGGGATTCAAAACCTTTGGAGTTAGTCCACAGTGATGTATCTGGACCCTTTTCCAAACCATCTTTCACAAGGGCCAAGTACATCCTCACTTTCATTGATGATTTCTCTAGGTACACTTGGATATATTTTCGCAAACAAAAGTCTGAAGTGTTTGAAAATTTTCTAGACTTCAAGGCTCTTGTTGAGAAACAGAGTGAGAAATCCATCAAGGTTCTTTGAACTGATAATGGAGGGGAGTATGTCAGTATCAGGTTTGAGCAATTTTGCACCATAGAGGGGATTGATTTGTAGCGCACAGTAACTTACAGTCCTTCATAGAATGGGGTTACAGAACACAAAAATAGGTTCTTGAAAGAGATGGGTAGTTGTATGATTCACTCTAAATCCTTAGCACCATAGTACTAGGCTGAAGCCATCAATTGTGCTTGCTACATTCAAAACAGGGTTCCTCATAAAGCTTTGAAAGGGATAACACCCTTTGAAACTTGGCATAAAAGGAAACCTGATGTTGAGCACCTCAAGGTTTTCAGATCCCCAGCCATGGCCCACATTCTGAAGAAGAAACACAAAGCTATGGAATGTTAGTCCAAGCCTGGCATCTTTGTAGGATATCTGGATGGTATTAAGGGGTATCACCTTCTAGATCTAGTCACTCATGAGTTGTTCATCGAGAGAAGTGTCCATTTTCAGGAGAGTCCTAGAGACTCAACACTTGACACTTCTTCTCCCTCATCAGATCTACTTCATGATGATTCCTCATTAGATTCAGATTAGCGACAATAGGTTCTTGAGCTGGAGACATCTTATTCTTCTTCGAGTTCAGACAGCGAGGATAGTGATGCAGTGTCATCCACCTCTAGTCAGTCAGAGGATGAGGGGTTAACACCTAACTTGCCAACTTCTGGGCCATTTTGGGCCAGACAGACACTTGAGAGTGCTGGCACTTGGGTAGGAGATCCCACAAATGACAGATGTACTAGGGGGATTTTCAGATAGATCCACATGCCTTCTTTGCTTTAGTTTCAAATCCATAGAATTTTCAAGAGGCATTGGGGGTACCTGAGTGGGATAATGTTATGGAGGAAGAATATTCTTCCTTAATCAAAAATCACACTTGGGATTTGACTTCACTTCCTAAGGGAAGAAAGATGGTTTGATGTAGGTGGATATATCAGACCAAGTTTGTAGTAGATGGGTCAGTTGATAAGTACAAGGTGCGATTGGTCACCAAGGGTTTCTCATAGGTGGCAGGTATTGACTACTCAGAGACCTTTGAACCCGTTGCAAAGATGACTTCTATCTAACTCACCTTGGCTATTACCACAACACATGGTTGGGATGTACATTAGATGGATGTGAAGAGTGCCTTTCTTCATGAAGACCTAGAGGAGGAGATCTACATGGAACAACCACCAGGATTTGTTCAGGATTCTTCCTTAGTATGCAAACTTAGGAAATCTATCTATGGCCTCAAATAGGCCCCTCAGGCTTGGTATGCCAAGATGGATTCCTTCCTTCTCATAGCGAGTTTCACTAGGTGCCATTCTGATCCCAATGTCTACTTCTTATGGCAAGATGATTCGCTCTTGATTTTGGTTCTATATGTTGATGACCTTTTGATCACCAAGAGTTCTTCATCAGCTATTGCAGTGGTGAAGGCATCTCTTTAGGATAGATTTGACATGATAGACTTGGGTTTATTGCACTAATTCCTTGGCATCAAGATCTCATAGTCAAATTTATGGATTTCTCTTACACAGCCTAAATATGCTCTTGACTTATTGGCTCAGTTTCACATGGCTGATTGCAAGCCATCTCTGACTCCCTTTGTAGCAGGAGTCAAGCTTGAGGCTGACTGTTCTTCACTATTGGTTGATGCCACTCAATATCGACAGCTTATTGGTAGTCTCATCTACTTGACTCACACCAGGCCCGACATATCATATACAGTGGGACTTGTCTCCAGATTCATGCAGGAACCTCATGAGCTGCATTGGAAAGTAGCTAAGAGGATCTTGCATTACATACAGGGTTCATAGAGATATGGGATTCATTATAGATTAGGCATAGAGGTTGACTTGGTTTGATATACAGATTCAGACTGGGCTAGCGATTCACAAACTCAGAAGTCCACTTCTGGTTACAATTTCTCTCTAGGTTCTGGTATTATCAGTTGGTCTAACAAGAATCAGAATGCTATTGCTATATCATCCACAGAGGCAGAGTACATGGGAGTTGTTAATGCAGCTACTGAGGCTATTTGGCTTCAAGCGATTCTTTTTGAGTTTGGCATTCTTATCAGGTAGCCCACCATCATTTATTGTGATAACCAGAGTACCATTCAGATTTGTAGGAATCTGGTTTAGCACCAGCGGACCAAGCACATAGATATTCACATGCATTTCATTTAGGAGCTTATTCATAGTCAGGTCATTGAATTGATATTTTGCCAGTCTTCAGAGTAGGTTGCAAACATCTTCACCAAACCTTTCATCGAGAGCAAGCTCATTCATCTATGAGCTCTTCTTGGGGTATGGTCTACATCTGCAGCAACATCATCTTCAGGGGGGCCTTCTAGCCTCTTCTTTTATTTTATGTCTCTATTTTGTGGGGGGGGGAGTTTTTCCCTACAAGTTTTCTCCTTTTCTCTATCTTATGGGAGATTGCATTTGTACATGGGTACCTCATCAGGCCTAGTTGTCGGGACCCATTTTATATTTCCAAAGTGCCCACCTAAGCTACACTTATGGGGGGGGTATTAGTGTAGGTTTTTATTTTTCCCTATTTATTAATTAGGGAAATTGTATTTCTTGTGCATACATGGAGTTTTCCTATATTTGTGGGATAGGCTAGCTTATGTGGAGGTGTGTGTCATAGATGTGTCATAGGTGTCATAAGTAACTCCCTTGATGGGAGTTACTTCTCTATAATTAGCACCTTGTCACCACCTTTCATGGAGGAGTTACTGTCTATTTTTGGGGTGCCTTATCCACCTTTTGTGGAGGAGTTACTTACGTACTCTCCTATATGTATTCCTCACTTTGGCCATCTCATGCTAATCAGATTTTGGTTTTCTCCATTTTGTCTTGTGCAATTTATCTTCTTATGTTATTTTCAAATTGCTTTAGCATCTATGTGGTGTGCACTTGATTCAACTCATGTGATTACGTCTCCATTGCACTCGCATTATCTAGATTTTGGCAACAACTCCAATAGAAAGTATCTAAAAATATGCGATCACATTGGAACAAATCACTACCAATAAGAGGCTCTTTTGGCATTATATTGTTAGTTTGATTTTGAGGTGTAAGACAAGAGGGAGAGGAAAGAGAACAAGATGTATCTGATATATCCTCATCTACATTTTCATTGTCATGCTCATATTAATCCTCATATCCATCATTATAACAAAATTCATCATCATCATTATAAATAAAATCATTATCATGTTCTAATGTAAAATCTTGAAACTTTTTCCATTCATTATCATAATTATAAGAAATATTCAAAAATTCATCAGCTTGGTGAGGGGTAAAAAAATTCTTAGCTGTCATTTTAAACTTGCTAAAGAAGACAATGTAAATAATGAATAACAAGCACACAAGAGGTAGAATGTATTCTAACATAATCATGTGTGCAACTATGAGAATTTTTTAACCAAGTGTTTAAAATAAATTAGGATTTTAGGTGAAACCCTAATTGCTAGTATATGGGTGTATAAGGACCTAGTATGTGGATCTTGGACTTGAATGGGGGTTATTGTGCAAAAAAATAAATTACATAAAATTAATGAAACCCTAATATAGGACTAATTTTAATGAGCTAGGTTATGCCAAAAATTAGGCAAAAAATAAAAGTTTGTAACCCTAATTTAGTGCACAAAAATTGGAAGAAGGTAAACCCTAAACAAAACTAGGGTTGTAAGCAATATTCAAAGTAAGTCAGGTTCACCAAATGTTTTAAATTTTTAAGAATTATATGGTTTAAATACTATGTTGTTAAAGGGTTGAGTATAATAATAATCTAGAATGAAAATTGGAAATAACTGATTTGACAAACCTATACCAAAATAGAAATTATAAAGAGAAAGAGTACTTATCTAGAATAAAACAAGTCTTTGTATAGTCAAGGAGATAAAATAGGATAGAAAAACAAGCAACACCTTCCATTCTATGACTATGATTAAAATATGGTCTCAGACAGTAGCGCCAATATCAAGACAATAGTGCTATATTATGCTAGTGCCTAATTATGGTGCTTGTGTCCCTCCTATAGGAGTTGTTTAGAACTTTTAGGGAAGTTACAAGAGATTTTGATGGTCTTGTAGGTGGTTTTGTGTCATCCAGGAGCTTGTTTATGTCACTATTTTAGCTAAACCTCTTCTAAAACCCTATACTTGCACACATAAAATAATAACCAGATCAAATGCAAAAGATAAGGAAAAAGCTAGGTTGTGGGATGTTACAATTATGTGGAGTAGAACTCCTATTATCTTGGCTGCTTTTTAGGAATACAAAACACAAAGAAATATTAATTAATTAAATATGGAAATAAAATATAGAAAACATAACACAATAGAGACATATTTAATGTGGTTCACCCAATATGGGCTACATCCACACAAAAACAACCAGTCCTTATTTTTTAGTCCAACAAATAAAGATAAAAATTTGAAATACAATCACTGTAGTATCCTCTTCACTCACATACAATGTGCCACCATCATTATAATACCCTCATATCAAAGGAGGGTTACATATTAGGGAAAAAATGCACAAACATAATCTCTACTATGAGATCTACAACCTAATAGTGAATGGTCTAAATTTACTATGAAATTATAATATTTTATAGTACATTTTTAACAAAATTTTGCTTCAAGGGTAATACCCCAAAACCCCTATGACAACCATAGTGGGGGGGAATTACCTCCCCACACCCCCCATCGGGAACTAGGCATAAAAATAAGATAAGGACCCACCATCTGACAATCTCCCACTTGGAGACTGATTGATACAACTCCAATGGTATAACTCTTCCTTGGACTTTTATTTGAAATTTAACCCTAGATCATTTCTCATATTCTTTATCATCCCTGAAGACTTATTGACGATGAAAAACTCTCCAGATTCTCCTTTGTGATTTATTTTGTTAGCATATCTATAGGATTCTAACTTGTATGGATCTTTTCCAACTTCAGTTGACCATCCTCCAAAAATGAAATGAAGTGATACCTAAGTTGTATATGTTTGGTTCTTAAGTGGAATGCTAATTTATTTATTGTACAACCTACAATATTCCTGATTATACCTCAACTCTTCCATGAACTTTTGCATCCATATCATATCATTACTAGCTTTTATAGCTACAACATACTTTGCCTCTGTAGTTGACAAAGTAACCATCTTTGAAAATTTTGAAATTTAATTAACCACTGTGTCACTAATAGTGAATACATAACATGTGGTGCTCCTCCTACCATCTAAATCTCTAGCTATGTCTGCATCAACATATCCTTGTAATGTAACATCTAAACCTTCATAGCATAATCATCTATCAACAGTCCCTCTCAAGTACCTGAGAATCCACTTGACTACATCCCAATGCTCCTTTCCTAGATTATTCATAAACCTTCTAACAACTCTCACTACATGAAAAATATATGGTCTTATGCACACCATAACATACATTAAACTTACAACTACTGAATCATATGGAACTTTAGACATGTAATTGATTTCTTCCTACATTTTATGACATTGTTCCTTAATTTTAAGTGCCCTCCTAAATGTGTACTCACTGGTTTTACATCTTGGATATTGAACCTGACTAACACCTTTTTGATGTAATCTTCTTGAGACAATTCCATTTTTCTATTTCTCTTGTCTCTTGTTATTCTCATACCAAGGATTTACTTTGTATCACCAAAATCCTTCATTGCAAAATAATTTGCTAATTTTCTTTTTAGATCATTTATATCTTGCATGTTACACCCTACAACAAGCATGCCATTTACATACAATAAAAAGATAATATAACAACCATGATCTAATCTCATGAAATAGACACAGTGGCCAAAATGACATCTAATATAACCTTGTTCTACCATAAACATGTCAAATTTTAAATACCACTACCTTGGATCTTGCTTTAGACCATACAAACTCTTCTTCAACCTACACACCATTTTCTCTTTACTTTTTAATTCATATCCCTGTGGCTACTCCATATATATTTCCTCATCCCAATCACCATGAAGGAAAGCAATATTCACATATAACTATTCAAGGTGAAAATCTTCTACTGCTACCAAACTTAAAACAGTTCTTATGGAAGTCATTTTTACAATCAAATAAAATATTTCATCAAAATTAATACCTTTCTTTTATGCAAACCCCTCTACAAAAAGTCTAGCATTGTACATCTTTTTTCCTCCATCTTCTTCCTTCAACCTATAAACCCATTTATTATTAAATGCTCTTTTATCTATAGGCAACTGAACTAAATCCCAAGTTTGGTTATGTACCAAGGAGTCCATCTTCTCTTTCATGCCTTACTCCCACTTCTTTCTAGTTTCTACCTATATTGATTCTTCATAGCTTTCTAGCTCACCACCATCAAACAATAATAAATAATAAAGTGAATGAGAGTATCATTCAAGGGGTCTACTTACTCTAGTAGATCTTCTAACTACACTTTCAGGAGTTTGAGATACTTGTTGTTGTTTTAGTTGTTACATATTCTAATTTTTTGACACTTTTAGAATTTCATTTCCTATGATTTCATCACGTATTGCATATTCTGTATTTATATTTTCTTATTTCTTTTCCTACAACTGATCTTTGTACATGACCTTCTCATTAAATATCACATCTCTACTCCTAATGATTTTATGATTTTCAAATTCCCATAAATGGTAACCAAAATCATTAACTCCATATCCAATGAAAGTACATTTCTTGGATTTTACTTCAAGCTTGGTTCTATTTTTTTATTAATATAGACAAATGTTTCATAATCAAAAGTCTTTAAGGAGTCATCTAAATTTTTACCTATCCATGCTTCTTCTAGAATGACACCATCCAAGGGACTTAAAGGCCCTTTGTTTATTAAGTAAACAACAATATCCATAATATCTGCCCAAAACTATAAGGGCAACTCTGTATGCAATCTCATGCTCCTTTCACACTCCATGATTGTCCTGTTCATCCTTTTTGACACACCATTTTGTTTTGGTGTTCTTGGAACCATCTTCTCTCTATGAATCCCATGTGATGAACAATAATTATCAAATTCCTTGCTACAATATTCACCTCCATTGTCAGATCTAACACACTTCAACTTATTTCTTATCTCATTCTCAACCAAAGCTTTCCATTTCTTAAAAGTATAAAAAACATTATATTTTTTTAATGCAATAAACCCAAGTTTTTTTAGTTGCATCATCAGTACAATTAACATAATAAGAAGAGCCACCAAGGGATGATACTTGAGTCGGTCCCTATACATCTATATGTACTAGTTCTAACTTTTCATCCTTCTTTATCTTCCCAACTTTGAGAAATCTGAATCTCTTCTATTTTCTGTACACATAATGCTTACAAAATTCCAAATACACCTTCTTTAAATCTAGAAACAAATTATTTGAGTGGAGAACTTGCATCCCCTTCTCACTCATGTGCCCAAGTCTGTGGTGCCATAATTTTGTATCCACTTCTATAAAAGCTAAAGCAATAGAAGATTCAACATTACCATTAGATAAATATAATGTACCTACCTTCTCTTCTTTTGCTATTACCAATGATCCTTTAATGACGTTCCATGAATTATTTGCAAATGTAACTGTGCAACCCTCACTTCCCAACTGCTTTGCTGAAATTAGATTTCTTCTCAACTCAGGGACATGCCTTACCTCTTTCAACAACCATTTATTTCCATTTTGTAATTTTATCTGTATCTTACCCTTTCTTACAATTTTATAGGGTTCACCATCACCCAAATAAACCTGTTCAAAATCACCTTGAACATAGCCTTAAAAATAATTATTATGGGGTGTAGCATGAAATGAAGCCCTTGAATCTAACACCCAAAATCATTAATATTATCTAAATAAAGGATTAAAGCATCTTATAACACATCACCTGCTACATTTGCTTCCTAATTGTTATCTTATTGTCCACCACCTTGTTTTCCTTTTTGAAACCAACAATCTTTCTTCAGGTGTCCTTTCTTCCCACAAATCCAACACACCAACATTCCTTTGGATTTGGATATGCCCTTCTTAGACTTACCACAATTCCTTGGGCCCTATCCTCTATCCTTTTTCTTCCCCTATTCTCCATAATCAAAGCATTACCTAATGTCTCACCTGTGCTTTTTCTTCACATTTGCTCATTATGAATAATACCAATAACATCATTAAACTTTAAAGTGTTTAAACCAGAGACATAATTACTCACAACCATGACCAAGCCATTCTAGGTTTCTAGTAATGAACACAAAATCAAAAGAGCTCTAACCTCATTATCAAAATTTACTCATACAAAGTTTAACTAATTTATGACCATGTTAAATTCATTTAAATGATTAGTAATAGGCCAACCTTCTGACACTTCTAGATTAAATAAATGCTTCATAAGAAATACCTTGTTGGAGGCTGAGGGTTTTTCATATACTCTATCTAATGCCTTTATCACATCCTCTATTGTATTTTTTTTGAAATATTGAAGGCCACTGATGTTGCCAGGCATAATTGTATTGTTCCTAGTGCTTTTTGTCAAGAACCTCTCAATATTCATCCTTTATAGTTGTTGGCTTCTCTGCTATTCTACCCAATGATAGGAAAAGATAATTATGATATAGACAGTCCTCCATTTGCATCTTCCATAGATGGTAGTTTTGGTCGCTAAAATTTCTGACCTTAAAATTGCCTTCTTTTACCATTGCTCTCACTTGAACTAGGAACCCTCTTTTCCTATGAGTTTGTCTACCAAATAAACCTTTGGTTCTAATACTAGTTGTTAAGAATACAAAACATAGAGCAATATTAATTAATTAAAGATGGAATTAAAATTTAGAAAGCACAACATAATAAAGACACAAATTTAACATGGTTCACCCAATATGGGCTACGTCCACATAGAAATAACTAGTCCTTATTATTCAATAAAAAAAATGAATAAAAAACCTGAAATACAACCACTACAATATCCTCTTCACTCACATAGAATGTGCCACCATCATTACAACACCCTCATATAAAAGGAGGGCTATATATTAGGGCAAAAATGCACAAACATAATCACTACCATTAGATCTACAATCTAATAGTGAAGAGTCTAGTTGAAATTACAATATTTTATAGTGCATTTTTAACAAAATTTTGCTTTGGAGGTACTACCCCCAAACCCCCATGGTGACCATAGTGGGGGGTGTTTCCCACCTACATCCCCCTATTAATAACTAGATATTAAAATAAGATTAAGCTCCACCATCGAATATTGCTACCTACATTAACCCTAATGCTAGGGGTCTCAAATCACATGTAGTTATTCCTTAGGGAATGTGCATAATTAACTTACATGGTATGCTATAATGAATTTTGTTTAGGCCCTTCTTTTGATAAAGTATGAAATGTCTATATGTGTTATCTGAGTAGTATGCAAAGTATTAAGCTATACTATTGACCTCTTCTATGTAATTATGTGCTAAAATAGCAAGTGCTAGATTTAAAATTCCTCATGAGGCCCTTTATATAAAAAGAAATTTGATTTGAATATAAAACCTTGTTCACTGGCTGACAAGCTATAAAAGAGGGATAAAAACATAAAAGAAGGCTCAAGGTAAGGTTAGACCCATGAGAGAAAATGACCATCGGACACTAGAGCCATAATTGGACATTAGCACATTGCTATTGTGAAAATGGCATGAGTGTTTTGAGGCCTTAAAATAGAGCTAAGACTAATAAGAATAGGCTAGGGGTCCTTATGACTAGGAGGAGGTGACTTAGGACCACTAGGGGTGCAAAAAATAGGGAACATAAGACACAAGAAAGATCAAAAGACCTAAAATGACCACACGAGCAAGGACTATATTCATCACTAGGACCTTCATGTGAAAGAGCAATCAAAGACATAGTACTTGTGGTTGCTTGACCAAATTAGGGTGTATACACCAAGAAGAAATTTAATGAAGGGTAAGAGTTAAATTTAAAGCAAATAGATATAAAATAGGAATAAAAGGAACAGAGGAATGATTAACTAATATCAATATCCATCAAGGGGATATTGGGAAAGAGAAAAATGGAGATATAAAGAAACAAGGTGCTACAAGGGTAATGTAGAAATATTTAATGGGGACAAGGCTCTCTAATCAAGTGGATAAGGCTAAGAGTTTTAGACATCAAAGGCCTATATAACCCAATCTAGCAAGCATAATCTTGGGATAATAAGTGAAATATAAATATCATCCTGTGAAGGCTAAATGTATGGAAATTAAAAGGATCATACCTTACCAAAATATCTCCTTTGCTCCTCAGGACTCCTTATAAAGTCATTATTCTACTATGAGTATTGGGTACTTACTTGAGAAATTTGGTGGTACCAAACTTTAAAATAAACAAAATACCTACTACCCTAGTCTACTAGTCTACCACACATTAATGGACATCACCTCTATCATGAGGCTAGTTGTGGAGTTTGAGATTCAATTAAGATATGGGGTGTTCCAAGAATAAGATAACGTATTTTATTATGATTTGAATTTTAAAAGATATATTTTCTTTTAATTATGATATGTTTTTAAACTCTTTTGGCTTTTTTTGGTTTCCTCCTCCATATGGATTCAAAAAACCAACCTTGGGTGATAAAGATGTCTAACACTAGAAAACCTACATTGAGTCATTAAAAGGGAGAAACTAAATACCATGATGCTAAGATACTTCTAAAATTACACCTTATAAAAGAGTGAAATATCTAAACTAAACTAAATGTGCCTTAAGGGAAAGGAGAGTGATAAATGGGGATTTTGGAAGATCTATCTTTGAAAAAAGGTGATACAACGAGGATGTACTAGTATTTAACCATAAGAAGGGAGAGTTTTGCTTCAAAAGTGACTAGGAATAAGAGAAGATCTAGAAGTACATAGGAATATAAGTCAAATCACATAAGTGGAAATCCTGGTAAGGGAAGGGATGTGAAATATGGTGGTCACATAACTAGAGAAGCTACACTAACCTACAAGGGTTATAGTACAAACACTATTTGACATTTAATTACACACAATAAAAAAATGATCTTAAGAGAGTTTATGATTGTGAATCTTAAATGTTGCAAATAATGAAGAGAAGCACACTCATACAGACACACAGGTGTAGGAAAACCCTTTTAGGTTAAAAACCTATCATAATAATCTTCTTAAACTATAACACAAACATGATGTCTTATAATGCTACAATCAAGTCGTAAGGTTTTGTAACCTTCATATATTGCTTTACTATATACCAAAATTCATAGACTAAATCATGTTTTCTCATCATATTTTACACATATGTAGTGTAACTATACCATATCAACTTCCTTAGAGGAATAATGTCTTATAGTAGACACATCACTTGCAACATCTACACTACAAGAGAATTTACATGCACCAACTATTAAACCAAGTGATCAACATGTAGCACTACTTCATAAATATTTGTCATAGCATTGGTCAGACATTGTTATAACTCCTTTAGTTTGAGAGACTCTAGATCAAAAGTGTATAAAATGCCTTCAGATAACCTTTCATTACAAGGCATGTTTACACAACTCCTTGACAACACCTTATTGTGACTCAACAACTATGCAACGATTCATAATCCACCATTGTGCAATGAAACTATGAAAAGTGATAGTGCAAATATTCCATAATCCTCACATACTTAAAGCCTTAGGAAATTATTTTGGACAAACTCCATGTGAGCTGCCCAACCATCTTGGCTTCTGTAGTCATCCTACATAACATTTTTCATAACCTAGTACTTGTGCAACAACAATCATACACACAAGACCTATTGTGTAGATTCATAAAAAGTTGAAACATTTCACAAAAATATCTCACTTATTGAAAAAATTTCATGAGAGAGCACACACCCATCCTTTAATAACTTTGGGAAGCTAAGGCCATCTCCTTTATGCACCAATAAAACTTCTCAATACTTATTGCCTTTCTACTAAATTTTCCCTTATGTTCACCTTCTCTAGAGTTACCCTTCTCTTTTCCACCATTTTTATTACAAAATTATAACACACGTCAATGTGGTTTGTTAAAAAATGATACTTGGGGTTCTTATCTAGAAAAATTGTGCTCTAACTATCACACCTTATATTTATCACTTCCTAATTCAACATAACATTAAAACATAGACTTTGAATCCAAACCACTTCATTGCTAACATGAGTAGCTAAAATGAGCTCAAATTTTATGGTATATATGGAAACATTTTATTTCCATTATCTAACTTATAGCTCCACTAAACAAGTTGAAGACACATGCAATAATAGACTTACGATAATGAAGATCTCCAACTTAGTCAAAATTCACAAATCTTTGTAACTCAACTTCATGCTTCCATCAAATGTACCATGATAAATATCACATGATCAAAATTACCTCACATAAATTTGAATATCTATGCTTTGATAGACATGTATCCATTGGCTACTCCCATTACTTATGTAATGTTAGATCTTATATAAACCATTGCATACATCAATATTCCTACCACACTTGCATATAAAACTTGAGTCATGCCCTCCAAGTCTCCTCGAGTCTTTAGAAACTACACAATTGATAGTTTTTGACCACCTAAGAAAGGGGTGTGCACAGGTTTGTTGTATTATGTTCTAAACCTTTTTGATATATTCTTAATGTACATCCTTTGATTCAACCAAAGTTTTATAATTGCATGATCCTTTATTATTTTCATGCCCAAGATAAATCTTGTATAATTGAGATCTTTAATGTCAAAATTTGTAGATAGTTGAGACTTCACCTACTTGATCATACCCATGTCATTTCTAATCAACAACATGTTAACCATATAGAGGACTACAATGACAAAATGATCACCCTTTTACTTATAGTAGACACATGACAAACATTGGTGTGCACATGACCAAATCCAACCAAATAAATTTCAAACTTCTAAATCCAAAATTTGGGTGATTTATTCAAGCCATATAAGGACTTATTTAGTCTATAGACCAAGTCCTCCATGAAATAATGTTATTTTCACATCCACATGTTTTATCTCCAAATCAAACACAACTAAAAAAACTAAAAGAACCTTTATTGAAGTGAGTTTTACAATAGGAGAAAAGGTCTCCCCAAAATCAATTCCTTCTACCTAAGAAAATCCTTTTTTCCATTAGGTGAGACTTACAAATCTATAAATTTCCTTATGAGTTCTTATTCCTTTTGAAGATCCACATGCATCTTCTGAGTTTTCCTTCAGGAGGTAGATTTACCAAATCTCAAGTCTCACACTTTTCTAGAGAATCTATCTCCTTCTTCATAGCCTTCTTCTAAGACTTGCTCTCTTTGAAACCTAGAACTTCTTTCACCATCTTTAGTCCATCACTATCAATCACTAACGATAGTTATGAATAATGGAAATCTTATGGGATATATATTTTTGGCATTCTACACATTCATCTTGATCTCCTCAAAGTAGGAGTAATTGGATCCTCCTTATCTTATGAATATTGCAACTTGTCATCCATCACACCATAGTTAAACACAATATCTTTAAACTTTATGTCAACCTACATATTTTTTTATTATTCCTTTGACTGGTTCTTTGGTTCTTCATGCACAAGAACCTTGCACACTTCCCTAAAGACTATATTTTATATGTAGATAGATTTTTTTAATCTCAAGATTCCATAGCTTGTACCCTTTGACACCGTAATTATACCTAATGATGATGAGATTTATATATTTAATCAAGATTTGATCTCTTTTACTTTGGGATATATGATAATAGGAATCATACCTAAAAACACATAGATGTGTCAATCATCATCTTTTATTAGTCCATGCTTCTTGCATAATATGGTCAATTAAATTTGAATTAGGTGATCGATTTACCAAGTGACAATCAATCATGACTACTTCAGCCCAAAAATATTTTTTCCAAATGCACACCAATCAACATACTTTAGGCTTCATCATCAACATCTTGTTCATCTAATTTTCAACTCTATTCTGCTATGGAGTATATGGAGTCATCTTTTATCTCTAATTACCACTATATTTTTAAAATTCATTTAACTCCTTTGAGAAATATTAACACCCATTATCCATGCATAATATCTTGATCCTCTTCTCCATCTGGTTCTTCATAAGAGCTTAAAACTCATTGAATTTATTGATAAGTTTAGATATCCTCAAGATGAATTATATCAGGGTCTTGCTAGAGTAATCATATATGAAAACCACATAGAATAAAGACTTGCTTAGTGAGGGGATGTCCATTGGTCCAAAGACATCACTGCAGAACACTTGAAATATATCACTTGCTTGTGCAACACCTTTTAATAACTTTACCTTACTATACTTACCATAGATGCAATGTTCACAAAAGTTGAAATCCAAGTGACAATTAACCATCCTTTTCATCATATTTATAATTTGTATCATGTACAAACCTTTCTTGCCAATATGGCCCAACCTCTAATGCCAAATAATTGTATCTTATATCGAGTCCACTACATCCATTCCTGATTTAGCCTTAGATTTGAGAGCAATAACGTTTTTACATGCACTATTTGCCACAATTTCATGAAGTCTACATAAATTACTTGTGATCACACCTCTTACCAATCTCAAGGCTTTACACACTATTTTGCACCCATATTTGTTTAATGAAATCTCAACACATAAATCATTCATCTTGCTTATGTAGATCAAAATTATAGCAAGGATATGAATGTACAAGACACATGGGATCATCTTAATCCTCCCATATTTTAATATTAAATATGCCCTTCCTTTCTTGATAATCCAATAGTTAAGTTGTCTCTAAGAAATACATCACCACCATCATGTTTTCATATTTGTAAAAATAATCCCTTATAGTATTCATATGATAAGAGGATACATAATCAATAAACCATGCACTAATGCATGTGTGTAAACTTGAGACTATGAGATATATATCTCCATCACTATTGTTGGATGCATTATCACTTGAGGATTGCTAGTGGTTTTCTCTTCTACACCTTATTTTCTCAATAATCCATTTTGAAATGACTTATTAAACCACACTTAAACATTTTATTCAAGGAATTTTCCACAGTCCTTGATCTACCATTATACTTTTAGCATTTCTCTATAGCCTTTCACTTTCCTTACACTTTCAAGTGACCTCACATAGTCAGGCCTTTTAGCATTTCTCTATAGCCTTTCACTTTCCTTACACTTTCCTTACACTTTCAAGTGACCTCATTAATATGATAACTTTCCATATACTTTCACCTGGTCTCCTTTGATAATAGATCTAACACTAAATGTTCTGATTTTAGCTCTGTTGTAGTGTTAGTGATTCCCATCACTATATTTTTCCATGAGTTTAACAAAGAGAATAATAAAATGATACACATTTATTCTTCATCTATCTTCATGTCTATGGGTGTAAACTAACTTAATACAATTTTAAAGGCATTCAGATTCTCTAAAATTAAATCACCAGCATTCATACATAATTAAAAGAGATTATTTCATAGGAACAACTTGTTCACCAAGGACTCATCATGGTACAACATGCCCAACTTTTACCATAAAAGATTTATATCATTTTCATTAAATACATTTAGTAAGACCTAATTTGACTTATATAGTCTAATAGAGCTTCACACTTTCATATAGACTTTCTCCCATTTTAGTATGCATCCAGTGGATGAAATGTATGCAATGGCAATCTATTGATCTCTATCTACCAAGATATATTCCATCTTGAGATTCCAAACTTCAAAGTTTTAAAAACTGAATTTTTTAATTTCCACTCTAGTGCTTCAAGTCATTTTATTTACACAATATTATTTGCATAACTCCCACTATGTAGAACCATTTATCACAAGCTATTCCAACCTCTATAAAGTTAAAAATGAGATCTTATACCAAATATTAATAGTTGAATTATGCATAATAAATGAATGATACTAGGATAGTTTGCAAGACTATGAATCTTAAAAGTTTCAAAGAATGAAGACAATCACACACACATAGACACATAGATTTTTCACCTAAGAAAGCCCTTTCAGTTAAAAATGCAACACATTAACCTTCTTGAATTTTAACACAAATAAGATGTCTTACAATGTTATAATCAATTATCAAGGTTTTGTAACCTTCATATAGTGTTTTATTGTATACTATAATTCACACACTATAGTGTGTGTTCTCAACATTCAACAACCTATTTTACACATATGCAATGTAATTAGACCATATCAACTTCCTTAGAGGAACACTGCCTTGTAATGTCTACACTGTAAGAGAAAGTACATACCCCAATTGCTAAACCAAGTGATCAATGCATAACACTCATTCATATGTCCATGTCATAGTATTATTCAATAATTGATAGAAATATTTTAGCGTGACATATTTTATTAGATGTGTGTATAATGCCTTCAAATAACCTTTCATTGTCAGGCATGTTGCACAACTCCTCAATAACACCTTACAGTGACTCAACCACTATGCATCACTTCACAATCCATCATTATGTAATGAAACTACAAAAATTTCTTGGTGTAGCTCTTCTATCCTATTTACACACTAAAAACTTTTGCAATTGTCCTTGATAGTCACCATACAAGCCTGGACAACCATCTTGGCTTACGTAATCAACTTTCACAACATTATTTACAACCACGTACTTGCACAGAACACCCTATTAACACCAATCATGTGTGTAATTAATATTGCATAGATTTATGCAAATTTGATAAATTTAAAAACAAATAGTAATATGATAAATCATTCCAAAAGAGGGGCACTATAAAAAGGAACTAGAGAAACCACAAAGGAAACTAATGCAAAAATATAAATGCGGGAATATAAAATAAAGTATGAAAGATTTCAAAAGGGAGAACAAGGTCACATAAAACCAAGATGTGCTATAAAATATTCCCAAGGGAATAATGGATGATTGTAAAGAGATAAAACTATGAAATAAAGTACCAAATGTTAAAAAAGGAGACTAGGGTCATATCAAATCAAGAGGTACTACCAAAGATCCACAAGGGAATAATGGTTGACTATGAATCAAAAGAATAAATAAATAAAAGTACCAAGGTACTAAAAAGTGAGATGAAGGTCACATAAAAACCCCAAGGTGCCACCAAATATCCACAATGGATACTATGACCAACTTTAAAAAGTGAAACTATAAAGTAAAGTACCAAGGCATTTTAAAAAGGATACCAAGGTCATATAAAAACCCTGAGGTGTTACCAAATATCCATGAGGGAAACTATAGCCAATTTTGAAATGAAATATAACATCCTAAAAGAGTGGGATTAATATATACGAAATAACTACAAAGAAAACAATGGTCACATATAAAAAGTGTAATTGTAAGAAATATGTTAAGAAATAACAATGCAAAAAAAGTAAAGCATGGTACAAGATAATAAAATCAGCAACACATATGCAAAATAAAATAATGTGATATCAAAACATGTGATAAATGTGAAATGAATACTATGACATAATCAAGAATCTTCTCACAAATAACATGAAATATCTTTATAAACATCATCAATAACATAAGTTTTAGCTACAATTCCACTGATGTCAATATCAATAATCTAGGGGACTAAGGGTTCATTTTGAATATGTTTAATGACTATGTTATGAAGATAAGGTTTTATAATGAGGTTTTCAAAACAATCTCTAGGGGGGTGGGGGGAATTTTGATTTGGAATTTTATACTAAAGCTATTGAGGTTTAGTTTGCATTTACATAAGTTTAGTTGTGTAATTAGAGTATTTGGGTGTTATTGGAAGCTTTAATGGTAGCCATTTCATTTATTACTTATGATATTAAATGATTAGGATCAAGTTTATTTTGGTTTAAAGTATAGACTTGAGTATCATGTTGAGATGCACTAAATGCAACATTAATATTAGAATTGATTTGTGATCTTTGGTTAGGCCCACTTAAGGTAAGACGCACCATGTTAGTTTTTAAACTAAGTGTTGAAATTATTATCATTGATGTCAAAGGTCTAGTATTATTGGTGATAAAGGCCCCATTACATTTAATGTTGTTTGTAATAAACATATCTTGGCTAATATGAGTAAATATTTATTTAATATTAACGAATATATTTTTGGTTGCATATGAGACAAAAGAAGGGCCCATGGAGAAGTCAAAGAGCCACGAGGTAAAGACAAAAGAAGGATGGGACACATTTTCCCATGAAGAGTCATCTTGGGGAACACCAAGAGTCACCAAGTGAAGACAAAAGAGTATGGGCAAATTTCTCATGAAGGGACACTTTAAGGAATACGAAAGGTCACCAAAGATAAGGACAAAAGTGGGAAGGACATTTTTGGTCATGAAGGGTCACCACATGACTTTTCAAAGGCTTGAATATGAAGGGTCATCCAAGATTGATGCCATTTTCCATGAGGATTGAAGGGTCACAAAGGGGGAAGGCCAAAGGTCATTTGGAAAGCTATAAATAAAGGCTTGAGTATCCATTTGTAATATGGGTTTGAGAGGTTGATTTGATATTGTGATATCTAGCTTAGAAGAACAATTGTGAGAGATGAATATGATTTGTATTTGTTATATCTAGCTTAGAAGAGTAAAGGTGAGAGAGAAGAAGGAGATGTTGTATTGATCTATCATCTGTTGAGATAGCAACATTGAGAGATAGGTGTGTGGTATACACAAAGGGGTTGGTGCTCCTGTGGGTTGGTGCTCACAAATTGTTGTTGAGTTGGTGCTTGGCAAAGGGGTTGGGGCTCCTATGGGTTGGTGCTCCTGTGGGTTGGTGCTCGGCAAAGGGGTTTGAAGCTCCTGTGGGTTGGTGCTCATGAATAATAGCTGAGGTTTGTACTTGGAAAAGGGGTATGGTGCTCCTGTGGGTTTGTTCTCATGAATATATTTGAGATTGATTCTCCGTGGTTTTTCTCACATTGGGTTTCCATGTTATATCTAGTGTCTCTCTCTGTCTTGTGTGATGTTTATTATTTGAGTTTTATTGCATATCTTGAATGTTTAATTAAGTGGAATTTGATAAAGGGAAAGTTTTATAAAATATATAATATACTAATTCACCCCCCCTCTCAGTATATTCCATGCTTAACAATTGGTATCAGAGCAGGTTCCTTTTTGAAAAAGTTTTACAACTTGAAGGTAGATCGGGAAAGCATGATGGTTGGGTCACAGGAAGGATTTTCTACATATAAGGCACCTTTATTTGATGGGACAAATTATGCTTTTTGGAGCATGAGAATGAAGGTTTATTTGATGGCCCTTGGATTTGACATATGGAAATAAGTGGTGGAGGAATATGAAGAGCCACAAACATCTACAATTACTCTAGCAGAAAAGAAGGCAAGTGAATGTAATGCTAAAGCTTTAAATGCTATTTTATGTGGTTTATGTGAATTTGAATTTGTTAAAGTTATGCAATGTAAATCTGCTCATGAAACTTGGGTAAAACTTGAGAATATTTACAAAGGTGATGGAAAGGTTCAACAAGCTAAGTTGCAGACTTTTAGAAGGTAGTTTGAAAGTTTGAAGATGGAAGAAGAAGAAGATATAACAAGTTATCTCTTGTGAGTTTATTAGATAGTAAATCAGATTCAAGGTCTTGGAGAAACATTGGAAGAGTCAATAGTGGTGCAAAAGGTTTTGAGATCTCTACCAATGAGATATGATGCAAAGGTTTCAGCAATCAAGGAGATGAAGAATTTAGCCAAGCTAAAGATGGATGAGCTTCATGGTATTCTCATGGCATATGAGATGCGGACAGAACAAGATAAACCCTCAATGAGAGAAGCAGCTTTCAAGACATCAAAGAAGGAGAAAGCTAAGATTTAAGAATCAAGTGATAGTTCCAGTGATGATGAAGATGACAATGAAGCACTTTTCATTCGCAGGCTGAAAAGAAGAACATGTAAATATCAAGGAAAATTACCTTTTAAATGTTTTAATTGTGGAAAGATTGGACATTTTTTAGCTAGATGCCTAGATAAAGTTAAAGATGATGAAGAAGAAAAGCCTACATACAAGAAGAATTTCAAAGGCAAATATAAGAAGGGATTCGAGAAGAAGAGCCTGTATTCTAAGGATCCTAGCTTAGTTGAAGATAGTGGAGTCAGTGATTCAGAAGAAGAAGATATTCTATTCATGGCCATACATGATAATCAAGAAGAAGAATAGGAGGAAGCTGAAGTAGATATGGAAGGAGAACTCAATTGTGCCCTAGAAGAGTTAGAAGCTATTCAGAAGAAGAATCGAAGATTAAAGCACTAGATCGAGAAAAATGAACAAGAGTCAAAGGAAATGATTGAAGATCTACAAGCACACTTTGAAGAAGCCAAGAAGAATGAAGAAGATCTCACAACACAGTTGGAAATAACAAGAAAATATTGTGAAAGGTATGTTATTGAAATTGCCTCTTTAAAAGAAGATATTAAGAAAACAATCAGTGATAAAGTAGTCAGTGATTCAAAAGTTGAAGATATAACTAACATGTTGAATAAGATATTTGAAAGTCAAAAAGCATATTTAGATAAGACAGGGATCGATTTTGAAAAGAAAAAGAGCTATGCTGAAGATCTTACACAAGAGGAAACAAAAAGGGGAGAAGTGAAGAATACAGAGGACATTCCAAATAAAGAAGGCTGGAAGGAACAAAGCTACAAAAAACAATCAGGTTAGAGATATACATACATGTCTTATTTTTATGGTTATTGTTTTTATTGTAATGGATATGGTCACAAGAAAGTAGAATGTAGAAAAAGAGCTAACAATTTCAAAAATAAGGAGAAGGTAAGTCAAGTAGAGTCAAACAGAAGCCACAACTCTTTTGCTCCTCTATCAAGCTTTGATGAAGAGACCATAGTATGCTACAAGTGCAATAACTTTGTACACATAGCTTGGTATTGCAGAAGCATGTTCGAGTCAGTCAAGAAGGATCAGAGGTTCAAATCTCCATTCATCAAGAAGAAGGATCAGAGTTTCAAAGCTCCATTTATCAGGGAGAAGGTTCAGACATGTACATGGTAGAAGAAACAACATGAAGATTCTATGATGGTGCAGACCGCCCTGCATGTGGGAGGTAAAGATCAGCCATGGTTGATTGATAGCGGATGTTCGAGGCATATGACAGGTGATAAAAGTAAGTTTATCACTCTAAAGAAGATCAATGGTGGTATAGTGAGATTCTAAGATAAAACCATTGCTAGGATAGTTGAAAAAGGTACTTTGAGTTTGGATTATGGTAGAACTAAGATTAAAAATGTTTTATATGTAAAAGGTCTTAAGCATAATCTATTGAGTGTCAGTCAAATATGTGATCAAGGATACCCATTAAGGTTTCATGCTAAAGGTTGTGAGATTAGAAGAAAAGATTCAAATGAGTTGATTGTAGATGCTCAAAGGACAGGGAACAATGTATATGTTTTGTCAGATATCTTCTCAAAGGCACAATCAAAGGATACATTCAAAGATCGGTGAGAGGAGTTGGGAGTAATTTCTATTACTTCCTATCATTAATGTTCAGCATCAAGTGAGGGGGAGCTAAGTGTTAGCTCTAGGTAGGCCCTTTGCCATTGATGTCAAAGGGGGAGAATAATACGTACAAGTATAGGTGCAGAAAATAGGTACAAGGAATAAGTACAAGTTGCTACAGTAAAGGGGAGTTACTGTATGTTTCCAAATGATAGGATGTATAGGTGATAGGATGTGATAGTTTCAGTATTGAGGTTGCCATCAATGACAAAGGGGGAGATTGTTGGAAATATTGTCATTGATGTCAAAGGTTTAGTATTATTGGTGATAAAGGCCCCATTGCATTTAATGTTATTTTTAATAAATATATCTTGGCTAATATGAGTTAATATTTATTTAATATTAACGAATATATTTTTGGTTGCATATGAGACAAAAGAAGGGCCCATAGAGAATTCAAAGAGCCATGGGGTAAAGACAAAAGAAGGATGGGACGCATTTTCCCATGAAGAGTCATCTTGGGGAATACCAAGAGTCACCAAGTGAAGACAAAAGAGTATGGGCAAATTTCTCATGAAGGGACACTTTAAGGAATACAAAAAGTCACCAAAGATAAGGACAAAAGTGGGAAGGATGTTTTTGGTCATGAAGGGTCACCACATGACTTTTCAAAGGCTTGAATATGAAGGGTCATCCAAGATTGACACCATTTTCTATGAGGATTGAAGGGTCACAAAGGGGGAAGGCCAAAGGTCATTTGGAAAGCTATAAATAAAGGCTTGAGTAGCCATTTATAATATGGGTGTGAGAGGTTGATTTGATATTGTGATATCTAGCTTAGAAGAGCAATTGTGAGAGATGAATATGATTTGTATTTGTTATATCTAGCTTAGAAGAGCAAAGGTGAGAGGGAGAAAGGAGATGTTGTATTGATCTATCATTTGTTGAGATAACAACATTGAGAGATAGGTGTGTGGTATACACAAAGGGGTTGGTGCTCCTATGGGTTGGTGCTCATGAATAGTAGCTAGGTTGGTGCTCAACAAAGGGGTTTGAAGCTCCTGTGGGTTGGTGCTCCTATGGGTTGGTGCTCACGAATAGTAGTTGGGTTGGTGCTCGGCAAAGGGGTTTGAAGCTCCTGTGGGTTGGTGCTCATGAATTGTAGCTGAGGTTTGTACTTGGCAAAGGGGTATGGTGTTCCTGTGGGTTTGTTCTCATGAATATATTTGAGATTGATTCTCCATGGTTTTTCCCACATTGGGTTTCCATGTTATATCTGGTGTCTCTCTCTATCTTGTGTGATGTTTATTATTTGAGTTTTATTGCATATCTTGAATGTTTAATTAAGTGGAATTTGATAAAGGGAAAGTTTTATAAGATATGTAATATACTGATTCACCCCCCCTCTCAGTATATTTTGTGCTTAACACTAGGAAAGATGGATGTAGAAGAGAGAAGGGAAATCAAGATTGATGTTCCCTAAGTCATGTGAGAAAAATATGAGTAGGGAAAGAAGGAAATTACATGAAAGGCTTCATAATGATGTGATAAATAACCATGAGATCCTTTCCCATATGTTCATGATACTCTTACAAAAATACTTTCATTTATATTGTATATTCTAGGTCACATTCCTCTTCACCCTTGGATTCATGGGTTTCAAGTAATCTAAAATTCCATGGGTTTATAGGATTTTTATATAGATCATAGCATTTGGATCTAGTGGAAGCCATAGTCTAGTCATTACAAGGGTGGTCTTGAGAAAGATAAAAATTAAAATTTCAATCCTTATGGGTAGTGGTTAACTCCATAGTATTAGGATTTTTGGCATATAATCCTTACAAATCCTAGTTGGATTTCTCAGTATATTGCTAAAAAAGGTGTTGCATATTGGCAATAACTAAGGTCCTCTTTTAATATTTGTAAAATAAAAAAACTAGAGAGATGAGAAAGGGGATTAACAAGATATACTTGTAAAACAAAATTTATAAGAAGTTAGATATGGAAACATGAGAAAAATCCAATCAATAATGGGTAAGATTCATGTTAGATTCATCAAAATGTATTATGATGGTGAAGTTGATGTGAAATAATGCTAAAAGAAAAGGGACATGTGAAGACAATCCAATCAGTAGTGGGATATGATTCACAACACATTTAATATAGTCCATGAGTGGGAAAGGATGACAAATATAACAATCCTCTTTCTCTCTATAAACTTTGATACAAATTAGAGATCAAATTAGAGCCTACACTATACTTGAAGATAGTGGCAAAACCTAAGGGTAGTTTTAGATCTAATAGATGGCAATACACCTAAATATTGAGGGTATAAGGTTTAAAAGTGTATGCCTAAGATATGGGATATGAGGTATATCTAGGTATTAAGATATATTTACAATAAAATGGGTATCAAGGATATAATAAGGAAACCACATTTTAGGAACTAACAAACAAGGGCAACCTAGATCCAAGATAGAAAATTTCACTAAACTAAATAAGATATAAATTCCACAAGGGATGATTATAATGGCAAGCCTAGGAGCCTTTTACAATACAATCTTATTTGGTATAAGGATAAACTAGGGAAGGATAACAACATACATGCTACTCTAAAAATAAACAAAACATATATGTCTACTCAATAAATAAAAAGAAAGAGAATAGGAATAAATATACTAACATTAGACTGGTTTATTGGTGCATTGATCTCTCTCTTGATTGTAGTGTCACTTTAAAATATATGTGGTAGGTGAATCACTCAAATGGCAAGGATAAAGACCTAAATTTCCTTAGTTGGGAACTCTAAAGACTATGGGGTACCTCCTTCATTCAATTCCTCCTATTGAGCTTTAGAGATCTTGAATAAGAAGCTCAATAGTCTTATTATAAGACTTTAATCTCTAACTCCACCTTTTACTACATAAGGGTATAAAGATGTCATATCCCCCATGAATTCCAAGGTTGAACCATACCAATAATAAATTTATATGGGTGCTTTTACGTATAATATATCTATTTGTCTAGTTACATGACTAATCATGTGAGTGCAAGATATAATACATTGTTAAATTTTTGAGCCTCATAAATAAGGTGTTTCACTTGATAATGTTAGTTTACATTGCCTTCCTTGTGTTTGTGTATGCATCATAATGTGCTAACATGAAGTTGTGATCATCTTGATAATAATTGATACAATACCTTAAAAATATTGATTTGGACTTACTTTGTTATACAAGGTTGAAAGGTGTTAGAGTGGCATTAAACCACATACGATGCAAACATTATATTTAGAAATCACATTTAAATGAGTTATAACTTTATTTCAAGGTATAACACATAAAGTGTGAAGCTTATAAAAGTGCTTAGGCGACACCCTATACCATACGTTGACTTAGGATGTTAAGTGATTATTATTAAGGTTAATATTACTTTAAAAAAGGATGAATGGTTAAATAAATATTTGTTAGATGGGATAATCATATTTTGAGCGTTAATTTTGGCATTTTAATTAGTTTGGTAAATCATAAGTCAACCAACGTGCATGGATCTTAGAGAATAATGAGGATGGAAATAAATTAGGTCATAGCCCTGTGGCATTGCTTGCAGAGGCCCTTGCCTAGAGATTTTAAGGAGCCACTACATACATTAATAACCCACTACATGGTGGTTTATGAACATGTAAATATAATTAAAAGTTAGGAAAAAACAAATATCAAAATAGACAAATTGAGGGAGAAAGAGGAAGTAAGAGGAAGAGGTGGAGCCATTGTCATTTTAGGCATGTATTATTTTCTAAACCCTAAATCATTATTATATGAGTATTGTTTCACTTAGGACTATATAGACCCTGCTAATTATTGATATGCCTTATGTTCTATAGTATACATGTGTATATGTATATGTACATGTATATCTATATCTATATTTATATATGTATATGCCTAAAGTTTAAAGGTCTTGGGCTTCTATTTAATATACTTACATCTTTCTTGTTAGTGGTGTAGTTGTGCACTCATGATACCTAGTTTAGAATTATTATATATAAGGTCTAGTCTTCCTTGATAATTAATATGAGTAGAAGGATTTATTGTGTATTAAACTACAAACTTTCCAAAATTTTCGCTTTGTTTTACCAAACCCTTATAATCTAACTACATGGACCCTTATAGGGTTGAATTAAATAAATAATATTATTACAGTGTTGTTGCGTTGTTAATAATTTTTTTGATGGTATATGGTAACTAACTCATGATGTTGATTATGGTTACTTTGCTCTATTTTATGTAATGTTTCTTTTTTTATAGAAAAATTATACACATTTTATAAATATAACTTTAGTTATTCTTGGTAGGAAGGATATGAATCCATCATGTGAAGAAACCTTGGTTACCGAAGTAAGGATTGAAAAACCTTGGTATCATTCTGCTTGAAATAACAATTTTAAAGTGGTTATATTATGATAATGGATATTTTAAGGTTGTATATTGACCTACGTTTCTTATGTAGTTTGCCCCAATATTTATTAATTTATTTTCTAAATGAATTTGGCAATAAAAATGATTCTTCTAGTTTGTGCTTTAATGGTAGTATGTATGGTTTGAAATTACAAAATATGATTATTTGTGAGTTTCTATTACTTTTATGAAACATCAAGTTTGTAAAGAGTTCCTATTTATTTTTTATAATTCTAATCAGATCAAAGATGATTAAAAATATTTATGTAGATTGTGAATATTTGGTTGGTGTGTTGTAATGGTCTTGTTTTGATGATGTTCCTAAATATTTGATTTGTGTATCTCTGTTATATGGGTTTTTAAGATTTAATAAATGATCACTGTGCAATAAGAATCATAAGAGTTGAAGGAAATAACTTATAGTGGTTTATATAGATTGGTTTGTTCATTTTTATTATCTATGATAAGTTTTATATATCTAACATACTCAAGTTTTGATAATCTCAAATGGGTGTAGTACGGATTAGAAGAGAACACATTTTCAATTTACAGTGACTTATCCTTGTTTGATGTAGTGCTTGTATAAATTTATGAAATATTTACTTTTGTTGGGAAGCCATCATTATTGCTCTGATTTGGATTATAGGTTGATTAACCTAATCCATACAAGAGTTGTAGTGTTAAATAACACAATGCAACTATACATTTCTCTCATTGTATAATTTTAAGGGTAGTAATGAAAAATTGAATCACTAGGAATTATATTTGGTTGTCATTGCATATGAATCTTATTATGCACAATTCAATTGTAAAACCCTAGTTTCAGTCTTTCGACAGAAAGAATGTTGTGAGGAAATAGATAATACATTTCTATTTTTTATTAAGATCTATCATTATGAGTTATTACGATCTATCTATAGTTTAATATTTTTAGATAATGTCAAAGACACATATTGAATGTTCAATATATGGTCTAATTTGAGTAACATACGTAGTGTTCATGGAGATATAGTTGATCTTGGAATGCATTTATTATATAGTTCACATGATTATTAACTTATTGTATTATTGTTTGAATATTAAATTAGATTTAATGGTAGATCTACTCTGATCTATATAATTATGAGTATTTAGAGTTATACCCTAGATTCATATGATTAGTGGTGGTAAAACTCTATTCTCATTAGAATATCTTAGTTAAATCCATATGCTTAGTTACATTACAAATATTTATAATAAAGAGAAGTCCTTATATGATTATGTAACTAATATTGATTGAACTCTCTTAAGGTTGTTTATAGTTAGAAGGAGTCATGCGTTTATTATTTAGGAATGTATGTGGTAATGATCCCTCTTATTATCTAGATGATATTTTTAATTGATCCAATACTAAATTTAGGGTAGTAGTGTTGGAAGTGTGTATGTTTATTATTTATAGTTTTTTAAAGCTATATATTTCAAAAGAGATAGTATGGGTAAGTTGAGATTGATATTTTATATTTAAAGGTTCCATCATTTGTTACTTGAATTTATATATGCTTAGGTATGGGGAAATATGATGTGTTTGATTTTTGTTTAATTGGTAATGAAAACCATTTCATGTTAATTTTAAAAGATGATATAATTGTGACTTCTTTTTACCTAAATGATTTTTAGAAATTTATATAAAGGTAAACATGCATACGGTCATGAGATTGAATCTTTGTTATACCTATGACAGTGACTTGTAGGTGATTTTATGAGTTGTAATAAAAATATATATCTAGTAGACTCATAATTATGCATGGAAAACTAAAGGTAAAGTTGATATCTGAGTTGTCAACTTATTTTTATGCTCTATTAAACCCCATGCAATTATCACCTAGGTTTTCATTTAATGATGAAGCACTACTGCTATCGTGCATTACTTTTAGATGTCTTATTTTGATTTTATTAATGGAAATGACCTTGTTATTAACAAAATAAGTAGGGTTTTGGATTGTTTTAACTTGTTTAAAATAAAATGAATCCATCTTATTACCTTTTGAACTTTGTTCCTTGTCCACTTTTCACATAAGATTTGTATTGTATTGTAATATACATAGTACATGTATTTTTGAAGTCTTTAATGAAATTGATTGATTTTTTGACCAATTTTCATGAGGATTATCTGAACAAACCTTTCACAGATTGTAACATAAGTGGTAAAAACATACAAGAACAAAGATATAAGTTGTGAGTCATTACTTGTTACTTAAAAAAGTATAACACATTGAATACCTTATTGATATTAAAGTTGCCTTGTTTGTACTTACATAAGGAAATGACATTCTTGAGCAATTTTTTAGTATGGAAATCATAAGTAGGAAAAACATATTTTTTCTTTGTATATTATGCATTGATTACACAACTAGTGTTTTTTGAGCACTTGACCATCTTGTGGTCCTTGTATCTATTGTAGTTATAACTGACGATATTCAACTAATTAAGAATCAATATGGAACTAACCTTATATACTAGATTAAACACTTAGTTGTATAGTATCAATTCTATGCTTGATTGAATGAATGGGAACATGTAAAATCCTGGTGTAATGATGATAGTTTGACCTTTGGGTTATAAGTATGTGGCTTCTTGATTAAGGTTCTAATTGTATTTTGAGTCATAGTTATTTTTTTCCTAGTATGAATGTTCATATTCAATATCATGCATGGAATTTGGTATGTGTTTATTGATACCACCATTGTTTAAAATTTTGTTCAATGCCATGAAAATTGAATGATGGGTTGAACCAACATGGTTGGAATATTCTATATAGTACTACCACATAATGCTTTATTTTTTTTCTTGAGAAATGGCAATAATATTAAAATAACTATTAAGCTAAACCTATATGTCAAAGTTTTAATTACTAATGATGAATGGTTGATGCATATTCCAATGAGGCTTGAGTTATATTATTATTATTATAAGTTTCTCAGTAATTTTGTGTTTGATATCTTTGGTCATAACATGATATTGTGTTTTAAGTTAAAGATCTTTTAGAATTGTTTAGAATGGTGGATTGGTGTGTTAATATTATAAGTGAGTAAATGGGTATATATAACTGATTTAAATTGACCTAAAACATACTTAATGAGATTAGGCAATAATTGCACAATATAATAATACCTTGAAATTTTAAGTTGGAGCTTAACTCCACTATCTGTACTTGATTTTGTTGGACCCATCCATCCTTCACAATACCTTGGATGAATTCAATTACCATCAAATTAAGTTGTATGTGTATCATTATAGTGTAAAATGGATTAAAGAATGCTTTATTAGTGATCACTTATTGAGAAAAGGTATACATGTCCTTGATTGTTTAAAAATTTCAAGTTTAAAAATTTGAAGTTATGACAAAATGTAAGTGCAAGTAGAGGAGATGAGTGTTGTGTGTGCAGGTAATGATAATTATGACACCTATATATATGGCTATGTACCCAAAAATCACCTAAAACTCTAAGTTGATGGTATCAACAAGGATGATATAGTAAAATAATGTTGACTAACTCAGTACTATATCAATCAAACTAATATAATACATGATACATGGGTAGACTCAAAACTATATACTAGGTCTATACATTATAGAGATAAATAAACAAGAAACATGTTGCATGGTACAAGATGATACAATAATAATACATGATGGCTAGCATTATTGAAGATAAGGAGATGAAGAAAGAATATGGAAAGAGACTTAGAGGAGGTTAGATTGATAGTAGTGAAGGTATGATAGAATAGTATGCAAACATATCTCATAAAGTACCACAAGCTGACTCTATCCCTTTCTCGATGCACTCTTTAGGACATGCACTTAGGGATATTGATGCACTAGAGTCATATAAGAGAAATTATTTGTAAATGATATAGTTAAAAAAATACCAATTGTATATACAATGTGTTTTAGTGATTTATATGGACATAAAATATTAATACTTGCATTGCACACACACTTTATGCTTTTAAACATTAGTTAATCGATTTCTAAGGATTAAAATTTTCCCATATATTGAATTTATACATTATGGTCGAATTCTATTGTGGGAAAAATGGAGGCAATATTTGCCTTATTCCTAGGGCAAAAATATGCAAATTGTTAATAATTTTGTGTTTAAAAACATTTTTAAATAAAAGAGTATAGGAAATCTATGAGATTTAACCTCAAGTTGTCTTAGGGGAATAACACACTCAAGATAAAGCAAAAGTACTTTATCGCACATTGATATTTGATAAAAAATCTTGTAATAAGGAGAAAATATATGAATAAAATCACACACATGATCTAGAAAGATGAGAAAGGTTAGTATGTTGCATGTCAATGTTCAAACTCTTTTTAGTCTTTTATTTTTTTCATCTTCATGTAAATTATACATTTTTTGTCATTACAATTAGTCAAAGATTTTATATTTTATATCATTGTAATTATCTATGGATTTTGCATTTTCTATCATTGTAATTAGCCATATATTCTAAGTTCTTAAATACTCAAGAATACTTCCCCAAAAAGTCACCATTTTTTGTGACCCAAAACACCCAAACTTTACTATGCTTGAGGCCACATTAATTTTGCCTCAAAATTCCAAAAAAATGATTCCCCAAGGTTATCCTTCATATTTTACCCTTAAGATAACTTATTCTCACTTTGGTTTGGGATATTATTTTTTAAAATTATAAAACTAAAAGACCTAAAACAACATGTTTCCCTTCTATTTTAAATACAAAATTCTCTATAAAAAACCCGAGTTCCCAAGCTCATTTGATACATGAGCATCCAAGTCAACAAGAAATATTGTATCAACCAAAAACATGGGTCAATGTTTGTGTGCATTTAATGTGCTTATTTGAGTTGAAAATCATGTGAACAAAATTATGCACATCAAAGGCAATCAACATAAATCCCAAGAACATCATAAAAAATCCAACATATGAATAAATTCAAATACAAACAGTTTTAGTCATCTCTCAGAGGTCAATTGATCCCTTTTTTGGAAGGTGTCAAAATCATCACTAAATTTAGATGGTGGTTTTGAAAAAATCAGTTTGTATTAATCAACAACTATAAATTTGTGGTCTATAATAGCCAATAATTTCACTGATGATAAAGGAGCAACTAAATTAGCTCCCTAAATGATCATTTTTTGACTTTTGAACCATTTTCCAAGCTAGAGGGTACTTGAATAGTCATTATAAAATTTTAGAATAATAAGGTGATATTTAGATCTAGTGGTGAAAGTTGAGAAGAGTCAATTAGAGAGGAAAATTAACTTGGTTCCAACTTCAAGATGGGAAAATGATAGTTAGCTCTAAATAGAAACATATAGAAGTAGAAACTTGGGGAGATGTTGACATGAAAATTTGTTAGGGGGATAAATTGTCGAATTACATCAACAACATAGGGAATTAAATCCCTCTCCTATTAGAAGACATAACTACCTTTATTGAGGACCAAAATTTTTACTGAATATAAACTATTTACAAACAAAATTTGTAAATTATGGGGGTAGTACTTTTAACCTATAAGTACGAGGAGTTTAAAAAAAAAAAATGTATGGAGAGAGAAAGGAAAGAATGAATGTTTTTAGAAGATAAAATTATTGAGTTAAACACTGAAGCTCGATGAATAAATCAAAGGGAAAACTAATATTAAGGAAGAATAAATTTCTCATTTAATGGGTAGAAAAGACATATTAGTGGTCTTAAGAATATAAAACATACACCAGAAAAACTACTTGGCTAAGATAACAAAGATGAATAATTCTCTATATTTTCTAGTAGAAACAACCAAGATATCATTCCTATTCCCACCACAATTCCTTAATATATCCAAAATATAAATCATAATTCTAAATTAAATTTATAACTTAATTTCTTGGTCTTAACAATATAGAAGTAGTAGCAATATCAATAAAGATCAATTACATTAAATGAAGCAAAAAAACATAATCCAAAGAGTTGCTAATGAAAAGTTTAGAAACACCTCGTAGTATTGATCTTCTTGAAGTAGAATGTTCTATCTTCCTTTACAAAGCTTTGCCAAAATCTTTCTATTTAGAACCCCAATTAAGAAAGCCTAACTTGTATTTATAGGCTAAAATGGGTGGTTATGGCATAAAACCACCTATTTTTTCTTTTTAAAAAGTTGCAAAACCACTAACAATAAATTACAACTTGAAATGGTGCAAAAATGTTTTCAGAATTTAGCACCACTTGAGAAAAACATTTAGAGTTTTTACATTGCTTACAAAAGTACATTATCAATTTGCACAAATTAAAAAATAAAGTTGGAAAAATTACAAAGACAATTTTAAAATGACAACATACATTTTCAAGGGGAAATATAGTATGAAAATATAAGTTAGGTCTAAAATAAACATGAGAAGAAAATACTAAAACATTGAGAACAATTCCTCAATCTTCTTGTTGCTTAATTGACAACTCTTTCCCTTTTAGAAAATTGTTAAATATTTGGAGAAAATCCCTTATTAAATCTTCATTTGGTCCATCTCTGTACCTATAAGTAATGTCTACCAAATAGTCTAACTCTTTCATTTCTTGAAGCTTGCTTTGGAGACTATTTATATTCATGTTAAGATTATCAACATTTACTTGACATCTGGCTAACTCGTGAAGTTTCTCATGACCAAATGTAGATATGGGATTGGAAATTTCTTGAATTTTCTCTCTAAATTCTCTAATTATAGTTTCAATTGAAATCATATTCCCATTTTGATCTTTGTCATTGAAAAAAGGACACTTCAAATTTTTGACCTCAATGTCAATCTCCATCATCATGTCACTTCCAAGTGACTTTGCACAAGGCACCCTTGAAGAGATTGGATCCTAAATTTTGTAACCTTGGGGAATTTAGTTTGATAGATGACTCCTTTTTGAATAAGGTCAATATAAGGAAATTTTGAGAATTCAATTAACTTGGGAATGAATTCTTCCTAGTTTTGTTTTTATTTTGCATATCCACTTTATTTTATTATTATCTATTCACATTATGACCAAATTTAGAGACCATTATTGCACAACAAGAATTATTGAGGTTTATTGATCAATAATCTTTTCAATCTAATATTTCACTACATTGCCCATTTGACCTACCTCTCTTACTTTATCCAATGTCTTAACAAGAATACTTGATGAAATAATTGCTGGTTGAAATGGTTTGATCAATCTTTGTATCACTAAATTCAACTATTCTACTTTTTCCTTTAAATTGTCTTTCATTGCTTTATTCTTATCCATTTTTTCAAAAATGGTATCAATTACCAACTTTACATCTCCTTTCATCCCTTCTTTGGTAGTTTTTCCCAAATGAACCTTGAATACTTGATAGTCTTTAATTCTAATTTTTGATTTATCATTTTAGACTATAGGACTTGCCACTTCTGCATATTTCTCTCATTTTTTGTTTGTTACCATTCATAAAACTATTCTTGATTTATTTGGCCTTTTCAAAAAGGATTCTCAAAGTTCCAAAATCTATCTCCTCAAGTTCAACAACTTTTCTTATTTTTTTCACCACCATGGATAACCAATTTGAAGTTATCATGCTTGAAGAAGGAGGTGGGATAGAAGTGGAGATTGGTGGAAAAATAATAGATAGAGTGGAAAAAGGTGTTTTCTTAGTTGTGACACCTTGGAAAGATGTTTTTACTTGTTCCTATTTGCTAATTGTATCAATTAGAATTCTTAAAGAGGAGACGATAGGTAATATAGGTTTTAAGGGAGAAGATGAAAAAACATGAGTGATGTCTTGCAATGGGAAAGTAATTGACATAGGAAACAACATATCATTTGAAGTAATAAATTGCTATGTCATATTCTGTACAAGTTATTGAGAATGCAATAACCTATCAACAAGAATCTCTTGAGGAATTGGAAGACTAGGATAAGAGGAGATATTTTCACCTAAGATATTTATTTTGAGCTTGAGAATCTTATGTGGTGGAACATATTATTATATAGCTTATGGTCCTTGTGCTTCTTATATCATCAGGGGTTCTCCACTTGGACCTACTTCATATGCCTTTTCTAATCCATCATGTTATTTATAGAAACTACCAAATTCATCCTCCCTAGGAGGTGTAGGGAAATCAATGTTTCCAACATCCACTCCTTTGTTCTTCAATCACTTGAGAGTTATATCAAGTAATGATCTTATTCTAATTATAAGATAAGTAGATTCACTCTTATCACGATGTTTTTTTTTCAAAGATAGGATCCAATGTAACCTCATCATTCACTAATTGCTTTAGCACTTTCATTATACCAAATTTGACTATTTGCTTCACAGTAAACCATGAATAGTCTATGATCCTTCCTACTTTCTCATCGTCACAATACATATAATAATTTACAAAATGTGAGAGATGTTGGTATGAAGGTCTAAAATTATGCTGAATTAAGCCCATAATGTCAAATGCAAACCTGCTCTCAAAAGTCCTGAGATTATTATGGAACATATATTATTCAACTATTTTGAATTTTATTAGTAATGAACAAGTATACCTGCCAATTGATATTTTAAATTTGACTCATGTCAACTTGTTAAAAACTTGTGTGTTTCAACAAGTTGTCTCACCATTTACATCAATGCCCACTTATCACTAACATATTGTGGAAGCATATAAGGAGAAACCTCGTAGCTACTGATTCTCAAATAAATAAAAGTTACGAATTGCATAAACCAAGTTCCCCATTTGGTTATCTCTGTGGTAGCCACTATTTTTATCCTCGTGCTAAAAAGTTCATTTTCAAATAACTGAATGGTGAAATAAACAAAACAATCATTCACCCTTTTGAAATTATAGGTGTTTTCTTTTAATTCCAATTGGGGATATTAGTCATATACCATTGTCTTCCTAAAATCGCCTACTGTATGCAATTCATCAAAATATATCTAGATCACCACAGTGTAAGTAAGATATGAAGTCATATAAAACCTTGATGTGACTTTCAATTCTATTAGTTATTTGTGAATTACATTGCCAATCAACTACCCTAAATTGATATATTTATTGTTCCTATGAATGATTCAAATGAATTCATACATCTATGTCTAAAAGTTCTTCATTGTTTAGCTTCCCATTATTTTGTGCAATAGTGTTATCATGTCATTTATTTCATTCTTCAAATTGGACCTTGTAATATGTTTTAAGAGTCATGTGAAAGAATGTTTTGGATTAGTCAACCATCCATTATTGAATTGATTAGCACATGTAATAGTATTATCATCCCAAAATATTTGAGAGGACTCCTGAGTTAGAATGATCCAAAAGGTGAAAAACATTGTCTATATGCTCAAGAATGGAACTCACTACCAATTCACCCTGTGAATCTCTCACTTCCCTCATCTCTGAGTTATAGTTATTTTCCATTACCAAGACTAGTTCAAGAGACTGTACTAAAATCTAGAACGCTACTGCTTACACCAATCCACTGTTGAAAATTCTTTGATCAAAGTTAGTTTTATGCACCACATTCATCCTCTCCCTAAACTCTTCTAAGTTAATGTGACTTATATTAGTATTTGTGATATTTTAACTATTAGACTCCAATGGTAAGAGAGGAGTCACACCCTGAAATTGATATTTCATGGTTTCTTTGTCTTTACTCATAACCACCTTTTCTAGAGTAGAGGATGAAGACATTAACTTTTACAAGAAAACCAACAATTGAGAGATGTTTGCACAATAACTCTTTATTTGTAAAAATTGATAAAATGAAATAACATAAAGATAAAATGAGTTATTTAAATACATCATGAGTCCATACTCATAAGTTTATCTATGCAAATTGCTCTAGTGTTTTTTCAATGCCACTTGACAAATTTCAATTTCTCACTCAAATACCATTCTCAATTTTGATTTCCCCTTTGATCAATTACTCCACAGCTATGAGATGAACCTTCTTGGCATATGTAAATGAGACAAAATACAATTTCAAAAATTCCTATTTTTCTATTTTAAAATCTCATTTCTTTGCTTTTTATTTTTACCTTAGGCCAAAACAAGAATTTTGTTACTAGTTGTTTTTGTAATATTTGAGCTTTTCAAAACTTACATGAAATTGTACATAATGTTTACTCTTTTTGGTGAAGTAAATAAAACTTTGATTTTATTATTTCAAATATTCAAAACCAAAACATGCATAGACCATACACTTTGATATGGTGACCAAAAGAGACAAAAAATAATTAAAATCTGCTCTTTTTCCAACCTTTTAACTTCTTAAATTGCACAACACTTTCATGATTTTAGAAGATGGAAAAGAAAATAAAAATTTTGATTTAAAAAAATAAATATCTTCCCCAATTTATCTAAGATGCCTTATGGCTATATGTTTTTATTTGGCAATGAGTAAACTTTTAAAATATGATCCTTCTTTTCTTAATATTCAAAACCACTGATGTATGTCATAAGTGAGAAGAAGAAAAAACAATTTTTTTTTATAAAATTGCTTCTCCTTTTGGGGCATACAATTGATCATACAATGAAAATACGACTTGATTTTTGATTTAAAATAGTAAAAAAAAAATTGTTTTCACTCTTTCCTCCTTGATGCATGTCATACGGTGTAAGTAGAAGAAATAAGAAAAAAATAAGTAAAGTTTGACAAAAATCTATAATTTTTACCTTTTCATGTAAGTCATACAACCTATTCTTGGATTGAAAAATAAGGATAGTCTAATTTTAAATATATATTTATTCCTTCTTGGGTGTACTTATATTTTATGATACTTAATAGATGCAAATGAATAAATATGTTCTTGAAATTATTTTATTTTATTTCACTTCATTAGGGTGCACTTGTACAACCTATTCATGGATGGAAAAAGATATTAAAATTACATCTTTTTTATAACTTATTTTACTTCTCTTTCATAAGCTAGGGCGTATGACTTGGTAGCAGAAATTGGAAACAAGTAAATACATTTTCTTGTCTTTTTTATTTCTTTAATTTCTTCTCCTTGGGGTGCATTTCTCTAGGCAGGCAACAGCTAAAAACACAAATGAAAATTCAATCTGAGTTTCTCTATAATTTTACTTTGTTAAAAATTGCTAGAACTTGAGCATGCAAGTTGAAAAAGTTTTTCTAAATGGGAAGAAGCTTTTGATTCAACATAACCTGAGAAAATAATAGAAATCATATAATTAGGGGAAGAAGTAAAAGCATTTTCATGCAATTTGAAAAAAGAGTGTTAAATTTGTAATGATAATTTGCAGGAAATGAAAAAGACAATTGAAACATGGAGGTTTGCATTTACATGACTCAGGGAAATGTAATTTTGATTTGCATGATTTGGGGAAATACAAATTCAATTTGCATTGTTTAGGGAAATAAAAATTGAAATTACACATGAAGGGGAAACACAAAACAAATTTGCAAATTTTATGAAATTTGAAAACAAATTTGTAACTTTTAGGGAATAGAAATTTGATTTTAAAAATTACACAAAACTAAAAAATAAATTTATAAATTACACGGGATGAAAAAACAAATTTAGAAATTGCATGAATTGAAAAATTAAAAATGCAAATTGTACCAAGTGGAAATATGAATTTTCAAAGTACATGGAGTGGCAAAATAAATTTGAAAATCATATGACTTTGAAAAATGTCAAGGCATTTTGCACAACTTTAGAAAAAGCAACATGCATTTGCACAACTTATAAAAAGTTAAATGGAGTTTGTAAGTTGCGGGGAAGGCCAATGAATTTTTACAAAGGGAACTCAAAAATATTTTAAAATAGCTTGGGTTAAAAAAATATTTTAATTAATCAATTAAATGTAATTAATTAAAAAACTTAATTTCTTAAAATTTGATGATTTTGAGCTCAAATCAAAATTAGTCGTTAAAATTTTGAATTTCTTTTGGTTTTTATTTTTTTGAAAATTGTGAAAATAGCTAGCTCTAACTAGGATCTTGAATTACTAAAAATGAAAAGAACTTGGATTCTCTAGTTTCTTAGGCAAGGATTTTATCCATTAGGTAACAGACTCTTCAACAACAAATTTGATCAATTTGAGAAATCACTGATCTTCAATAAAAGGATGGGTCCTCAAGCCATCAAAATGGTGTCACATGTCAAAAGATAGTGTATGCGAGGGTTAGGTACACAATCTAACAAGTGATATCACATGTCAAAAGATAATGTATGTGAGTATCAGGTACTCAAACTAATAGGTGCTATCACATATCTAAAAGGATAGTGTATACAAGGACATTTTCATTATGTGTTTTTACACAAACTAAAATGCAAAGAGAGAAGTGTATTTTATATTCTTATGATTAAATTTTGAACACAAACTTAACCAAGGATCAGGATAAGTGAAAATGACATTTATTGATAAAAATCAAAGTTATACATTAGAATAAACACTAACAAAGGATAGATAAACACTGATAATATAATTCTCACACTTTGTATACATTTGAAGCATTACAAGGCATTTATATAGGAAGTGAAAAACCTATATATGGGGATCCCAATATACTTATAAACACTCAACCTCCAAATTATATAAAATTATCTCGTATATTATTATTGTTATTCACAACAATAATATACCACACAAAAAACTATTAACGTAATATTGTTTAAGTAAAAATAATTACATTATTAAAAAATTAATAATGTGAACACATCTTAACATTCAACCCCTTGTGAACATTATTAACCCCTAGTATACACCCCCTTATGTGAACATGGAGAAAATAATAATTCCATATCTACACCTATACTCATGATTTGGTGATTTTCATAGCACAATCACAAACCTTACTGATGGTTTTACATATGGCTTATTGACAACCAAAATGGTATGTTTTTCAAGTGAATTACCAACAACCACAAAAAAATGGTTTTACAAGTGACTTACTAAAAACCACATCGTGATGTGTAATATAGTTACTAGCTCTCTTCATTATCACATATTCAGAGAAGTTAAAGAGGGATTTTTTAGTTCACTTATTATAAATGTGAACATGTATACATCATCTATTATTATTCACACAAAACTAAAATCAAACATATAATTGAAATCAAATGTGCCACTAAAGCAAAAGGTGGCTCCATCGCTAGTGGCTAATGAGAGCCTCAAAAACCTCTATCCTTCATTATCTTTGACCTCCAATGTTGAAAGCTACTTACTCAGTTGATAAAGTTAACATGTGCTCCAATGGTTTTGGCATGTTTTATATTGGTTATTTTCATATAAATTAGAACCCCCTCCATAATTCAGACATTGTGTACAAGTGAAAATGAGTCCATAAGGTAATTTTTTTTATTTTTACAATTTTGACTTTATATAATGTAAGATGTTTGACATAACAACTAATCATATAAAATAACTCTTTACTCATTATTGATTTTGACACTATGACTAAATGACAATGACCTAAATAATAGACTATGATAATGATGACCTTTTAATAACAAAACTATTATTTAGACTAATGACATACATACTCTAGATGACCTATCCTTAATGAAAAAGGACCCTATTGTAAACAAAATGTTCAAATTAAAATTGTAAATTTGTAAACAACTCACACAAATACAAAGGAAAAATTTAATTATAAATCTAAATATACTTATGACTTTGACACACTATGAAATAATAGACATTTAAACTAAAATACACCTTATGACTTCAATGATAAACCAAAACAATAATACAAATAAAAAACAAATGAATCAAACTATTTGATTCAACTAAACTATTTAGAAGTATTAGACATTGCAACAAAAGTACATAAAAGAGGATGCATCTGGTTTAATTTTTGGCACATGATTTAACTCTTTAAACTCTTAAATTGATGTGTGGTATGAAACATATATCACTTTTAACAACATATAGACAAATCACATGTTGTTAAATTACACATGTGGATGGTTGATGAGCTATTAGATTATAGAACCTAATTTACAATTGTAGGCACACAGAAGATTAACACACATTTGGGTTGAGTAGTTGCATAATTTTGATGAAGTTTTGATATTACATGCATTAATGTACACAGTCTACCTATTCAAGTCGCTAATGCAATGTGAATGAAACCCACAATTTAATTCTATATCTAAGTTCCAATCATAATACAATGCATATGAGAGTGGTATACAAAGATATACAACCAATTTATGGATAGAGAAGACCTCCATACAATAATTTATTCCTCCATTAAAAAATAATGATAGTCACTAGGGATTCAAATAGAGACATGAATTTAAACTAAATCAAGTTACTCATTTTTGATGCAATGCTTGGAACACTTAGAATGAATCTCTAGGATGTAAATGTCTCTGAAAATGATCAACACTCAAAGTGGAGTCCAAATTACATTAATGTATTACAACTAAAAGATATGGTGAAATGTATGTTTGTAGATGTATAAAACCCAATGATCCATGAAAATCATAGATGTGGAGAGCTAGATGATGAATAATTTCCTTAAATATATGCCTTTCTATTCCAAAGCTTCACACTGATAATTATTTTCTCCTTTTATTGATCCTTGTAATTCACAATGGCAGTCTGTATCACTTATGCATCCACTGACTACTCCTACTAGTCGAAACATGCTAGTACACAAAACTAAACTACACATGAATTATATAAAATAAATTACATCAGACATAGTAATGATGAACAAGAATACTACTCCTAAAAATAGACCATTATTCCATCATAGCAAGATCAAACACTACTATGATATCAGATATTGGTAAAAATCAAAGTTATACATCAAAATGAAGACCAATAGAGGATAGATGAATACTGATAATATAATTCTCACACTCTGTATACATTTGAAGCATTACAAGGCACTTATATAGGAAGTACAAAACCTATATATGAGGATCCCAAGATCCTTATAAATACTCAACCTCTAAACTATATAAAATCATCCCATATATTATTGTTGTTATTCACAATAATAATATACCACACAAAAAAATATTAACATAATATTGTTTAACTAACAATAACTACATTATTACAAACTTAATAATGTGAACACACCTTAACAACATTCTCATTTATGGAAGACTATCATTCATAGAATGATTTAATTCAAGGTGAACCATCTTTGAAATGAAAAAATCTCAGGGGCAAACAAGAATATTCTTGTAGTAGTAACTCCTCTAGATAGAGAGTTATTGACCAACTCGATTAGGTGAAATAGAAATAATTATTTAAGATAGAAACCTGAAATAGGATGAAATAATAAAGAGGGACAAAATGGGAAATGAAAGAGCACAATGGCATAAGCCAAAAATAAAGACCAAGAATGAAACACAACCAAAACTATATTTACATATATACAAAAGAGGACCACCTAGTTCTTACTATAAATAGTGTTTAAGATATTGCCTATTGAAGGGAAATGGTAGATAAGTTTCATTGTGGTATGTTAGATAGAAAGTATTTTTACCATAGAAGTGTCTAATCTTAAATAGCCCCATCCAAAGTGAATCAAACTTCCTGTGACTTCATTTTGGTTCTCTATAACTATCTTAGAGTAGGACTAAATATCCCACTTGAAATTCTCTTTTATTTTCCTTATTGTCAAAGAAATTTTTAAGATGAACCTAATGTTATGTAATTATATCAACCACCTGTGTCCTTGTTTATTTTATTTGTTGTAGGTAGACAATTATTTTATCTAGTGGGATTTCAAAGTTTGGATTCTCAACAACTCTAAACAACTATAGGGTACGTAATTTGAGAATTATGGGTATCAAAAAATCTATTTTGTATACCAAATGGAATGGATACATCCTAATAGCCTTTTTCAATGTTATATGATCTACTCGAAGAGTATCATATACCTTCTTATGCTAATTTTTTTGATTCTTATCAACTACTTTGCACATGATTATGAACAAAATTTTATTACTTGATACAACCTAACCATTACCTTATGGATGATAGTTTGATGAATGAGATAATGAAATGCCAAACCTGTAACAAATGTAATTATATCTAAAGAAGAAAAAATAGAGGCATTATCTGTAATTATCTTCTATGGGATTCCATATCATGCTAAGATATTTTCTATGATGAAGTTACAAATGACTTCCGAAGTTGTTTGCTTAATAGGAATCACCTCTACCCACTTAATGAAAAAAATTAATCGTTTTAAGAATGTGAAGTGTGACTTACACTCAAATGAGGGTCCAATGTTCCAATGAAATCCAATCCCCATTGCTGAAAAGGTTCTTCAAATATCACCTGTTGAAGAGGAAGTGTTGCTAATATAGATTTGGCTACAAATTAATGACATGCCTCACACTTTCTCCCCCATTCATACAAATCCTTAAAAAAAGTTGGCCAATAATAATTGGCTCTAATAATTTTATATGTTTTTACCCTAGCATAAAAGTGCCCTCCATAGGCTTGATCATGAAAAAATTGCAATAAATTTTTATTCTATTCTTTATAAATACACCTTAAGAAGAAGCCATCAATGCTTTTCTTAAAAAGAGTGCCATCCCATATGACATATTTGTTAGCCTATAGTTTGACCATTCTACATTGTTTAGCATTCAAGTGTGAAGGACATTCTTTGTGTGTTAGGTAGAAATCAATGTGAGAAAACCATTCATTAGTAGAATTAACAAATAATACCAGAGGAAGTTCTTGGTTATCTTGTTCATCTAAAAGTGTCAAAGATCCTGATTGAATATTTATCTATTCTACCATGAGTTGACATAGTCCTTTTCCTTGAACTAGTTTTGTAGGTTTTATTTCTAGATCATAATCTTGAACTTTGGTTATTAAATTCCCTTATTTAGAACTAGGTTCTTGTTAGGTTAAAATAGATTTGAATTTTGTACTTGACACCATTACCATATAATGTGAATGTAATATGTAATACTTGAATTGTTTGACTGCTTTCACTATTGCATAGACATGATTTTGTTTAGGAGAATATTTTAACTAATCTCGTTGAGATTACAAATCATGAAGGTAATTGGGGACTCAATACCTTCATTGTTTTTTTGATGCAATATTTCTAAGAGTGTATGATTTGAAGCATAACAATAAATAATGAATTCTTTCTTAAAATTAAAACAAACCAATGTCAATGCACGAGCAATAATAGTCTTTATCTTTTTAAAAGCTTCTTTACCTTCATTGTTCCACTTGAAAGAAGGTTTTCCTTTCATCATGTCTGTAATATGTCTGGTGAGCTCAACAAAATCAAGAATGAATATCCTCAAAAAGTTTATTTTTAGGTAGGGAAAGTTTCTGAATTACCTGAACCCTTTCTGGATTAATCCTTATTACTTATTTTGAAATGTTATGACCTAGGAGTTTGCCTTTTGTCACTCCAAATATTATTTCTTTGGGTTAAAAGAAATTTATGAAAAAAACACTTTTTAAAAACTCTCTCCAAATGCACATAATGATCTTTTCACTTTTTTAAGAATACCATTAGGTCATTGAGATACACTACAATGATTTCATTCTTCAATTCTTTGAATGTCAGGTCCATTGCCATCTAAAAAGTAGTTCCTGTACTAATCAATTCAAATGACATATTCTTGTATACAAAATTTATAATGAACCACTACACCAAAACATCAAGGTGTTAGTGAAACCACCTATCAGGATCATAACATCCCACCACACTTCTGAAGCCTAGACTCTGGGCTAGATTTTCACCCATACCACCAAGATCCCTATGTGTATGAGCCCTAGATGACACTGCCATGATGGTGTAGCCACTTGCTTCACGACTTGAACCTGGGTGGAGGCTCTGATACCACATTTAATGAACTGTTACACCAAAACCTTGAGGTATTAGTGAAATTTGCCCATCAGGGTCATAATAAAAGTGCCCCAAGGTGTTATGAAAGTTATTTTATATTAGTATTCCTTGTTAACTTTGATTTAGTCATATCATGAAAAACCATCAAACATCGGTTACTACCTAGAAAACTTGATCCATGACTGGCAATGGGTAATTATAGTTGAGGGATGCTTGATTGAGGTTCCTAAAATTAACATAGATTCTGATCTCACCATTATTATTATGAACTAGTACAATCTTATCTACCCAAGTTGAATGGTGGATAAGATATATAATGTGAGCATTAAGCATCTTTCATAGTTTAGCAAGAATCATTCTTGTGATTTTAGGTTTATATTACCTTAGTTTTTGTCTAAAAAGTTTTCCATAAAGATTTAAAAGAATCACATTTTGTATTTCTCTGAGATGAAAAGACTTAAGATCTATGTATGAATACATGAGTATATCGAAATACTTACAGAGAAGGCTAACAAACTTCTATTTTTCTTTAGGTGAGCAACATTTTACAATATTGATGAACCTAGGATGTTCCTTTAAAACAATGTTTAATTTTTTGTAGTGAGCAGAATCAAGATTTACTTTTTACATTTTACAATTTACAAATCTACCATGTTTATCAAACAATTCTTCTAAAGAGACTAGGCCTTTAGGAATTTCATTTCCTTTCAACTTAATAAAACCTTCTTCATCATGTTTTTTGGTGATTCCCTCTTTTGACATATGAAATAAAGATTCTTTGTATGAAGAATTGCTACCTTCAAAATACAAAATTTTGAAGATATCTACTTTCTCAAGGAATGAAATAATTTGTTGATCATCATTAAAAACTTGCCAATTATCTACATTGTCTGGGATACTCAACCTATATATTAGTTTAATTGTATATTTATTTGTACCAATATTTGCATGGGGAATCATCAAAGAAACTGATACTACCAAAGTTTCAACTTTAGATTTGTGTTCACAAGTAATCATATTGATAGAGAAAACATCAAATATTTTATGTTATCCCATACTTTATTACTATAATGTCTTAAATGATCATTATTCACTTGGTGTTAACCTTTGACCTACTTTACAATGAGTCCAACATCACCCAAGAATTTCAAATTCTTGATTCCCATCTCTTTTGCTACTCGTAATCCCTACAAAAGTGATTCATATTCGGTTGTGTTTTTATTATAGTCAAACTATAACTTATAAGAAAGAAGAAAAATTTCCATAGATAGAGATATCAAGATCACTCCTATGCCTAAACTTGTTGATGAATAAATACTATCAAAATCCATTATCTAAACATCATTTAGATTTGATTACATGATTTCTGGTAATTCTACATCTTTCTCTACCATCAAAATATAATTACCAATTCTTATATCTTCATACAAAATATCTACTCTGGGATCATCAGATTTTTGCACTATATACTTTGTTTTTAATTTAGGATCCAAAATGTTATTTGACTCCTTTGAATAGAATCATAACATGTGATAAATCTAATTAAATTTCACCTCCTAATTCTTTGCAAAAATTTCTACCCAAAAGAATGCCACAAGCTATCAGAATGTCTATGACCAAAATATTGATTTTGATTCATTTTTGGAGAAAAGACTCCAAAGCCACTTATGCATCTTTAATCTATCTAATGAGTGGAACTTATTTTTCCTTCATGGAATAACAATTCCTAAAGCTTTTAATACAAATTAGGACAAGAGAATGAACACCTTTGGTAGGCATGACATTGTTTAAAGCTCATGTGTCGATGATACAATTATTGACTTTGCATCCCTTAAGAAATAGGGAAATATAGAATGGGTCAACTTTATTAGATTTGGAAGTGGATATGGCAATTAAATTGACTTGATTGGAAGCAACAAGGTTAGTTAAGATTCAATTGAAATTGGTTTTTCTAGAATTAGGATTTTTAACTTTAATGAAATCAACTAACCTATCCAAGTGATCTAGGTACACTCTCAAGTACTCAGCTCATGACATATAAATTTTGGTTTTGTTGACACAATCAAGTTTTTAAAAAATAGATAAATAGTTAAAATAAGTTTCAATAGGTTGAGAGGCATTGACATTTTATGAATTAACTACTAGTGGTTACTTTCTTTTAGTTTAAACTGGTGGGGTAGTTCCTCATGGGAGGATAACCTTTGGAGTTTCCTCATGTGAGTCATTAGACTACTTTTTATGATTTTGAGCTCTAGTGAAAACTATGAAGGATTGATTCTTCATATTCCTAAGACTTTATTCAATCATCTTCATCTAAATTGTATTCCAAAAATGTGTTTATGGAGTCGCCACCGGGTTCTTCAATTTCATATTATTGAAGTTCTAGATTTTTTTGATTAATTTTCTTCTTCAACCTCTTTGTATCTAAATATATCCTTAGTTTTCAAGATTACATTCATAGGTGTATTATTGTTTTGTTGAGGAGGGGCCTCAATTGTAATTTTTGATTAAGGAGCTTACAATCTAAGTGATCTCTTTAAAAAAGAACATAGTTCCTCTTTGGAATATCTTGGTACGATGCAATAATGGTCTTCTGAGGTATTTGTTTTTTCAAGGATATTATATAATTAGCCATCTTTTGCAAAAAATATTCTATTAAAGACTATTATGAACTCTGAGATTTATTCTTTGAAGGTTATTTATTTAGTTTTCCAGACATTATCATTTCATCTTCAACATCAATAGCCAATTCTTGGGCTACTTCTAAATCTGTTACCCTATCTCTCCTCAATTGATAACTTACTTCAGCCAACTAATAATTGATAAAAAAACCATTTTTTATTTTCATCTATTGGATGCACATTAGCTAGTATTTTATTTATCAACCTATTGAATTTGGTAAAAAAATATCACATAGGCTCATGAACCTTTTTTTCATTTGTGTAAGCTGAGTAAATAAAGCATGGACATCTTCGATTGGTTTAAATATGTTTTCAAATTTAGTCTTCATAGTATTCTAATTAATAATAAATCCAGGTATGAGGTGGTAAAACCAATCTATAGTCATATCATGAAGCATTTTGATGAATAACGTGATGGTAACATCTTTATGCTCAATGCCCAAAATACCACACATAATATTGAAAGCTATAAGGTGTTCATCTAGATGTTGTTTTATGTCTCCATATAATTTTGTAAAGCTATTTATAAACACTTTTATGGAAGATCATGTAATTGTCCTAGATCTAATGGACCAATCACATTTACCCATGGTAATGCCATAGTTTGAAAAACTACTTATAGGGGAATAATGGTTCTTAATAAGATAAGAGATTGATTTATCAAAGTTCTTCCTTCAGGTTGTTTGTTTTTCTTAGAGGTTAAGGGAAGACTAGTTGTTATTTTGACCTTTATTTGATGTTCAGGGCTCAATTTGAACTAGAATATTCTTATAACTGATAAAAAAGGTCAACTTCACCTTTTGACTTACTAGTTCTAGTGAATCTCTTTTCTACCAGTTTGAAAGAAAGTTACTAGTGTTGAGGTACAAGTTGAAGTTGAAGATCTCTCTGATTTGGCCTTATTTTTTATATTCTTCATGTAGCTAATGCTTCTACTTTCTATTCTAAAATAACCTAATCTTATTCTTCTTCTAAGATTGTAATGGCTCTATAAAAATGTGTTGAACTAGTCTTATTATCCCAATTTAATGTTCTCAAATTTGATGAAATATATTCTTGAGTTTAATTTATCTAGTCAAGTATAGGTTGAATAACTAGGGCCTACACTCCCTGAATTATCATGTGATGAACCTTCTCTTATGCATTTATTCCTCGTAACTATACATGCAATTTTCCTAGCTTATCTCTTAGCTTAAATTCTTAAGTTTATTTCAAAATTCATTTGATAAATGATATCAGATGCTTCTTCCATATCTAGTTTTGCTTTAAAAACATGAAACTGAGTGTTACTCATTCTAATATCAAAGGCAAATGATTAGAGACTTGAGGATACATCTTCTTCTAAAGCTTCATCCTGATTCAAACCAAGTTGATGATTAGGATTGTGAGAGCCTGATATGGTCATGTGATAATTCACTAGTTATGATTTTCCTGATGGTTTCTATTGGCTCTTCTACATTTTTGAATCCTCTTTATTATTTTTACACATTTAATTTATTGATTCAAATTCACTAGCACAATTTGGAATTAGATTATGGAAACACTATTAGAGTCCCAAAAAAATTATCTGATATTTGACATATATCACTTTAGGTTGATTGTTCTCAGTCTAGGTCAGGTTGGTGAAGTGGTCCTTGAGATGAAGATAGAGTCATATGGACCAAAGAGACAATGTGGGAAACATGAAAGTTGTAAAATATTGCCCCACGTTAGGTACCAAAAATTATTGGTGTAAAAATTTGTTAGGGGGATAAATCATCAAGTTACGTCAATAATATAGGAAATGAAATCCCTCTCCCATTATAAGGCAAATCTACATTTATTGAAGACCAAAAAAATCACTAAAAATATACTATTTATAAAAAAAATGTAAATTATGGGGGTTGTAATTTTAACATAAAAGTACAAGGAATTTTTAGAAAGGAATGTATGGAGAGAGGAAAGAAAGAAATGAATGATTTTAGAAGATAAATTTGTCATGTTAAACACCAAATATTGGAGAATACATCAAAGGGAAAACTAATATTGAGGAGGAAATATCTCTCATTTTATGGGTATAAAATACATATTCATATTCTTAATAATATGAAACATATATCAGAAAAACTACTTGGCTAAGATAATAAAGATGATAAATTCTCTATATTTTCTAGTAGAAACAACAAAGATATTGTTCTTATTCCCACCAAGATTCCTTAATATGTCTGAAATATAAATCATGATTCTAAATGAAAATTTCAACTTAATTTAATGGTCTTAACCATATAGAAGTAATAACAAAAGCAATAAAGATCAATTATGTCAAATTAAGCAAAAAAGACATAATCCAAGGAGTTGCTAATACAAATTTCAAAAACACCTCTTAGTATTGATCTTCTTGAAGTAGAATGTTCTATATTCCTTTATAAGTCTTTTCCAAAATCCTTCTATTTTGAACCCCAATTATGAAATCCTAATTTGTATTTATAGGCTAAAATGGGTGGTTATGAAAACCACCTTTTTGCCTTTTTATAGAGTTGTAATAACACCAAGAAGAAATTACAACCTGCAATTATGCAAAAATATTTTGAGCATTTAACACCACTTGAGAAAAACATTTGTATTTTTTACACTACTTGTAAAAGTACATTATAAATTTGCACAACTTGAAAAATTAAGTTGAAAAAATTACAAAGATAATTTGGAAAATGACAACATACATTTGGAAGGGGAGATACAATATGACAATACAAGTTAGGTGTAAAAGAAACATGAGAAAAAAATACTGAAACACTTAGAACAACTCCTCAATATTCTTGTTGCTTAGTTTCCAAATCTTTCCCTTTTATAAAATCATCAAATATTTAGAGAAATTCCATTATTAAATCTTCATCTGGTCCATCTGTATACATGTAAGTAATGTTCATCGAGGAGTCTAACTCTCTCAATTCTTGAATCTTATTTTGTAGACTGGTTATCTTCATGTTAAGATTATCAACATTAACTTGCAATTTGTCTAATTGGAGAAGTTTCTCATGACCAAATGCAAATATGGGATTGACAATTTCTAGAATTTTCTCTCTGAATTCTCCAATCATAGTTTCAATTGAAATTAGATTCCCATTTTCATCTTTGTCATTGACAAAATGACACTTCAAATTTTTGACCTCAGTGTCAATCTTCATCATCACGTCACTTCCAAGTGACTTTGCACTATTAAATTTTTGAAGGCACTCTTGAAGCGATTAGATCCTAAATTTTGTAGCCTAGAGGAATTCAATTTGATAAATGACTTCTTCCTTATTGATGACCCTTTTTTCAATAAGGTCAATAGAAGTAAATTTTGAGAATTCAATTAACTTGGGAATGAATTCTTCCCATTTCTATTTTTATTTTACATATCCACTTTATTTTATTTTTAGCTATTCACATTGTGACCAGATTTTAGAGACCATTATTTTGGTAGTGAAAATTGTTGAGATTGCTTGATGAATAATCTTTTCAATCTAATATTTCATTGTATTGCACATTTGACCTACTTCTCTTACTTTCTCCAATGTCTCAACATGAATACTTGATGAAGTAATTATTGTTTGAATTGGTTTGATTAATCTTTGTGTCACTAAATTCAAATGTTCTACTTTTTCCTTTAACTTATTTTTTGTTGCTTTGTCCTTATCCATTTTTTCAAAAATGGTACCACTTGCCAACTGTACGTCTCCTTTTATCCATTCTATGGTAGATTTTCCAAAATGAACCTTGGATACTTGATAGTCTTCAATTCTAATTTTTGATTTATCCTTTTTGACTATAGGAATTGCCACTTTTACATACTTCTCTCCTTTTCATCTGTTACCATTACAAAATTGTTCTTGCTTTCTTTGGCCTTTTCAAAAAAAAGAATATCAAAGTTTCAAAATCTATATCCTCAGGTTCAACAAATTTTATTATTTTCTTCACCACTATGGATAACTAATCTAAAGTTGTCATGCTTGAAGAAGGGAGTGGGAATGAAGTTAAGAATAGTGGAACAAGCATAGCTAAAATAGAAGAAGGTGTTTTCTCCTTTATGGTACATTGAAAAGATGTTTCTACTTGTTCCTATTTTCTAATTGTATCAATTGAAGTTCTTAGAGAGGAGATGATAGGCAATTCAAGATTCAAGGGAGAAGATGAAGAAACATGAGTGATCTCTTACAATGGGAAAGTAGATGACATAAGAAACAACATATCTTTTGGAGCAAGAAATTATTGGGTCATAGTCTATACAAGTTCTTGAGAATGGGGTAAACTATCAATAGGAATATCTTGAGGAATTGAAAGACTAGGAGAAGAGATATTTTCACCTAACCTCTTTATTTTTAGCTTGAGAATCTTTTATGGTGGAACATCTTGTTGAATATCTTATAGCCCTTATGATTCTTCTATCATCAGGGGTTATCCACTTGGACCTACTTCATCTTCTTTTTTTGATCCATCATGGTATTTTTAAAAATTACCAAATTCATCCTCCCTAAGAGGTGTAGGGAAATCAAGGTTTCCTACATCCACTCCTTTGCTCTTCAACCACTTAAAAATTATATCAAATACTAATCTTGTTCTACTTCTGAGAGAAGTAGATTCCTTATTAGCCTTATGAACTATAGGTAGTGGCTTCATCACAATGTTTTATTTTTCAAAGATATGATACAATGTAACCTCATCATCCACCAAATGCTTTGGCACTTTCATTATACCAAATTTGACTATTTTCTTGATGCTAAAACATGAATAGTCTCTGATCCTTACTAATTTTTCATCATCACAATCCATCCAATAATCCTAAAAATACAAGAGATGTTGGTATGAAGGTCCAAGATTATGCTCAATCAAGCCCCTAATGTCAAATGCAAACCTACTCTAAAAAACCCTAAGATTATTTTGAGACATATATTGCTCAACTATCTTAGCTTTTATCAGTGTTGGACAGATATAGCTACCAATTGAGATTGTAAATTTGACTATTGTCTTATGTCTACCTATTAAAAATTTGTGTGTTTCAACAATTTGTCTTACTATTTACATCGATTCCCACTTATCAATGACATATTGTGGAATCATATAAGGAGCAACCCTACATCCACTAATTCTAAAATAACTAAAAGTTGAGAATTATATGAACCAAGTTCCCCATATGGATATCTCTGTGGTGTCCACTACTGATATCCTCATGTTAAAAAACTCCTTTTCAAATAACTGAATGATGAAATAAACAAAACAATCATTCATCCTTTTGAAATGTTGGGTGTTTTATTTCAATACCAGTTGGGGATAGAAGTCATATACCATTGCCTTCTTGAAATCACCTACTATATGTAAGTTGTCAAAATATCTTCAAATTGCCATAGCATAAATGAGATATTAAATCATATAAAACCTTGACATGACTTTTAGTTTCATTAGCTATTTATGAATTGCATCATTGATCAACTACCCCCAATTGATAAATTGGTTGTTTCTGAGAATGATCCAAATGAATATGTACATCCATGTCTTAAGATTCTTCGATGTTTGGCTTTCCACTATTTTGTGCAATAATGTTATCATGTCATTTATTTCATTCTTGAAATCGAACCTTGTAAGATTTTTTAGGAGTCATGTGGAAGAATTTTTTGGCTTAATCAACCATCCATTGTTGACTTGCTTAGCAAATGTAATACTATTATCATCCCAAAAGCTTTGAGAGGACTCAAGATTCATATGTACAAAATATTCATGATCCAGAAAGTGAAAAACATTATCTATATGCTTAGGAATGAAAATCACTACCTATTCACCCTTTGGATATATCACTTCCCTAATCTCTAAGTTATATTTATTTTCCATGACCATGACTAGCTCATGAGATTGTAATAAAATTGAGAATGCTAATTCTTATGCCAATTCATTGTCAAAAATGCTTTGACCAAAGTTAGTTTTATGCACCACGTTCATCCTCTCCCTAAATTCATCTAAGTTAATGTGACCTAGATCAATATCTATGATATTTTCAACATTGGAATCCAATGGTGAGAGAGGTGTCATGCTCTAAAATTGATATTTCATGGTTTCTTTGTATTTACTCGAAATCACTTTTTTCAAAGTAGAGGACAAAGACATTAACTTTTACAGTAAAACTAACAATTGGTAGATGTTTGCATAATAACTTTTATTGTACAAAAATTGATAAAGTTAAATAAATTAAAGCTAAAATAATTTATTTAAATGCATCAGGAGGATGTACTCATAAGTTTATCCATGTAAATTGCTCTAGTGTTTTTTTAATGCCACTCGATGAATTACATTCTCTCGCTCAAATACTGTTCTCGATTTTGACTTACCCTTTGATCAATTACTACACAACTATAGGATGAACCTTCTTGGCAAGTGTAAAAGAGTTGAAATGTAATTTTGTAAATTCCCATTTTTTTAATTTTAAAATCCCACTTCCTCAATTTTTATTTTTACCTTAGGCCAAAACAAGAAACTTGTTGGTAGTTGATTTTGTAATATTTGAACTTTTCAAAACTTACATGAAATTGTATGAAAGTTTTACTCTTTTTAACAAAGTAAATAAAACTCAAATTTTATTAATTAGAACCTTTACAACCAAAGCATGCATAGACTGTAAAATTTGATATGGTGACCAAAAGAGACAAACAATAATTAAAATTTGCTCTTTTCCCAACTTTTTATCTCCTCCTTATATTGCATGACACTTTCATGATTTTAGAAGATGGAAAAGAAAATAAAAAAATATGATTTAAAAAAAAATATCTTCCTTGATTTCTCTGAAATGCCCTATGGCCATATGTCTTGATTTGGTTGTTAGTAAACTTAAAAAACTTGATCCCTATTTTTTTAATATTGAAAACCACTGATGTATGGTGCAAGTGAGTTGAATAAAAAAACATTTAAAACAAATTGCTTCTCTATTTGTGGCATACGATTGATTGTACAATGACCATACGGATTGATTTTTTATTTAAAATAGTAAAAAAATATTTGTTGTCACTCTTTCCTTGATGCAATTCGTATGATGCAAGTAGAAGAAACAAGAAAAAGAAGAAGCAAAGTTTGATAAAAATATGCAATTTTTACCTTTCCATGCAAGTTGTATGACCTAGTCTTGGCTTGAAAAATAAGCATAGTATGATTTTAAATATTTATTTATTCCTCCTTGGGCACACTTCTCTTTTATGGCACTTTACAGATGTAAATGAAGAAATCTATTCTTGAAATTATTTTCTTTTATTTCAGTTCCTTCATTGGGGTGCACTTGTACGACTTATTCTTGGCTAAAAAAGGATTAAAATTACCCTTTTTTGTATCTTATACTACTTTGCTTTAACGAGCTAGGGTGTACAACTTGGTGGTATAAGATAGAAACAAATAAATACAGTTTATTGTCTTTTTTATTTCTTCAATTTCTTCTCCCTAGGGCACACTGCTCTTGGCAGGTAGCGACTAAAAAACACAAATGGAAATTCAATCTGAGCTTATTTGTAATTTTAATTTTCTAAAAATTACTAGAGCTTGAGCATACAATTTTAAAAATATTTTTATAAGGGAAAAAGATTTTGATTCAACATAACCTGAGAAAATAATAGAACTTGCACAATTAGGGGAAGAAGTAAATGCTGTTACATGCACATTGAAAAAAGAGTGTTAAATTTACAATGACAATTTGCATAGAATGAAAAAGGCAATTTCAATGTGGAGGTTTGCATTTACATGAATCGGAAAAATATTTTGATTTACATGATTCGAGGAAGTGCAACTTTAATTTGCATAGTTTGGGGAAATACAATTTGAAATTGCACAGGGAGGGGAAATGCAAAATGAATTTACAAATTGCACATAAATTCAACATAAATTTGAAACTTACATGGAATGAAAATTTGGTTTTAAAAATTGCATAAAACTAAAATACAAATTTACAAATTACATGGGACAAAAAAATAAATTTACAAATTGCATGAATTAAAAAAAAAAATGCAAATTGCACTGAGCAGAAAAATGAATTTGTAGATTACATGGAGTGAAAAAATAAATTTGTAAATCGTATGACTTTGGAAAATGTCAAGGCATTTTCACAACTTTTGGAAAAGCAACACACATATTCATAACTTATGAAAAGTTAAATGAATTTTGCAATTTGTGGGGAATGCCAATGAGTTTTTACAAAGGGAGCTCAAAAGCATTTTAAAATGGCCTGGGATTAAATTTTTTTTTTGATGATTTTAAGCTCAAATCAAAATTAGTCATTAAAATTTTATATTTTTGCTAGTTTTTATCTTTCCAAAAACTGTGACAACAGGAGCTTGCTAAAGTGATGTATGTTTATAAGATAGAGTGTAACCATTCCATTAGAGATTTTGAAAGAGTTATATTCTTCATAGTTTAATGAGGGATAAGTGTGTGTGTGTGTAATGAAATATCTATGATCTTTGTCATTCATGAAATACAAAGAGTGTTTTGGTTTTTAAAGTTTGACTCTTGTGTCTAGATGTGTGTGTCCATTAGTGAGTGTAAGTATATGCAGTAGAGTAAAACAACTTAACTTAGACCCTTCATTCACATTTACATTAGTTGATATCAGAGTAGGGCTTTCCTTATTGAAATTGAGCGTATGAGGCTCTAGTTGTGAAAGAGGATATTGCATTTTTATAATTATTGAGAGTTGTGAGGAGTGTAAATGACATCAAAAAAATGTAACTCACTGAATTCAAGTTTGTTGGGTGAATATTTTGTCATCAACTAACTGACAGGAAAATGGGTATATCAACCACAACACAAGGAGATTTATACGACAAAATGGGTATGTCTACCACAGCATAATGAGATAAATCTCTCCTCTCATCAAGGGGAGGTTCCCTATAAATTAGGGGAGGTTCCTTATAAACTAATATATACTAATATAAACTGAAAATACACTCAGGGGTGAAATCATACCATCCATCTCTCTTTTTTTAGAGATGATGTTTACAAAGCAAAGGAGAATTCTTGGGTAATTGCTGAAGGCATTTCTCTTTTTTCAAAAATGATGTTCATAAAACCAGAGTAAGACTTCCTTGGTAGTAATTGTAACTACAAGAAACCCACGAAAGCACAAAGTCTTTCATTGCTCCTCTCACTGATTTAGAATAAAAGACATAGTAGATTGAAGTGCAGCCCAAAGTCTCCACCTAAAACTACAACAAAGTAAAAGATAACGAAGGATAAAGGGAGATCAAAGTCTCTCCAATATCCTTTACACTGAAACATAAAACACACATAGACTAAAGATAATTATGGCAGCACAAAGTCTCACACAATCAATTTTAGGACACATTCCAGATTATTTCCACTTGTTCTACTTATTTGATTAAATGGACAAGACTATATTTAGGAAAAAGACATAAGAACAATTTCCTAGATAACACAAGCTATTTCAACACAAAGTCTAAAAGGTCACTTGCTTTCTCATTCACTTGATAAAATATGATTAACAATCTGAGCTCAAAGTCTTAAGAATGCCTTTCAATTTGGGTAGAGTTTTGCTTTTGATAACTGAGAGATATCCCTTCTACAAACTGAGAGATTACAATATATAGCAACCAAAGAAAGACTTTGGCACTTGTTTTCACAAAATGGCCCATGCTGTATTCAATGCATTAAATGTATTGGAAATTCTATGAAGGGGCCATGCTGGAGTAGGTTATCAACCTTAACTTTGGCATTTTGAATCATCTCAAATGTCTCCTCCAAAGTATGGGCCACCTGGTCTTCTTTAAGATACTTACACGGCTGTCCATTCACCTTTATTTAATGAAAAAAATAGGCTACATCATTGAATGTTTATGCTCTCTGATATCCACCTAGTGGATTGTTCCACCTACTAGAATAACTCTCCTACAGATATTTATAGATTCTCTATAACTTTTCCTCTTTTCTTTCTATATTTTGTCTCTTCCTAGTGATTTGAGCTCTCAGGGATCTCTTCTCACTTCTGCTAGCTCCTTCGGCTCCTTCCTCAACTGGTCACTGAGTTTGTCCCTGGGTCTGCACCATTTGAAAATCAATGGTTATTTCATTGTCTTGAATTTGACATCCATGAGGATGTCACTGGTCACTGGTCACTTGAACCATTTTGAACCTTAAACCTTTAAACTTTTGGAGTTCACCAGTTTAATGGTTCAATGGTTCGACGGTTTAGTGGTTCGATGGCTCGGTGGTTCGACATTTCTTGCAAAGATCCGCATTCACTTAGTCTTCTTTAGGAGTTCAATGTGTCATTGAACCAATTGTTTGAACCATTTTGTTGAAACTTCTTCTAGAATCTTCCACTTGAACCATCCATTCGAACCTTAAACCTTTAAACGTGTTAAAGCTTTGAACCCTTTAAACCTTTGAACTCTTTGAAGTGGAGTTCAATGGTTTAACGGTTCAATGGTTCATTCCTTATCTTTGAACCCTGCCATTGAACCTTCTTGATTTCCTTAGTTAAAAAGGCTTGAGTAATTGAAGAACTTGACTGCTCAAAATATTTTTTCAAAAAAGAAGAGACCATTTTGGCCCGTAGGACCAAAATGGTCGACATGTTGTCCATAAAAACAATTGACAAATTTTGGGAACAACAGCTGGCTCCACTTGGGGAACTTCCATCGATTGTAAAAATGATCGAAGGGAATATAATCTAGACTCTAAGTGCCTTCATCTATGCTATTGGACTATGGAGTCATGCCATCCAAAAAGAGAAAGACACCAAAAAATGAAATGAACAACACAAAACAAACAAAGACTATACAAATGTACAACTGCACTTATCTGATACTTCAAGGATTGAAGTGCTTTAGATGCTACCCATTGTGAGGCAGTGAAAATGGCATTTCATCTTGATACTTCAGTAAGAAACTATTTTCACCATTTAATCAATGAATGGAAAATGGACCTCTCCACAATGAATCCAATTTTCCATGCATTTCTTTTGGTTCTCTCCTCTTGTCCCACAACAAGACTTGATATCCAATCTAAAAATCATGAATCCTTGCTTTTTGGTTAAAGAGTTTCTTTACCAGACTTTGATGTGCAACAATACGGTCCACCACCATAGTTTGCTGCTCATTTAGTTTAGTCAAGCACATGATCCTCTTATCGATAGAATTTTCAAATGTTTGATCTTTGACTACCTTTACCAACTTTAGTGATGGTAGTTCTAGGGTGATTGGTATCTTTGCATTCAAACCATACAAAAGTTGAAATGGTGACATACCTATCACCCTCTTGGGTGTAATCCTATCTGCCCATAGAGCATCAAATAATGCTTTATGCTAGGTTCTCTGATTGTCATCTACCAACTTCTTGATAGTAGTCACTAGGTTCTTGTTGCTTGATTCTACTTGACCATTTCATTGTAGATAATAGTCAGAAGAGTGGGAGAGGATAATCTCATAATAGTAGTAGAATTGGGTAACCTCATGAGAAGAGAAACATGAAACATTATCTGTTACAATCTTAGTTGGGACTCTAAACTGAGAAATAATATTTTCCTTGAGGAAATTACATACCACTTCTGAAGTAGCATGCTTGACTGGAATGACTTCCACCCACTTGGTAAAGTAGTCTATGGCTGTGAGAACATACTCATGTCCAACACTTGAGGATGGGTTCATGAAACCAATGAAATCAATACCCCATTATTGAAATGGATCCTCAATCACCACTAGCTTGATAGGTAATGCAACCAACTTGGGTTCCTAACAAACTATTGACACATCTCACATCTACGCACCCAAGTGTATGCATCTTGAAATAGATTAGGTTAATAGTACCTAGCTCATAGAATCTTATGAGTTGTCACAGGTGTAGAAAAATGTCCTCTATAAGCCAAATTATGGAAAGACTCTAGAAGTTTACTCTGTTGCACTCTATCCATGCAACGAAGGAATACCCCATAAAGGCTCCTCTTATACAAACCATTTTCCCACATGACATAGTTAGCAGCTTTCAATTTAATAGTTCTCTTTTCTTTATGAGATAGGTGGGTAGGAAACTCACCATAGGTAAGGAAATGAGTGATATTTGAATACCACTCATCTGTAGTAATGAGAAAGAAAATTGTAGGCATGTCTTTAACCTCTGTTTCTTCATGTCATGTTTTCTCTGGTATGTTATCAATAATTAATTGGTAGAGGCCTCTTCCCTACATAATTTTAGTAGGTTTGATAACAAGATCAAACTCTTAAATTTTGGCAGTCTAATTGCCCCTTCTGGTACCAAACTCCTATTGAGTCAAAATGGACTTTACTATTGTATCAGGCACCAGAGCAAAATATGTGAGTTCAAGATGTAGAAGTGGAAGTGTTTCACTGCCTTGACCACAATGTAAGCATGCTTCTCCATGTTTGAATATTTTAGTTCATGAGCTTTGATAGGAAAACTCATGAAAGATATAGGAGATTCCATACCTTCTTTGTCTTACTAAACCAGAATGACTGAAAGTGTGTGTTCAGAAGCATAACTGTATACTATGAAGTCTTTGGTATAATCTAGACAAACTAGGATTGGGGCATGGGTGATAGATTCCTTGATATCTTGAAATGCTGACTTGCCTTCTTTAGTCTAGTGGAAAATAGATTTACCCTTCTTCATCTCAATAATGTGGCAAGTCTTCTCTACGAATTCAAGAATGAACCTTCATAGAAAATTCACCTTTCCAAAGAAAGAATGAACCACAATCTTACTAGCAAGAAGAGTAAGGTCTTGGATGGACTTGACTCTGTCTGAGTCAATCTTTATGCCTTCTCATGATACAGTGTGATTGAGAAGTTTCCCCTCTATAACTCCAAAAACAAATTTCTTAGGATTAAGGGAAATGCCATTTTATTGACATCGTTCTAACACTTGTTTTAAATGATGCACATGATCAGGATGATGTTTGAAAAAGATGGTTAAGCCATCAATATATATTACAATGAACTTCCCCATTTTATTTTTGAAGGCCAAATCCATTGCTCTTTGGAAGGTGGCACCAACATTGATCAAACCAAAAGGCATTCTATGGTATGCAAAGGTGCCCCAAGGCATAGTGAAAGTAGTCTTATGTTGGTCTACTTCACCGACTTCCACTTGATTATACTCCAAAAAACCATCTAACATTGATAACATCTCTGAGCCAGTCACTGTCTATAGTACTTGATCCATGATGGGCAAGGGGTAGTTGTCCTTTAGAGAGGATTGATTTAAGTTTTTGAAATCAACATAGAGGTGATTTTTTTCATTCTTTTTTCTTACAAGGACTATATTCGTAATCCAGGTGGAATGATGGATTGGAAAAATTATCCTTGCATTTAACATTTTTTGGATCTCAAAAAAAATAGTACTTGATAACCTAGGGTTGTACTACCTTTATTTCTACTTGTGAGGCAATGACCCAACCTTGAGAGGAATTTTGTGTCAAATTTATTCAAGCCTGAGAGATTTTAGATCATCATAAGAATATGCTAAAACATCAATGTAGTGGCAAAGTAGAGTAATGAATTTGATATTTTCATCAAGAGTGTAATAATTCTCAATGTTGATTATTTTGGGATTATCTTCTGTATTCAAATTTATTTGATCAAACTCCTTAGAGGTACTTGAATCCATTGGTCACTACTTGATAGACCTGTCATGCTTATCAAATAGCTTCTCCAGAGAAACTAACCCTTTTGGGATTTTATTCCCTTTGAGTTGAAGGAACTCTTCACCAGTTTTTGAATCTATTTTGGGAGCTAATTCTCACAATGGATCTTTACTACCTTCAAAACAAAGCTCCTCAAAGCTATTCATCTATTCTAGAAAAGTGATGATTTAGTTGTCACTATTAAATACTTGCCAATGGTTGGCATTATTAGGTACACTTGGTCGAAAGACCAGCTCAATAGTGTACTTATTTTCTTTGAAATCTTGGTGAGGAACCATGAGGGTCACAGAGACGGCCAAGGAATCTGCTCGATCATTGAATTCTCTGGGCACTACAGAAATGCTGAAAGCATCAAAACTTTCAATGCAGTCCCATACCAGATTGTGATAATGTCTCAATCTTTCATTCTTAGTTTGATACAAGTTTTTCACCTGACAAACCACTAGTTCAGTATCTCCTTAGGCGTGAAGAAACTTGACACCTCTAGCTTGAACAACTTTCAATCTGAGTAACAAAGATTCATACTCGATGATGTTGTTGGTATTGCTGAACTACAACTTATATGAATAGGGGAAAATATCTCCCTGAGGAGATATCAAAACAATTCTAGCTCTCAAATTGGTTGAAGAAAAACTACCATCAAATTCTAAAATCTAGACATTATTAGAATCTGATCGTTTTAAATATTTCTCCTGGTCAGGGAGGGAGGATTATTTTTTGCCTAAATTATGCTTTACCAATTCTTCTGATGTCATATCTAATTTTTTTGGATTGTCACCTACAAGAATTTCATCTGATGCAATAGAAACATCTTCAGTGGATAGAAAGTAATTACCCATTCCTAAAGATTCAAATAGGATTTGAGCTTCAGGGTCCGATGTCTGAGTAACAATGTATTTTGCCTCCTTCTCAGGAAGTAGCCTTTGCATGATGCCCTTCATAGGTATCCTCACCTCAGATAGGTCCATGCTCAATTCACCACCAACATCCTTGCAAAATTTTTGTCCAAGCGAAATGCCATAGGAAGCTAAAACGTTGGCCACCAGGACTATCATTTTAATCCTCTTTTCTGGGAAGGCCACAAATGCAAATTGGGCATCTTTGATCTGACCCAATAGAGGCATTTATTTTTTTTACATGGAGAAACATCTCCCAAAAGTTTTAGTCAGAGTGAGGCCCAAAGAATTTGCCACCTTGGTAGGCATAACATTTTTTGAAGCTCTAGAATCTATTATGCAGTTGCTTAGATTATGACCATTTATCAACAGAGAAACATAGAAAGGTTCTATTTTCCTAAGGGAAATAGGAGTAATGACAAGATTATTTTGAGTAGATGTGTTCTTTGGGGGATCATGAGTTACCTTTGAAACATCTTGTCTTGTAGGGATGGTTTTATTCTTGATGCATTCAACTAACCTATTCAACTGCTCAGGGTTGGTTTGTAAGTGTTCAAACTCAGACATTTGGATCTTAGTCTTCCTAGTGTGGTCAATTATATCAAATGATTGAAAAAAACTAGAAACAGAGGAATGAAGTCCATCATTCTAGGTTTTATTGGGTGTGGTACTGGTATGAGAATTTGAAGCAGAAGGTACAAGAATATTTGAGGTACTTACTTTCTTATTGTTCACTGGGTCTTTTGATTGGAAGGGCAGAGTAGTCCCCCATTTAGCAATTGATATTACTGGTTGAGATTCTTTCCCTATTTTTCCCTTATTAGCTTGTTGATTTGACTAGTTCTAGGACCTGATAAATACAACGTATGATCCATCAAACATTTCTCCATTACTTCTAGCTTCATCTTGGTAATTTAGGAAACCAATGTTAGAGTCACCAGCTAATTATTATTCTCTTATGAAGAGATTATCATCATCTTCTTGGTCAAACTTAGGTTGGAAAGAAGAATCATGTTAAACTTAATGATAACCAACTGCTGAGTTAGATGGTGCTACTTCAATGGTGACTTTCCCCTATGGGGGAGAAAGATGATTTGTTTGCCCTTGATTTTTGGCAGCATTGCCTTGATATGACTAGTTGGGAAACATCCTCCTTGGTATATCTTGATAAGAAGGAGGAGCAAACATCCCTTGTGCCATTTGCTTTTTCAGAGCTAGTAATTCATTTGCTAGCTTTTGCACCATAGGATCAGTGGTGCCTGTAGAAATTTTTTAGAAGATGAAGAGAATTTATTTTTGTTTGGATCTCTTCTTATCTTACCTGCTAGGATAAGATCATCTTCAACCTCAGTAGCTAAATCCTGAGTTACAGCAAGGTCTATGTGGCCAGCCCACCTCAATAAGAAACTCACTTCAGGAAGCTGAGAATTTATGAAGAAGCATTTAAGATTTTTAGGTGTTGGCTAAGTAATTATAGGGATCCTATTCCTTAGCTTGTCAAATTTAGAAATGAAGTCTCGCATAGGTTCATGAGGCTCCTTCTTCATTTACGTAAGCTGAACTAATAAGGCATATGCATCTTCTGTAGGTTTAAATCTAGCCTCAAACTTGGCCTTGAGAATATTTTAGTCAGTTACTATCTGAGCTTGTAGATGATAGAATCAGTCTACTGTAGTGCCTTGCAATGTTTCTACAAATAGTCTCACTGCTATGTCTTCATATTCAATTCCTATCACACCACAGGCTATGCGAAGGCTGCAATATGTTGATCAGGATGAACTCTCCCATCACCATAGAATTTGGGAACATTCTTTCTTGAACTATGGGGTAGTTCATGTAAAGGTGGGGTTAGATTTAGGGGACCAAAAGTGTTACCCCAGGGGCCTTGGCATGTCATGATATGATAGTTGAAAGGAGGGATAATAAATCTTTGTGGGGTATGTATAGACAAAGCTCTACTAGTAGAGGAAAGAGAAGCTTTGCCTAGTATTAGAGACCTGACATTGGTAGGAGGAAAAAACTTGGTTCACTAAAGATGAGATTGTGGAAGAGAAAGGTCAAAATTATTTTTTTTTACTAACTCGAATACAGGATCAATAATACCTTGAGATCTCTAGCTTCACGTGTACGGTGGATCTACCAAAGTGTAGAATGGAAATGAAAAAGAACTAGAAATGCTTCAATTTGAAGCTTGAGGCTTCAAATTGTACGTTCTTCTCCAGTGAAGTCATCAAAAATTGTTGGGTGAATATTTTTTCATCAACTAACTGACAACAAAATGGGTATATCAACCACAACACAAGGAGATTTATACAACAAAATGGGTATGTCTACCACAACATAATGAGATAAATCTCTCCTCTCATCAAGGGGAGGTTCCCTATAAGTCAGGGGAGGTTCCCTATAAACTACTATATACTAATATAAACTAAAAATACACTCAGGGGTGAAATCATACTATCCATCTCTCTTTTTCAAAGATGATGTTCATAAAGCAAAAAAGAATTCCTAGGTAATTATTGAAGACATTTCTCTTGTTTCAAAAATGATGTTCAGAAAACTAGAGGAAGACTTCCTGGGTAGTAACTATAACCATAAAAAACCCATGAAAGCACAAAGTCTTTCATTGCTCCTCTCACTGATTTAGAACAAAGGACACAATAGAAGAAGTGCAGCCCAAAGTCTCCACCTAAAACTACAACAAAGTAAAAGATAACGAAGGATAAGGGGAGATCAAAGTATCTCCAATATCCTTTACACTGAAACACAAAACACACACAAACTAAAGACAATTATGGCAGCACAAAGTCTCCCACAGTTGACTTTAGGACACCTTCCAGATTATTTCCACTTGTTTTGCTTATTTGATTAAATAGACAAGACTGTATTTAGGAAAAAGACATAAGAACAATTTCCTAGATAACACAAGCTATTTCAACACAAAGTCTGGAAGGTCAATTTCTTTCTCATTCACTTGATAAAATATGATTAATAATCTGAGCTCAAAGTCTCAGGAATGCCTTTCAATTTGGCCAGAGTTTTACTTCTGATAACTGAGAGATCTCCCTTCTACAAACTGAGAGATTACAATATATAGCAACCAAAGAAAGAGTTTGATGCTTATTTTCATGAAATAGCCCATCTTATATTCAATGCATTGAATGTATTGGAAATTTTGTGAAGGGTCCATGATGGAGTAGGTTATCAGCCTTAACTTTAGCATTTTGAATCATCTAAAATGTCTCCTCCAAAGTATGGGCCACCTGGTCTTCTTTAAGATACTTACATGTCTGTCCATTCACCTTTATTAAATGAAGAAAAATAGGCTATGCCATTGAATTTTTGTGCTCTTTGATATCCACCTGGTGGGCTATTCCACCTATTGGAATAACTCTCCTATAGATATTTCTAGATTCTCTACAACTTTCCCTCTTTCCTTGCTATATTTTGTCTCTTCCTAGTTATCTGAGCTCTCAAGTCTCTCTTCTCACTTTCTTCTAGCTCCTTCAGCTCCTTCCTTAGCTGGTCACTGAGTTTGTTCATGGGTTTGCACCATTTGAAAATCAATGGTTATTTTTTTGTCCTAACTTGGACACCACTTGATCTATGCCATGGGGCCTAGGGCCTTGTGTATGGGAGATAACCCTACATTCAAATATAAGTTGTGAGTTTATAACTAATGCACTATAAGTTAGCTTGAATAAAGTAAAACCACACATTAAGTCATAGTTGAGGTCTAATGCTTGCAAGAAATGTAACTTCTATTCAACATGAAAAAATAGGGGAGAATTATAGAGATGTACAATGCTATAATAAGGTTAGGAATGTAGGTTCTTTTGATCAAAGGGAAAAAAAATCCTTTGATTTACTTAGACTGAAGGTGTGAATATAGATGCATATATGAAATATTAATATTTAGGGCATGTTATCTACCACTACAAGTATGTATGGAATCAAAATTAGGCTAGATGTATATTTTACATATTTATACATAGAATACAAGAAGGTAATTATAATTGTCACTAGTTACAAAGATAAACATTATGATTTGTTTCAACTTCTTCAAGCATGATGAATGAACTTATCCCAAGTGTATGGAAGTTAACCTATTTAGTAGAATGATTATATCAAGGAATTCCCTGACATGGCACAAAAATAAGAAGTTTCACCTAGAAAGCTATATGGATGTCATGTGAAGTGTTGTTAAAGGGTTCTACTAGGCATAATAGGTTCTACAAAAAAGTGAAGTGTTGCATGAAATCATGGTGATGAGTAATTATTATGCAAGGCACAAGGGGTTATATGTGAAAGTATTACAAGACTTATGTGCACATCCAACAGATGTGGCTAGAAGGACTTCAAGTTGAGTTACATGTTTAACCTGTACAAGTGCCCAAAGGAGAAGTGTACATTATTGTGCACAAATCATTGATCCTTTTTTAGAAGGAAATGGTCTCCATTACATTAGTGTGAAGTTTTTAGAAATTAACTTGAAGTTGTTGAAGGTTGTACCACTTAGATTGATAATCACACTACCCTACTTTGACAACTCTAAAAATATGATGTGTGTTATGACAGGTGCATGTGTCTTGCACTTTGATAATATGATCCTTATCTACAGGGTGAAAGTGTTTTGGATATCAATAGATGGATGTTGTGTCAGTGTTGGCTTAAGAAATGAAGGTAAGTAAGGATCAAGGAGATTAACATTGAATACTAGGTGCATGCTAGTATGGAGGTAGATAAAAAATGATTGCATTTACACTAGGTACATGAGAATGGTATACAGAGCTTAACACAAAGTATTAGTATTTACATGTGGAACCTTGAATCACTCCTTGTAAAGTTACAACCATAATTTATCACCAAATAAAAATTCATGAGGTTTATGATGCATTTCATAGTGTTACTTGTACTTATATTGGGAGTGAGAGAGAATGCATTGAACTTGATAATGAACATAATGCCTGTGATGAAAAAAATTCTCTACCTTTTCTTCTTCCCTCTCTTATGTGTGTGACTTAGTTCTAGTTAGTTCATGGTAGGAGATGTCTAGAGATACTAAAGGTTGGATCCCAAGACATGTATTGAATGAAATATGCCTTGTAGAACTATGAAGTGATATATTATAGGCATGTTGGATGTATAACAAGTTATCATCCAAAACATGATCATGTGCAAAATTTTACATTCATAGATGATGAACAAGTATGTGGTTGAAAATTTTCATTTTCCCATCTATCTATGGATGAAATGTTGTCAACCAATCCAATGGTATACCCATCAAGTTCAAAATTAATTTCCAAAAGTGAATCACAAAGTGTGGATCTCAATAAAAGATAATGGATGTTGGGAGTTCAAAGTGAACACATAAATGGCTATAAAAAGCTTGTTCATTTCCAATTTCATCAATGTCCTTCTTGTAGTTAACCATGATGTCCGTATTTAAAAAATTATCCACTAAAATGAATATCATGTTGTTGCTGCATCATAAAAAACTCAACCATGAAATCCATGCTAATATATTCCCATGGCTTGAATGGAACTGGTAGAGGTGTGTAAACTCCTAACTTCTTATTTATGGGCTTTGTGATGCAACAAGGAATGCAAGACTTTATGTGGTGCTCTAAGTCTATGTGCATGTGTGACCAATATAACTATGAATACAATATGACTAGAATTTTTAACATGTCAAAGTGTCCCAATGTCATGTCATAGTGCCTCATAGAATGAGTCTTTGGTGAGGTGTGCCATCATGAACATAAACATTCTTGCACATATAGATAAGTTGGTTAGACAAGTAGAACTTCCAAACTTGTTTACCTTGTATGAAGCTAGTTTAGGCATCAATGAAGTCCTTTCCTATTTAGTAGAGGGATACTTAGTTGATGAATTTATGGTTGCATGTCTAGCATTGTGATGAATGCATGAATCAAAAGTTTTATAATGTAATCCAAAACATTGTTATACTTTCCCTTCTTATGTTTGATCACAAGATGGAATTTATTGAGGTAACTCAACCTCTTTATTTGGTATATTATCTATCTAGTAGTGTGTTTACATGAATTGCAGTGGATTATGAGCAAAAGAAATGAATGTATCCTTCCCTAAGATGTAGTGGTGCCATTGCTTGACTGCTCAATTGTAATAGTGTAAAACTATTTTTCATAGGTGGATTACCTTTGAACCATGGCATTGAACATATCTAAGTGGTATTTTACAAAATGTCTGTACTACATGAGTATTTAAGTGAGTGCATAATCAAATGCATTATTGTAAAATTTAAAGGAGTGTGCAATGCCAAGAATTACAAGCACATGTGTTGCATAGAGGTGTTTATTAAGAGCTTCAAAAGCATGTTATTGTGTATGATTATAATCAAAATTAGCTTTGGCACTCATTATTTTTTAGAGAGGAAATGACATGTGTGAGAAACCAAGGACGAACATGTATTAAAAGTTTATGAGTCAAAAAAAAACTCCTCAAATTTAAGAGATTGGATCACTTTGATCTTCTTTAGATCCACATGAATTCTAAGAAAATAAGTGTTGTTATAGACACTAAATTTTAATCAATAAACACTTGACAATGTTTATCCTTGACATATTTACCTTGTTTGGTCAATTCACCATTTCAATAACCTATAAACTTTAAGGAAGCCCTCAAAGTCTCACAATTACTATGCATATCTCCAAGACTACCTTATTATGTCCTTATTCATCCCTATTTAGTAGGTACTTGACTATCACCTTGATTTTATAAGCCTTTGTACCTTATAGACAAGAGTGTACTAGTAGAAAATAATGCACTACATTCTTATCTTGTAGTGAATCTTTGTTTATAGAGTTATAATGATCATCTTTACAAAATGATATGCTTCATAATGGCTCTCCACTACAAATAAATATTCTAGTTATCTAAAATATTATAAAGATTTACCTATAAAAGCACATCAAGGATCACACTTGAAACCCCCTGCTCTCTATCTAACTCTCACTTACAAGGAATCTATCTTGTATTTTCTAAAGCATATATCTTGTAAGTTAAGACTACTAATTAAATTTTGATACAATACCACAATCCTTGGCCAAGTTTAACATCATTTTATGATAGGTTATGGGCATCATTTATCAATAATTCTAATAAAATATTCCTAGGTTTATTTATATTATCTTCCATATAAGGATAACTACATCAGGCTTAGGCCTTTAGGCTATGTAGGTAATACTTAGTTAACAAGGGGTTTTTTGAGGATAGCTCATCCATTCCCACATCGCCTATTTTTTCCCTTTGCATTTGATATTTTATGCTTATGATAGACTAGGGAATCTTTTTTATAGGTATTCTATGCATCTAATTAAGATTTTCACATAACAATTAACCTATAGATAGGGAAGAACAAGCCTAAAATTTTAGATCTAGTGCATAGTTTGTAAGTATAAAGATGTAGTATCAGATAAAAGCACACTATGTCCTTATCCACCTTCTACAACCTTATCCTAGTATACAATGGATATTTGTTTTCTAATGCATCTATGTTTGCAAGCTACTAAAATCCATTTTTTAGGTTTGTAAAAGTTGTCATCATCTGATTTAAATCTCTTTGCAAGGACAATCTTCTAACCCTAACCCTAGTCACTATTTTTATTAATTTATAACTTCTATAAATTACATAGATGTTTGTATTTGTTATTTTATGTGTTATTTAACCTCTTAGATTGGATTTCAATTGTTTGAATTCCAATTATAGTTAATTATTTATTCTAATTAATTTCAGTATAAGCATTTTGGGGAACCCACATTTTATTTTGAACATTATTTATTTCTTGTTGATTTTTGTCCTAGGGTTTTAGTTTAATTTTGCAAATTCTTAACACTGAAAGAATACAATCCTCAACCTTGGATATTATTTAACTTAATGATTCAAATTTTTTGACTTGGGAGTAATTTGATACTGAAAAAGTTTTTCACCTTAGATAAATTCTAACACAAAGGCTCCTTTTCAACTTCAGGTTGAATTTTGTTGTCTCCTATACACAAAAATCTTTTGCTCTTCATTTTCACTTTATTTTTCAATTACTTTTGATTATTTTAGAAACTATGTTTCAAAAATTTTAAAACTTCTTAGCTATTATTTTGAAGGACTACATGATGTTCTATTTGCAAACATTATGGTGTGAGGTGTTTTAGTCCAATACTCATATCCATAATATAGAGTTAAACATGGAATTTAGCTTCCACTTACCTCATTATATATTAAAAATAATTAAGATCCCCTTGTTTACACCAATAGGAAGCCTTTACCATTCATTGTATTTGTAGTGCACCTATAAATGGTTATCCTTGGTAAGTTACTTTCAACTTACCCTCAAAACCTGGTTTGGTGGGCTAGAGGAATGGTTCTACCTCTGTAGTTAGTGATTTGAAATATTGGGCTAACACTAATCAATAAATGAGAAAGTATATTTGAGAGCCTATGAATAATTCAAAACCCTTGCTTATATCACTCTTTTATTTCATGATTTTTGCTTGTATTGTCTGCTTACATAGTAGATTTACTTGCTTCATATTATATACATTGAAATAATTCTTTTTGATTCATTGTATAAACTAGATTATATGTTTATTTTTATTTTTTATACTACAATGGGTTTAACAAAATAATCTCTCTATCATATGTTACATTGGATTATAGACTTTATTGTTACTTATCATATTACATTTTTGTATGTCAGTCGGTATGTAAAAACATGGTTAATAAATGAATTTACTCAAGAAAATCAATTACCCCTTAAAGAATATTATACTTTTTTTGTTGCCTATTGTGCTTATAATACCTCTTCTCCTTCTTTTCCAAAACCCCTCATTTTCTATAAGTTAGATATAGACAAGAATATAATTTTTGGGGACAAGATCTCTCATTTACATCCACCGACATTTAAAATTAAGGCCTTGGTTATAAGGAAAAGTCTACCCCTCATGGACCAAGCCAAGATATTCTATCTCATGAGATCATACACTTTGCTTCCACTACTTTTTTTAATATTAAATTTGAGTTACTTCCAATAACAACTAGACATCAAATAACATGTGCCCAACCTTTTGTGATTTCATATACTCACCCTCAATCCACCTCTATTATAGTTTCTCCCATATATGAGATAAGAATATAATAGGGGAATTAGTCAAGTGTTAGTATGATAAACCTCAATAAAAACACATAAATAAATCTAACACCTCAAGCCTAACACTTAAGAAACAAGAGAATAATGTAAATGAAAAACAAAAGAAGATAAAAAAATTATTCTTCACTTTCCTTGTGAGCAAGATTTGAATGATAGCCTTGGGTGAATGTGCTGAGTCATGTGCTCAAAGAGTCTTTAACAATGGTTTTGCTTGCATAATTTTTTCTCATCACTTTGACAATGTTTTGCTTGGCTTTGGCAATATGTAGCAATTTATCAATAATTTTGCATTATAACACTACAAGAATGCTTTATCTCTCAAAAATTTAACATTATAAATTAGGATTGAGATATTTTATTTGAAGGAATTCCTACATAATAACATTAAACATAAAATATTATTTAAATAATGGGTGAGGCCTTGTATTTATAGCCTTTCAAATGAACCCTAATCCTAGTGAAATTATGCTAGATTTAACCACAGTTAATTTTAGTTTAACCTTGGTTAAGTTAAAGAGGGGACAATAAATTAATATTTGGGATAGAAATCCTATTTATTAATTATGGTTCTCTATTTTTGAATTTAAGGATTTAATGGAGGTATTTTCAATTCTTTGACTTTAAGGATGATGACATCATCATGACCTTAATTTTATTGGAATTTCCTTTTTAAAAAATTCACATTCACTAATTTCACATGGAAATTTCACTTTAGCATTTTATTTTATTTACTTAGTTAATTCTGCTTAACATTTTTGCATTTTAGTAATTGTTTAAGTGCCCCACTTAATGGGTCTAAAGGCCAATCTATCAATTTTCTAGGTTGCAACTTGACTAGAGATGAATTCATGAGAGGCTAATATTTCATACAAGATAATACCCAAAATAGGGAGGCCTCAACATAATTCTAGGTACTAATGTCTGATGTGTAAACATAATTAGGACATTCGGTGATTCTTAGGCTTAATTTGCATTATTTAGTAGAAATCAATTTGAAGTTTGGTTGGAACAAATTTGTGTCAAAAATAGGGTATCTACAGTGTTATCTTATTTAGGAAGGTGTTTCAAGAAAAAAATCATAATAACGTCTTCTCAAATAAGGAGAAATTTGTTAATGCCTTGGCTAATGCCCTATAAAGTGATGGATGAGCCCTAAATGCCCCCTCAAGGGATTGGGTGACAAAATAGAGTTGTCAAACATTCTCTTAAAAATAAAGAAATGCTATGATCTATAGGTAATGGGGGTGGAAATACTAATTTTCCCAAAGGTGTTTATAATCAGTGGCACAATGAGATTCCCTAATAGGGTAGATGAGTGAAAATAATGATTTTCCAAAACATAGCTATAATCATTGGCATAATAAGGTGCCCAACAGGACATATGGAAGCTTGATATAAGTTGTCTTTTCCCCAGTAGGGTGGATATGATTAGGAAAGGTCTAGATAATTTACCTTAGTAAGGAAAATCAGGAAAGGGGGATTATGTACTGAATCCATATCACAAAGTGGCAATAAGCCAACATAGAGGATACACATGAATATGGGATACCTGCTAGTATGGAGATACACATCCTAACTAGTAGTGATTACTATTCATTTGAGATTTAATTACTCTACATTTGGGTAGTGTTTGTGTAGGTTTGGGATTTGTCAAGTGTGAATGAGAAGTATTTCCTATTTCCTTATCTAATAGATTCTTTGGCCTGGTTTTTGTTGTAGCTTATAATATTAGATATCATAGTTATAGAAAACTATAATAACAATGTGTATCCAAAGTATGAAAAACTCAATTTAAATGCAAGTATTAATAGCTTAGGCATAAGGTAAAAATAATCAAATCCTAAGTGAATATAATGTAGTAAACTAAGTGTAAGAATGAATGTAGATTCATGACTTAAGGACAAGATATAGGTAATCAAGAATCAAGTGTAAGAATCCTACGGTAACCAAGAAATAAATAGGCAAAAAAGAAAATAAAATAAATAGATAAAAAAAATGAATGAATAAACAAATAATTAATAACAAACAAAAAAACACCAATAATTAAAAATGAACATACAACAAAACACAAATAAACAAACAAGGCAAGAGAAAGAAGACCCAAGGAAACAACACAAAATTAAAAAAACAAACAAAACATACAAAATAAATAGAACAAACAAAAATTATATTAAATATTAAAAAAAGTAAAGAAGGCCGTAAACAAATAAAACAAAGTAATCAAAATAAATAAATAATCCAAATCAAAGAAAAGTTTAGCAAACAAACTATTCTAAATAGACAAATGCAATATATAAACAATGGTTAATTATAATGTTAGTACAAATAGAATACAAATTATTCATGTATGTATAATAAAGGTGTTATTCTTGGCAATAGAGTGAACCCTAGGTTAGGTAGTAATGACACAAGTAAAATAACACAAGAACAAATGACAAATAGTTGCCCCTAGGCTATAGGGAATAATAACACAAACACAACAATGCAAGCATTACCCCTAAGATGTAGGAGACAATAAAACAAAACAAATAAAATGGGGGGAATAGAAGAAAAAGAAGGGGTAGCTGAGCTGACTCTAGATGAATTAGGCAAGTGGATGTTACCTACATAGTTCCATGGACACAAGATTCAATGTGAACTTCAGGTTAAATGTAGTTCAACTAGGACATGAGATAGAAGAAAACTCATGATAAAAAAACATGATTGAATTTTAGATGAAAGTAGGAATGATCTCACAAAATGGTGAGTGTATAGGAAAAGAGAGGGATGACATTCACACTCATAAAAGTGTCAACACAAACAAATCACATGAGTGTGAGAGAATGGTTTAGGCAAAAACCACATTAAAATACAAGAGTCGAGTATCCACTAAGGAACTAAATTGGTAATTCATAGTGTTTACTACATCCAAGGCTTAAAATGAGGATGAACTCACAAAGAACATTGGTAGGGATTACTTGCAAAATGATGAGAACGTAATAAAATCCAAGTGGTCATTAGTGTAATAAATTTGAAGACACAATGTTCATGATATCAACTCACAAAAGGGTGAGAGCATACAACTAAGGTCAATAAGGATGGGAAACTAAAGGATAAGTGGTTACATGTAAAATATCTAGGAGTCCCAAAATACTTAAGGTAAATAATATGGTCTAAAAATAAAATAAGGTGAAGTGGTGGCAAAAATATGATAAAAAAATAATGAGAGCATTTAAACTTAAATTGCTTGAAAAATGGTGAGAGTGTGGCAAAGGGGTGATGAATCTAACCTCAACGTAAATCTATCACTACCTACATAGTCCCATAGACCTCAAGTCACTATATTTATTCCTATAATAAAATAAATAAATAGGTAATAACAAGTTCACAAATAGGCAAATGACAAATAATAGAATAATGATACGATAATGTCGATAATAAATAAGGTTATTCCTAATTTTCCCAAAAGCAGTTATAATGAAGAAACAATGGCATAAATTAGTGATACTAATTTGCCCAAAGGCAGTTATAATTAGTAGCATGGGGAATGACATATAACATGATAATAATGAATAATTCAGTTGCCAAACCACTATCATACTGACCCAAGATATAGTCTTATTCTAAAATATACGCACTCAAAAAATCACCATACTAAATCAACCGTTAAAAATTTATATGAATCAAATCTTTGAAGGTGCCTAAAGTACTAATGGATCAGACCCAAGGTCAAAAAAGGTGGGTAAGGGAGGGTAAAAAATTGCAACCAATATGGGAGGTATAGAAGGAATGGTATACAATATGATAAAATGAAGGTGAGATTACAGTACAACGTAAATGATCCTCATAGACAATACCTCAGGTCTCTTAAGCAAAATAATTCTTGAGATGTCTTATGTTCATGGGTTCTTCAAGTTCATCTCCTTCTAGAATAGTTAAACTGTATGCTTTAGAGCCATAATTAGCAACAAATATATAAGGTCCTATCCAATTAGGGTTGAACTTGCCTTTCTTCTTTTTCTCGGTCATGGTGTTTTTCTATTTTTTTTTGAGGACAACATCACCAATATTGAACTCTGTGCTTGACACACCTATTACACCAACCATATAACTAGTTCTAATGTGCTTGAAGGCTATTTACAAGTACCATGCATCTAGTAATTCCATCTATTATAAGTGATTTAGCATGTAATCCTCATCATCAAGGATGTGCTTCAATGAGTTAAGTAGAGAAGGAAAGTCGACCTCGATGGAAAGAATGGCTTCAATGCCATAGATAAGGGAACATGGTGTGGTTCATGTTAGAGTAAGGTAATTAGTATGGTAAGCCTAGAGGGTGAAAAATATTTGTAAGTGCTAATCATGGCCAATATTATTGACAATATTCTTAAGAATATTGATAATGGTCTTATTAGATGCATCATTTTAGACATTACCTTGTGGGTAATATATAGTGGAAAAATGTTGGGTAATGATAAACTTGACACATAGTGCCTTGACATCCTTATTCTTAAATGATCTACCATTATCAGATATAATGTTAGATAGGATATCATAATGACAAATGAGATGGTTGGATATGAAATTAGAAATTTGTTTTCCTTCCATGTAATCAAAGGGTATATCTTCAACCCACTTAGTGAAGTACTCAGTGGTGGTAAAAATATGCTTATGTCCATCTGAGGAGGTAGGGTTAATCTTCTTTATGTGATCGAGTCCCCACATTGAAAATGGACATGGTGTTGTCATTGGTTTGAGTGTTTATGATGGATCATGGATCATGGATCAAATTTACATGTCTCTAACATCATCTACATCTTTTCACATAATCAACTACATTTGCTTCCATGGTTGGCTAATAATAACTAGTACGTAGGAGTTTTTTGGCAAGGACATCCCCACTGGTGTGAGATCCACAAAATCCTTTATGAAACTCCCTTAGTGCTAATTTATATTCTATTGAATTTAAACAATGAAGAAAAGTTCCATCAAAGCTTTTATGATAAAGTGTTGGGCTGAGTAAGTTATATTAAGAGGCTTGGTGAGTGAATTTTTTTTATTACTTATGTGAAAGGTCTGGTGAAAGGGATTGGTCATGGAGGTAATTATATAAGTTAGAATACCAAATAGAATTGGGACCAAAAATATCATAGATCATTTCAATGGTCAAGGGTTCTTGAGCATACATTAAAAGATGTTTGATGAGGAATTGATAATATCTTACCTTGTCTGTGTTATATATTAAAGAACCAATGGTAGCCATGGCATCTATTGTCTTGTTATTGGCCCAAGGTATGTGTTCAAACTAAACATGAGTAATATGCTGCTTGAGAATGAACACCATGGATTTATACGATACTAGATTATCATCTTTGGTATAGAACTAGTATGTAACCTAATTAATAATAAGTTGGGGATCCCCATGAACTAATAAATTTTGAATGTTTCATTATATTTCTAGATGAAGCCCTGCAACAAGTGATTCATATTCAACCATGTTATTGGTATAAATAAATTTGATATGAAATTATTTGAGAATGAAATACTTATGTGGTGTAATAAATATCAATCTTTCTCTTGATCCATGAGATGTGAATAGCCCATCAAAATATAGCTTCTAGTGCTGCTCCTTAAGAGGTGTTTTTATGATAGTCATGATGTACTCATTTGAGATTGCAAAAGTAAGTCATTTGCTATTTGAAATGGGAGCTTCAACAAGCTAATTTTAAAGTAATTATCCCTTAATGGCATTTTGATTGACATATTAAATCTCAAACTCACTCAAAAGCATGATCCACTAAGCCATGTGGCCTTATAAATCTATTTTTGATAATAGATATTTGATCAGATCTACTTTGGCAATGACTATGGTTTTGTTATTGAGCATATAATGACACAACTTCTAGGATTTCAAGACCATTGTTAAACAAGCTTTTTCAATTTTTGTATAGTTATGTATATATGCTACTAGTATATGACTTAGATAATACACTACATGTTCTTTCCCATATTCATCATATTGGGCTAAAAGTGCCCCTAGGGCATTTTACATGGTAGATAAGGAAAATATAAATGGCTTCCCTAACATTGGTGGTAATAGAATAGGCAGATTGGCTAAGTGTTCCTTTAGGTGATCAAAGGCTTTTTAACATCATGCACCCCAGAGAAAATTAATACCTTCCTTTAATAAATGAGTGAAAGGATGGAATTTATCATCCAACTATGAAATAAAGTGTTTAATAGATTGGATTTTCCCCTACAAATTGTAGAACTGCTTCAAAGTGGATGGTGGTGATATCTTGGTAATGGCTTGAACCTTGGTAGGATCAAGTTTAATACCTATAAAAGAGATAATAAAGCCTAAAATTATTCCTAAAGTAACATCGAAGACACACTTATTAGGATTAAGTCAAACCTTGTACTCATGAAGCCTTTTAAATATACTTCATAGTATGGATAAATAATCTACATGGGTCTTATATTTACCTAATATGTCTTGAATAATATCGTAAATAATATCATGGAATATAATAGTTATAACCCTTTGGTATGTTGCCTTAACATTTTTGAGGTTGAACAACATGACCTAATAGCAAAACATTCCCAAAAGAGTGATGAACAATATTTTGTGCTAGTCGTCTAGTGTAATACTGATCTAAGTTATCTTGAAAAACCATCCATGAGGGAAATAATTTCATACCTAACTATGGATTCAACAATCATGTTGATATTTAGCAGAGGAAAGTCATCCTTTGGCCAAAACTTATTGATGTCTCTAAAATTATTTTAGATTCCAATACCTTTTGGATTTTTACTAATAGGCATAATATTTGAAATCCCCTCTAAATAATCAATCGACCTGATGTATCTCAATTCTAAGAGTTTTTCCAAATCTTTCTTGAATAAAACAATAATATAAGGATGTATTTTATGCAATTTTTGCTTAATAGGTTTGGCATCAAGATGTACACCAAGATGGTATACAACAAAGTCATAGTATAAACCTAACATGTTCAAAAAGTCCCATGCAAATATGTCAACAAAGTACCTCAGAAGGGATGTAAAGACTTCATGTTCCTATTTAGTGAATCACACACCAAATTTGATCCACTTTGGATCAACTGATATGATGTTGACTTCCATGTTATCCTTTATAAAGAGAGTCACACCATCTTCTAGAATAGTTGGCAAAGGTGTAAATTGGCCAACAATGGCAAAGTCCTTTTGTCAGACTAGTTCTTGAAGCTCTTCCAAATAGGATGAATTTGAATCCCCTAATGGTGGTAAGGGCCATATAATAAAAACTATAAGACATTCTCAAATAATTTGATCAAAAGCATGATATTCCTTTATACTAAGCTCATACCCAAAAGTAAGTTCATTGTTGGTGGTCTCCTAAGTTTCATTCAAAGAAGGGTGAACTTCCCCATCTAATAACACTTGAAACAGGTTTTCACCAAGAGACTGACCTTTTTATTTACTTTTAACCTCATTTAAAAGTACCTGAAAGAGGTTTTCACTTTGGGACCTCAATGTTTTACTCTTTTATTTTTGGCTAAGGGAGTTCATTCGCTCTCTAAAATAAGAAACAAGATCCAATTTGATAGAGAGACCTTGTTTATGGTCTCCCAAAGGAACATTATCTCTCAGGACCAAAAAATCACAAAAGGCCTCATCATTCTCAAACTCATCAAAAGGTACTATGCATTATTTTTGGTCCTAGTCTATGAGTTGAGGGTGATAAAGGGTAAGTGGGGAACGCCAAATTACTAGTGTGATGGTAAAAATGGTAAATGGGTTGAATAAGTTGGTACTAGTGAGGTCTTTGTATATGCTATGATTAGACTCTACTTCACTGCCAACATCATCATCACTAGTCATTAGTGTAAGAACACAAATAAGATATGTGGGGTCACCCTCAAGTAGTTTAAATCCTAGATCATGAGTTATTTTATATTTGTTCATAGACATAAGCTCAATAGTACCTTGCTAATTTGCTCCTAAGCCTCTGCCTTTATAAGCTTGGTTGTATATAGTCCTTTTAGGGATGGGATACCTTGTACTTTGATACCAATCAACCAAATTATCATTGTTTAACCAAGAATCATCATTGTCAAGTAGGCCCTATTCTTGGCTAGTGGCTGGTGTAAAAATAATAGGAACTAGACTATGAAGCTTTCCTTTTCCCTTTTTTCACCATTCTATACAAATTGGATTAGCTTTGGGCCTTCTGTAGGACTTAGGGATTTACCTAAGCTTGGTTATATGGAAGGTATCATGGGTAAAATACTCTCCTACACCATTTTCCTAAAATGGTAAAATGATTAGAAATTTCAATAAGAGGCATATGTGAAGTAGAGGCAAGGCTACTAGGGTCTATGCAATTAGTCTCTAGCAATTCAACAAGTATCTCCTTGTATTTTTACTTCCTTGGTATTATTTCATATTGAACCTCCAAATATTTACATTGTTCATATGGCTATAAATCTCCATGGATAAGTACCTCCATCCCAGAGTGAGGAAACTTGATACACTAGTGCAAGGTTAAAGGTATTGCATGAATTTCATGTATCCATGGTCTACCCAAAAACAAATTATATGATAAATCTAGGTCTAACACATTGTAAAGTGTGTCATGGGTCAAAATCCAAATGATCACTAAGAAACTAATGGTTATTTATGATTCTTGCTCTTCATTGTCATAGGCCTTGATGGTAATAGTCTCTAGCTAAAGGTCAGTTGTTATATATCCTAGATGCTTGATTAATTTCAAAGACATAATATTCTAGCTTGATCCATTGTCTATGAGGATGCACGTAGCTTTATTCCATGTTATAACAACTTTAATATATAATGAGTTATTATGGAGAGGGCCAAGAGATGCCATATCACTTTGGTGTAAGGTCAATTGTTGGCTTAGGGCTAGGTATCCAACCAAAGATTGAAATTTGTCTAGTGTAATTTCATTGGGCACTTGGGATTGGCCTAGGAGTTTAGCAAGGATATTATTATAGATGGTAGATATATGCAACAAAATTAGAATAGATATTTATGCAGGTGTCTTTTAGAGTTGTTTCATAATATCACATTTTTTTCTTAGCAATGGTAATTACCTTCCTCCTAGCTAGTATAGTGGGTTGGATTGGCTCATTGGTAGGTGGTTGCAAGCCTGGGATGGTGACTCTAGACCACTAAGTTATGATTGTGCAATATAGATTGGGTAAATGACCATTATGACCAAAATATGATGGACATGGGCCAGAGAGGGTAATTCTTAATTTCTAGTGCACTTGATTATAGTCATGGGCCAATGAAAGGTTACTGACATAGGGAACTGAGATGGTAATCCTTGGTTATTGTTGTACTTGGATGTAGTTATTGGTTAAGGAAGGATTATTGGCATTGGTATGCTAATGGGAATTGTTAGGTAATGGTCTTGGTCTTGGTTATTTGTAGGTCAAACCTAACTATATAAATGGTACTTAATATTGACCAAGGCCCTACCTTTAAATATGAGGCATGTGTTGGGTAAATAACAACTATTGCCTAATAGGTACCTGATGGATGTTGGCACCTATGTGTCAAGCAAACACCTATTGTGAATTAGAAATTTGTTAGGTGTTTGGCATTTGTTATTAACTAATAAGAATGCATTGTTAACTTAAATAACATCTATGATTGTTGAGATATATTAGTCTATGTATATTATGGTGGAACATTTATTTCTACTTATTAGGGTGGCATAGTGTTTTTACTTTGTTGGGGTGGTAAATTAGTCTATGTATTTAGCCTCAGAATATTATCCATAACCTATTAAGGTAGGGTATCATTCACCACTTATTGGGGTAAAATATTGGGTAATCTTGGTTACTTATCCCCTACTATTGTGTGCTTGAAGAAGTAACTAGTTGAGAGTGGGAGTAACCTCTTGTGGTTGGGAACTAAGCATTCATATCCCCTATTGTTATGAACCACTCGTAGTATTGGCAAGATGCACTTGTTGTAAATTATTTTGTGGTGTATATAACCCACCTTGGTCTAAATTTAATCTATGTAATTTGAAACTTACTAAATAACAAACAAAAATTTAAAAAGTCCTTAAGAGCTATAACTAAAGTGTGTGTTCTTTTTAATAGCACCAAATTTAAATGTGAAAGAATTTCTAGCCCCTTGGCCTTGTTTGCAATTGTAAAAACTTTGAAATGCTAAAAGACAAAATTTTAAGTGATTTTGAAGTACCTAAACCAAATGTGGATGAATTTTAACCTTTATTGTGAATTTCAATTTTACAAAAGGAAAAAATGATTGAAAATCACTTAAGTTTCCTTTTTCTTGGCTCAATTCTCTTTAAACAAGGTTAGTGGAGTAATTTGTGCTTAATCCAAGGTGAAAATCCTACAAGTTAGCTCAATAAGACACAAAATTTAGCTCTATAGAATGATTTCATAGTTATACAGTGACTATGAATTGCAAAATTATTTAGGCATATAAAAACATAGAAAACCATAATGCAACACAGATTTACAAAGAGTGATTTCATAGTTCCCAAATAATTTTGAAACTTGTCACAATGATTTTGCACTTCACCTTGCTGATTTCATAACTGTGAGAAAAATCTACTAAAAATATAGAAAATAGAGAATTACGATTTTCCTATTTAATAATGATTTCATAGTTAGACATATGATTTCAAAATTCAAAATGATAATTTTGCAACCTATAATGATGATTTCACAACTAAAAATAATGATTTTTGATACTATAAATCATGATTTTACAAGTGTAAATAAAAAAATCACAAGTCAAAAAGATGATTTTGCTACTTTTAAATAATTTTATAATTAAACATAAAATAAAGGAAAAGTTATGGTTTTTGTAAGACAAATTTGCTGTTTGTCTTGACAATTTTGCAAATTATGGACCCAAATTCACAGTTTCACAGAGCTAAATTCAAATAGAGAAAATTTCATGATTAGTCAAGATGATTTTATAGTTTCACTCAATTATTTTGTTGTTTTCCCTACCAAATTTGTAGTTTCATAGGAACAAATTATCAATTTCAAATTCAAAAGGCAAACATAGAAAAGTTAGATAAAAATTAAGAAAACAAGGTCTAAAATGAATTCTTTTTGGCTCCAAAGAGGTCCAAAGATGATCTCATTATGCATGTGGAGTGTACAGTCCCACTGGGCATGCCATTATGTGAGATAGGAATCAAAGAGGGGAGTTAGTCAAGTGTTAGTATGATAAACCTCAATAAAAATACACAAATAAATCTAACACCTCAAGTTTAACCATTCAAGGAGTAAGAGAACAATGAAATTAAGAAATAAAAGAAGATGAAATAAATATTATTCACCTTCCTTGTGAGAAAGAGTTGTACATTGGCCTTAGAGGAATGTTCTTGGTCATGTGCTCAAAGAGTCTTTAATAATGATGCACCTTACAACATTTCTCCTTGTCACTTTGGCAATGTTTTTCTTGGCTTTGGCAAGATCTAGCAATCTATCAATAATTTTGCATTATAACACTAAAAGAATGCTTTTTATCTCAACAATTTAACATTATAACTTTGTCTTGAGAGATTTTATTTGAAGGAATTCTTACATAATAACATTAAACAAAAAATCTTGTTTGAAGAATGGGTGAGGCCTTGTATTTCCAGCCTTTCAAACTAACCCTAACCTAAGTGCAATCAGGTTAGATTTAACTATAGTTAGGTTTAGTTTAACCCTATTTAAGTTAAGGAGGGGACAACCAATTAATATTTGGGACAGAGATCCCATTTATTAAGCATGGCTCTCCATTTTTGAATTTAAGGCTTTAATGGAGATATTTTTAATTCCTTAACTTTGAGGATGATGACATCATCATGACCTCAATTTTATTGGAATTTCATTTAAAAAAAATTAATACTCACTAATTACACATGGAAATTCCACTAAGTATTTAATTTGATTTGCTTAGTTAATTCATTTTGCTTAGAATTTTTGCATTTTAGGAATTGTTTAAGTGCCCTGCTTAATGGGTCTAAAGGCCAATCTATCAATTTGATAGGTCACAACTTGACTGGAGATGAATCTATAAGAGTTTATTGTTGTGTATAGGATAATACTCTAAATAGGGATGCCTCAACATGATTTTGAGTACTAATGTCTGATGTGCAAATGAAATTGGGACATTCAGTGATTCTTAGGCTTAATTTGCACTTTTTGTTAGAAATAAATCTAAAATCTGATTAGAACATAGTTGTGTCCAAAATGGGGGTGTCTACACCATACACCTTATTAATTTATAACTTATCTTCAGATCTCAGATCCATGTTGTTTAAACTAGATGAGAACAACCTCCATTAACTACCTAACCTCAAACACTTATTATCAATATTCCTCATCCACCTCCTCCAAAACCATCAAAATAAGTGACCCAACCCAAAGGGTATGATATCATTGAGAAATTATGTAATACATCATCCAATATTTTTATTCTAGAGATATTACGAAGGCAACTATCTTAAAAGGATATATTATATGCAATGTTATGAGATACTTCTATTCCTGTAGACACACAAACAATGTCATTTGCTTCAATTATGAACACATTCAAAGATAATTATATCACTATTTATTTTGATAAAGAATATTTACTTATGCAACATATTATTGAGAATAATCTTTCACCATTCATCTAGGTTAAAATTCATGGAAAGTTGATTAAGAGAGTGATGATTGATACTATCTCTAGTATCAACATTTGTACTTATAATTTTATCAAAAAACTAGGTTTTGATAAAAGCAATCTTTAAAAATTTGAGAAACCTATACATAGCTTTGATAATGCTTCAACATCAGTAATGGAGCTATCACTTTTGATATCATGGTAGGCCCTAAACTGGTCTCTATTGTCTTTCAAGTTGTTGAGGCTCAAATACAATATAATTTTCTATTAGGGTGTCCCTAAATCCATGCTATGGGAGTTGTACCCTATACATTTTATAAGTGCATAAATTTTTTACATGATTCACATGAATATATAATTCCATTTGATGATACACATTTTTGATATTTTAAAGTGTCACAATTAGATAAGGGTTCCTTCATAGCCCTTGGGCAATCGATACCAATTTCCCAAATGCAAACTTATGAGACGGGTGAATCTTTTAAGGTGGGTGCCATTGAACACACTTATTCAAGTCCTCAACTCACAAAGGACCTTATATATACACAACTTGAAGATCCTATGGAAAAAACATGTAACCACAAGGTACATCTCAAAGACTCCACATAATCCATTAAAAAAATACCATTATTAGTCATTATAGAAGATTATTGTTACAAATTAGAGGTTAATTATAATAGTGATGATGAAAATACACATGAATTAATGGATAAAAAATGTGTAAACTATATTTTAATATTATTGATGTAGATGAACATTTATCCCATTATTTGTTTACATCAATTGGAGTAGGTGAATATAAGGTTATGTTTCCTATAAAAAATAATGGAAAAACAATCATTTTTGAATAACAAAAAACTTTCAATACCTATCATAGAGCCTTGCCCATTCCACTACTTCAAGCACTTTTAAGGTGCAAGTGCTACCTCAAAATACAAATATACAATTGGCAAAGCAAGATCATGGTTTATTCAAACATTTTTTTAATAAAATTATTTCAAAGCAAGAATCAAACCACCCCATTACAAGATTGGTCCCAAAAGGGAATATAAATCAATTTTATTATTAGCTAGAGATCTCATTATAAAGCCAATTATAAATGGAAAGTAGTGTACTAATGATATGGTGACATGTCTCCAAGAGATTAATATATGTAGTATTAATTTTCTCACATACGTTGGGTACATGACACACAACATCTCCATCAAGCTATAGGGCCCATGCATTGCATTGAATCTATTACATTACTAATCACATTGGGTTCAAAATCATGTTCTACATTATTTTGTATTGATCCTACTAGACATCACTATAAATCTATTCTTAGGAGATCATGAAAAAAATCAAAGGAAGCTACCCTCAATACTAATTATAATGCACTCATATTTTAGCATGATAGTTCCATGGTTATAATTTATAAAGAGAGCATAGTCACAATCTAATAAAATACTAATAAATATATCTCAAGGTAAGGATTTAATGCAAATATGGCACATTTTGCATACTCTAAGGCCAAAACAAGTTTTACACAAGGGAAGCCTATTCAAATAGGTGGATTTTTAGAAGATAAAGTGGGCCCTTGGTTCTATTTACACTATGGGGGCATTTTATTTACCTTCATCTTTGTCTTGTTTTGCTTCACCAATCTTGTTTCACTATGTTTTGTGATTATTTTATTTTTATAGAAAACAAGTAAAAACTTTAAAAGGTATGGTTTAGAAGAACATAGATTTAGTTGTGCACTCATGACCCAATCGATGTAAAGAACTCCTCTTTGGCTTGAGAGGATGACCTATAATGATAAAGAAACTAAAAATAGATTGATTAGTAAGATAGGTGGGTGGATTTCCTAGCAAATTATAGATCCAAGAAGTACTAGACTTCCCCAGAGGGATCCCAATCCACTCTTTAAATGAATTAAGTTCTAAAAATGAAAAGAGATGCATTTCATAAAGTAATATAAAGTACTCAATGATAATGCAAGAAGTTATTTTTAAGATAAAATGAGTGATTTTATCAAAATGGCATTAACTTTTTCAAAACTAATTGTAAAATGCTAAAACTTGATTAAAAAATTAGTTTAAGACATTGTGATGTGATAAAAGTAAAAAAACTAGACTTTGGGTAAGGGTTAGTGGGTGGATTTAGCTTACTATTTTTGGAAGAATAAATTATAGTGACTGATGTTGGTCACTATGTAATTGATACTAGTTAAGGTAACTAATGTTAGTTAGGGATGATCGATGCCAGTTACTGTGGATTCTGGTTTTAGGCAAAATAGACCTTGGGCTAGTTGTAGGAGGGATTTTATGGTTTGCTTAGAGTTAGATGATGGTCATGAGGCCAAAACATATTCTCAGGGATACCCAAGTTAGGGGTTTGACACTCAAGTGACTGGGAATGTTCAATGGGTATTTGGTAGAAGATGGAGTGTTTGAAGGGAACATGACTCTAACACATGAGAGGATATGGGAGAGATGGGAAGTAGGGACAAGCAACAAACTACTAAAACTAAAATAGTTTGTGGTTTAAATATTGTGATTTAGTTTGTGTGAGATTTTTGATTAACTAATTGAATTCTTGGATCACATGCATAATCAATTCAATCATATAACACTTATCCATAATTTGAATGTTTGGTGTTTTATCTATGTGTTGATAACCATGAAAGATTTTTGAGGTGATTCCCTATAGATCAAGGAATTTGGGTTCCTTAATCATTTTTATTATCTAATTTCTTACATGAGAGTACTTGGGTAAGCAAAAAACCCTTGATTAATAAGTTGTTATGTGATAAGTGACTTGAGTGTGTCATATAGATGTGTGACTGACGTTTAGAGCTTTAGAAGTTTTCCCATGCCAAGATTCACTTGTTCCCTATTGGATTAGAGTTTAAACCTATTTGGTGATGAAGTCTCATGGAGTATAACATCATAATTGAATGGAGAACTACATTAGATGCTGATTTAAAGGAGTGGATATGTAGGCTACCCAAGTTGTGGTGGGGGCATTGGGTCTAGGTTCTTAGGCTAGGTTAAGTGTGTTTATGATCTTCCTTCGTATTGGGATCATATGTATTTGGTTAGATATATATGTTTAATCTTAATTTAAGTTTGAATTTGATCATCATGTGATTTTTGTTAATTATTTCACTTTAGATTGGCTAGTTTCCTTATTTTGAGTACCTTAAGAGTAGAGTTGTATAGTGTTAGATGACTCTCCCTTGATGAGCCTTAAAGTGATTACCCTGTGTTAATTAATTATTATTTAAGCCCATTTTTTACCCCTTGGATGTTGGTTGGGTTAATAAATTTTTGATCCTTTATTTAATAAACTATAATCCAGTACTTGTTAATAATGTGACTTGTTTCATTTCCTTAATCATTCTAGTTCTAGATAGGCCTCATGGTGTCAAGCAAAGGTATTAAATAAATTTTGTAATAATTATGTGTGTTATAATAAAATTTCACCTTGATCGAATTAAAACAATTAAAAATCAAGTAAACATAGTGAATAAATAAACAACACTGAAGTAATATTAAAAAAAAATTACATGGGTTTTGGGATAAAAATTCAGGCATGACATTTTGGTATCAGAGCATGGTTTCAACACCGGAGCTCTAGGGAATTACCTTTGATATTTTATAATAAAGTTGTGTAACTTGTCCTTAGGATATTAATACTTGATTATAATCTCATGGAACTAATATTTTGCATTGAACAGTTGCCAAGTTGATGGAGCTTAGGTAAAGATTCCATTAGTTTTGGATTGATAGCTTTTCTAGCATGTCTTTCCCCTTAGGTTGGTGTTTTGTATTGTGTGATATATTTCCTTGTATATGATTGTGTGGTATTGTGTGTTTGACTATATCTTCCCATATATGTAATTATGAGATATGGTTATCTTAATAAACTTCCTTAGTATTATGGTATAAATAATTAACCCTATTCTAGAGGGGGAGTAGAGAAATTATTTCCCTAAGCTTGCACCATGGTACATACGTAATTACATAATGTGAATTTGTGATTATTTACTGTGTTATGAATATAGGTATTATGGTAAATCTTTCCTATAAGTATATTTATTAGTTGATGACATCCATACTCCTTGTTTATCTTTGGGTAAGAATTATTGTGTGCATGCTAGATTAGACTTATTAATTTTCCCTAGATATTAAGGTCATATTCATTACATTTAGTTTCCATTAACTTGATTTTAAGTATATTTATTGAATAGTAATATGATATGTTGTTGATTTTAAGTATAAAAATACAACATTTCCATGTAGTTTTGTGATGATAATGTTCTTTAATGGTGAAAAAAGTGTTATATACCTTTAATGGGTATAATGATTGATTGTATGTAGAAGTAAACTAATGAGATTTATAAAAATTTTACTACATGTGTTTTACGTAGATGAATCTCAAAACTATAGTAAATGTACTTGAAATGATTCTTTATTAGATCCAAGCTTGAACCTATATAATTTAACCAATTTCAAACCCATAAATAGCCTTACAGTGTTAAAATAAAGGTGGTAATGATAGGTTTATTACACATTTATACAATCAATGGAATTATTTTTTAGAGTAGTGTAATTATTTAGTAGTGGCACCTAGTTGAGTAGATGGTCTATGAGTGTTACTAGAATTGATGTAAGAGAATTTATTTTAGAACTGCACCTCCCCTTTGTTAAGCATGCTCGTGACATGATTACACCTTGATGTGGTAGTATATATGCTAGTTGCCTAGAGCCTATAGATATCATTACTTGTGTGTTCCAAAATTTTATGAATGAGGACCTTTTTAGGTGACCCTTATATTTTTCATTGACCATTACATCATTTTGATAGTTCATGTTATGCTAACACATAAAAAATATAATAACATGGGTACCATATTCGATGCATGCTTCATGGTCTGTATAACCATGTCTTCTTTGTTCTACCACACCCTAGGTAGAGAACTAGTGAAAGCTTGGTCATTTAGGGTATGGATTGGTGAGTAGTGTAGTTAATTAACTATTTCATCTCAATGATGATTGCTTAAGCCATATTGATACTTTTATTATTTACAACATATAGTAGTTTTTAGTGGTCAACACTCAAATATACATACAATTTTCATTCAATAGAACTTCAGTGAGTTATGTTTGACAACGATATTATATATGAGATATACTACTTGAGAGTAATCCCAATTAGAAATATGAGCCATTATATTTGGATTGGTATTTATGTGGTATCGAGATGCCATGTGTGGGAATTGATAGTTGTTATTATCATTCATCTGTATCAGCTAGTTTTCATGATGGGCAATTATGGTCAAATATCATTAGATACTTTATCTTTAGTAACACTCTATTATGGTATGGATTATTATTAAATCTCTTTAGTGATTTTTTAATAGGGTTAATATTATGAGCTATGTTAGTTGACATCATTATGGTTACTTGACAGTCAAGGATGTGAGACAATATGATTACTTTTGATACTTTTATAGCACTAAGATGTTGTGTACTAGAGTTACTCAGTTGATTTGTATTGTGAAACCACTACATATGATGATGTACAATTATTGTATTACCTGTAAGAGGCAATTTATAGGTATTTATCTTACCTTTTGGAGGTAGTATATAGTGTTCCTCATACCTCAGGGAGGTAATTGAGATGCCTCATACCTCTGGGAGGTAATTGTGATGTCTCAAACCTCTAAGAGGTAATCAGGATGCCTCATACCTCTAGGAGGCAATTGGGATGCCTCTTACCTTAGAGGTAATTGAGATTATTTTTATTCTTTCTCCCCTTGGGTGACTTGTAAAGTCACATAGTAATCATGATGTGATCTATATTTTGCTAGTGTTTCATCAAAATTATTATTATTATTTTTAATTTGATTAAACTTATTATTATTATTATTATTATTTTAATTGGTTTTAAACCAACACCATTTTTCTCATCTTTGTGTATTTTTATCAATTTACCAATCATGGAAATTGTTATTGAAATTTATAATTTATATTTTTGGGTTTATATTTTTCATTTAAGACCACTTGGTCTCATTATTATTGGTTTTGATTTTACATGACCAGTTGATTTTTAAATTTATTTATTTGACTATTGTGTTGGTTTCACATATGTTCATAATGTGCATAAATATTACATCAGAGGTGTGGTATGGGGGAGAATAAGTAGCTTGGAATATAGCTAGTGGGTCATGATGGGAACTGGTTGCACTGGTTTATGATATTATCCTTCCCACCCCACTAGACATGGTGATTACAAACACACACACACACACACACACACACACACACACACACACACACACACACACACACACACACACACACACACACACACACACACACACACACACACACACACACACACACACACACACACACACACACACACACACACACCACTAGACACGGTGATTATATATATATATATGATGTCTTTGCATGGAGATATGATTCTTTGGGAGGTTTGAGGATTTTTTGTGATATAACATAGAGATTTCATTGTTATTTTAGTAGTGGTATTATTTTATTATAATTATTCTAGATGATAGGACCCAATATGCTATAGTATGGTTCTATATGGTTCATAATTACAAGTTGGTGCATGTAATCATGTGTCTTAGATGGAATTAAATATTGGGAATCAAATTTACCAATATTATTCTCTATGATTTAACATGGTTTAGTGTTATCTAAATTTTCTTAGGATAATATTGTCATGTATAGAAACTTCTCTTAACAGTATAAATTCCATGACATGGTTTAGTGTTATCTAGATTTGCTCAAGACAATATTGTCATGGATAAAAACTTATCTTAATAGTATAAATTCACCATAGATCGACACTCATCATTGTGTATTCTTAGAATGATTTATACATCAGATGGGTACTCTATCTCTTATGCACATTTTGGGTTTTAGTTAATAGATGTCATATATGTATGATATCATGAATTACATTAGAATGAATTTGTTTCACAACCTCTCATTCTAAATTCTAATCATGTTCCTATGGTGACATGATATTATTGATTCAATTGGTACATGGAGATAGTATGACAAATAGTGGTTATTAGTATTGGTTATTATTACTAAGCATTGCAAGATATTGTTTAGAGGTTCTACCATGATGTAGTACTTGTCTTTCACCTTGTATGCTTATCATGGAATGACATGCAATTATTTGTATGACCTTACAAAAGATTAATGCTCATGTACTCACTCTTTTAGAGGCTTTGACATTAGTATTTGTGATACCAACTAGTTTATAGTAGATAACAGTTTTCATTATTCATCAGTATCGGTCAATGATGCTTAGTGTTGCTCTATATGTTATAGCCATAGGATGGCACTTATCATGCCGTATGTCACTACACAGTGTACTTCCATCATGGATTGACACATATTTTATTTTTTATGGTTATACTAAAGGTTGGTACTTTGCCAAATGTTATTTTATAATTTCTAACACCAATATTTATATATTGATAGAGTGATTAAATTGTGGTTGTATTGATGCCACTTAAATTTGATTATTGCATTGAGGATGATGCTTGATTATAAGAGGGGGAGAATGTAACACACTTTAAAATGAGGAAGTGATTTTATGACTATCATGAAGTGTTTTATAGTATGAAACACATGGTTTGACCTATAGGTATTGTAATTTTGATTGCATGATCATGGCCATATTCACAGTGTTTACTATGCTAACTTGCAGTGTTTAAAAGTCTCCTACTTTGTGTTTAGTCTTTGGTTAACTAAGGTGGTAATGCAGACTAACTATTTCCCTTGATATATTTATTTTAGTCTTTCGTCAACTGAGGTGTTAATGCACACTAAGTATTTCCATTGGTATAAAGATTTATGTTATAAATCGATTTGAGAAATTTGGTAATATACCATGCTTCAAGTATGACTTTGATACCTATGTCGTAATATCATCTTATAAACACCTTTAGTTAGCCGTATCAACTTAAAACTTGGTATTTTAGTGCTTAAAATTTTAGGTGAGATTAAACTATTGATAATGAAGAATATTATAATAATAATTAAATATTTTTAATTTTAGATGTTATTGGATACGCTAGTGTTCATGTTATTTTAATCTTGTAAATGAAGTTAATTGCTAGTGGTTGTTGAGTCACCAATCCCTCTTCACAATGGTATTCAACATCTTATTTGGCCTCTCATAAAATTTCAATCAAGTCAAATTTTAAAATTTAATGACATTCAAGAGATAGAAATAAAATAATAGTGATTATTCAAGTGGCTTTCAAATCATTGTACAAGGCATAGTGGGGTGAGCTTAGTAAATCTAGTCTTTACCTCTTATAAATTTAAAAAGATTAAATTTATATTAAAATTAATTCCCATCACCTAAGATCATGTCCTATAATTTTGCTTATGCCATCCCTAGTAATTAGAAGTAGTGTCTCTTTTCACTTGTCAAGTAAATGTGGTTGTTGCTGGAAATTGGTTAAAAAAATGTTTAAGACCGATACTCCTGGTGGAAGGCAAAGGGAGAAAATAAATTTGGATTTATATTTTGATCCTTTATAAGGGAAGGTTGTTTTCTCTAGGGGAGATAATTTTGGTGAAGGATGATCTTTGTGGTGGATAAAATCATAGGAGTAGAAGGAGAAGATAGTCTGTGAGAGGAAAGTTTTGACCAAGCTAGTAGAATCCTGGCACTTTATAAACTATGTTCTTAAATTTTATTAATTTTAAAAGTAGACTTATGTACTCTATTCTAGTTTTATATGAAATAAATCCTTGTACATTATCATAATATTTTTATAGGCAAGAGTCTTGGTGAGTTTGAGTCTACTTTTATTCTAGTTTTTGGACAAACTGGCCTTATTTATACATAGTATTCAGTAGATATATAGTATTTGTTTATGAATTTATAAAATAGTGTCTTATTATTTAGCATATTGCCTCCTAATCTATATGATTGTCTTTGGAAAAAATACCTCTATACTGGTTACCTATACGCCTTAACATATGATTATTTTACCATTCAATGGCATAGTTTGGACCATCTGGATATACATGCATACAAACTATCCATAAGCTTGCATGTTATCCATAGGTAACCAATGCATTAATATTAGGTATAAAACCTAAATACTTGGAACATGTTTACATTTTTTGTGGATGGTAGGGTTTTTTGTCACTATATTAAAGTTAAGCCTTTGTCCATTGAGTAGGTGGGACATGGCAGTATTAAGGATCCACTTTAATTTTTTGTTAAGATGTCTCGATGCTGATGTGGCATCAAGGGTGATTATTTTAAATTGATCTTATATAGAATCAACTTAAGGTGTAAAAAATAAAGTAAGGAATCCTTAATTAAATGAATATAACATGACATATCTAGTTGGCATAGTGGTAAAGGTTAGGGTAGGCATGTTAGCGAAATATGAAGTTTTGAGAAATCACAAGAACTATTAATAAAATATCTCAATATAATATGGTGCATAACATCAATATTAGCATGCTCAATTTGAGTATATCTCATATAAAATTGAAACCAATTGATATGGTGACTCATTTTGGCAAGCATGTACTAGCCCAATGATGATATATAGTCTTGTGCTTGGTCAGTCTTTATACAATGAGTAGTTGTAGTACCTTATCTCAATATGAAAATAAATAAATAAAAGATTCTAACAGTAAGTTGATTACTATATGTAAATTAGTTTATATTTATTAATCTACCATATAACATATTTAGTAATCTCTATTATATAAATACTATCTTTAGGATTCATTATTATTATTAAATTTGGTAATAAATAGTGTCAGTATACTCATGAATCAATAAGATAAAAGATGAGAAAACCTTATCCTTGATCAATAAGAAATAATAATTGTTTTTTAATTTTTATAGTGTGTAAACACATTTCACTATTACTTCAGGGTGGGATTTCAAGGTTGGGAATAAATTTATGAGAGTAATCTCATTAAATGTTGTAAGTAATTGTCTCTGTCAATAATAATATTTTCTTAAACAAAAATAAAATAAAATAAAGAAAGTATATTACTAAAGAAAGGGTATTAATAATTTTGTGGGTGACCTAGATGTTTATAACCTAGATTCATGTTAATTTATTTCTCTATTGAAATAATATATAAAGATGAACAATGTATAGTTTATTATTACATTAGTAAAAAACATGAATTCATTGAAGTTAATAAGGACCAAGAAATATAATCCCTTATAATTAGTCCTTGAGTTGAAAGACATAATGTAATTAGAAGGAATAAGGGATGTATCCTCTCTTTCATTATTAATATGTTTTGATAAGGATGAATTTTACTTCATCTCTTATTATTTTTAAATATAAATATAGACTAAATATTTTAATAATATCCATGAAACCAAGCAGTCTATGAAAACTTTTCAAGCATTACTAATTTTTTTTTACTTTGTGATAGTAGCATCGTGATATAAGGATGTCTTTCAAGTCCTCCAAATATTTAGTTCCTTATTATTAATAAATATTCTACTATTTATCATAATTTAAATAGGTGGATACAATCATTCCACATGATAATTGGATTTATCCCCATTTGGCCTTAAAATAGACACTAAAATCAAGATCTTGAGGATATTGTAAACAATACTTTTCGAAAGAATATATGTCTGGTTGGGTGTAATGAAAGATTCATATTTATTTTTAAGAAGTTTAATTTTTTTATAAATATAGCTCTATTTGTAAACAAGTTGAGAACTCTTTTGGGATAGATAATTTAGAGTATCAAATGATTTGCAAAACATAAAACATTATTGGAAACAAAATGACTATCATGATTATAGAACCATTCTATGGTAAACTATATACTTATTTTAAATTGATATCAATTGTTATCCTTAATTTTTGTATGAGATTATACATGATAATTCTTTTTAGTAAGAGCATATACCTTCAATAGTTATGGAGAACTACATTTGGCCTTGATTCTGTGCATGCAGGAGACATCGTAGATATGTATGAAAGCTCAGGGAAGTGAGTGCAGGCATAAGAAACTAATCCTATTAAGTTTTTTTCTTAGTGTGACATTTTTGATTAACTAATTGAATTCTTGGATCACATGCATAATCAATTCAGTTCTATAAGACTTATCTATGGTGTGAATGTTTGATGTTTTATCTATGTCTTGATACCCATGAAATATTTTTGAGGTGATTTTATATAGATCAAGGAATGTGGGTTCCTTAATCATTATTATTATATAAGTTATTAAATTAAAGTTCTTAGGTAATCACACAAAACTTGATTAATAAGGTGTTATGAGATAAGTGACTTGAGTGTGTCATATAACCATGTGATTGATGTTCAGAGCTTTATAAGCTTGTCTGTGTCTAGATTTGCTCATTCCCTATTGGATTAGAGTTTAAAACTCTTTGGTGATGGCATATCATGGAGTATAGCATCACAAGTGAAAGGATAACTACATCAAACCCTGATTCTATGTAGTGGATATGTAGGCTGCCCAAGTTGTGGTGGGGGCATTGGGTCTAGGTTCTTAGGCTAGATTAGGGGTGTTTATCATATTCCTTCACATTGGGATCATGCATTTTTGGTTGGATATATATGTTTAATATTAATTTAATTTTAAATTTAATCATCAAGTGATTATTTTTAATGATTTCACTTTAGATTGGCTAGTTTCCTTATTTTGAGTACCTTAACAATAAAGTTATATAGTGTTAGATTACTCTCCATTGGTGACCCTTAAAGTGATAACCCTATGTTAATTAATTATTGTTTAAGCCCATTTTGTACCCCTTGTATTTTAGATAGGTTAATAAATTTATGATCCTTTAAATCAATAAATTATAATCTAGTAATTCTTCATAATGTGACTTGTCTCATTTCCTTAATCAGGATATTACTTATTGATTTGATTTTAACCTCTTATGTTTGAATTATAGTCTTAGATAGGACTCATGGTGGAAATAAAAGGTATTAAATAATTTTTAAAATAATTATGTGTGTTATAATCTAATTTTACCTTAATTGAATCAAAACAATTAAACATTAAGCAACCATAGTGAATAAATAAATAACACTGAAGTAAGATTAAAAAAATTACATGGATTTTGGGACAAAAATGTAGGGATGACATAAACACCTTGTAACAATAAAATGAAATTTAAAATAGATAAATTAATAGATAAAATTAAACCCAACACCACACATTACAAAACACTTATTGATGGTCTACTATATCCTTTACATATGGGGTGATTGTGGTATGGGTGGAAACTAGTTACCAACTAAGCTATAAATAGATGAATGGTAAATATAATGTCAATGATCAAAATTTTATCAAACATCATGATAAACAAAGTTACATTGATTATAAATTTATCTAAGTGAAATTAATATATAACTACAACGTCTATGATGTTAAATTGAAGGTAATGTGGACCAGGACCCCAAATGGTGAAAAACAAATATTAGAGTGATAAAAAATAGAGGAATCTTCCCATGATGAGTTGGAAATAATAGTACACAATCATGTATGTTTTTGTGATGAAAATAGGGGCTCCAACACATGATATTCTATAAATATTTCCCACATAATAGTGATTATTATATTGTGACGGACAATGATTATAAAATACAATTATTTGTGTGGGAAAGGGACCATAGTTGTGTTCGTTATGTCATAGTGTTTTAACCTTTAAAGACTTATATGAATGTAAACCTTATATTGTTAAAGAGCTAAGTATAATAAATTAGGGTATAAACATGCAATAAATATAGCCATTTATTTGTAACAAAATTGAATTCATTTGACCTTTTTCAAAATATCAATAAATAATGTAAATAAGAATTTGGATGGAAAATGATTAAGATAGATGATTTGGAGGATAAAAACTAAGGCAAAGGCTGGTCTAAGTGTCACAAATAGGATATAGGTGTCAAAGACCCTCCAGGATAGTATCACCCTAATTAGATAGTAGTTCTATGTGGCATTAGTGTCCCTATTTTGGTAGTAATGTCCTTTATGTAGAACTATTTTGAGTTTTTGGGTACACCTATGTCTCAATCTATCAAGCCTATTCCTGCACGCATGATTTCTAAATATTTTCAGGTGACCTATTTTGATTGATTTTTTGATCAAACCCCAATATTCAATGTTATTAATACAAGTAGTAAAGTGTGTTGTTAGTGGGGTAATAATCATGTATATATAATGTTTTAGTGCTTATGTGGGTGTTTAAAAAGGTTTAGGCTGACCTAGGTGGTCTTAGATTTTAAAAGATATATGCTTATGAAAAAAGGAAGGAAATGATAGTAGCACCAAAATTAGAACACTATCACCATGTGGTGCTACTATTGCTATTATGGCATTAGTGTCCAAGTAGTAGAACCTGAGGCATGAAGGGAGAGGATGCTAGCATGAGCATTTGGGACTGCTTCAAGGATGTCTAGGGATGCTTGTGGCCTACACAAAGGTTAGGTAAGTGTAAAAATAGACCCTAAGATAGGTCTAGAGATAAACTATGGATAGGTGGTCTTGATTAACACTCTTAGCACTCAAATGCCATTTTTAGGTGATTACATTTGCCCCATTTATTCTATAAATGTAAAAAAGCAAAATGAGTAGTATAAAATAAAAAGAAGCGTACATATACTTACCTAAGAGGTGAAGCCCATGAATCTGGATATGAATATGTGAAGCATACTCCATTGTGTGTCCTAAAAATGAAATGTGCATAGATCATCCTTAATTAAGATATATCAAAAGCAAAGATAAAATTGAGTAAAGAAGTAAAACTAAGTAAAAAATTAAAATTGAGTAAAGAGATAAAACTGAGCAAGGAGATAAAATTGAGTAAATGGATAAGAGAGAGGAAAGGAATGAATAAACCTCACTGGGTACATGAACCAATGTATAAACCTAGTGATAAACTTCGTGTGTGTGCATGTATATAGTGATCAATTGGTGAATATATTGGATCAAGATGATGTCTTGCTCAATCCACATATGTGGGTGGCTTAAGAACTCAATCTATTTTTGACTCTATCATTGACCACCCTTGCTTTGTGGATCATGACCTCTAAATAACTTGGATTATATTGATGGTATATCTAACCCTCTCATGTATGTGGATCAATAACTCAAGTTGACAATGACTCCATCATTGCCTACCCATGTGTAGTAGATGCATCTAAAACTAAAACTGCAGGATGTAACTAAAAATTCCGAAATGGAGATGTCAGCTCTATAACCACTCGAGTATATTAGGCAAATTTGGGCCACTCGAAAATGCCAACTAATATAGATGGAGTAAGGCATGAATCTAGTGTGTAAATTGGAACATGGTTTTTGATGTGTATATTGTAGATAATGACATGGAATTTGTCATTCCATCTGATCAACTGATGTATAAGTGAGCATATATAAATAATGTGCAACACACATGTCCCCAAATTTGATATATGAGTTTATAGATTCTAAACTAAATTATAATAATTTATATTTGAGTATCTGAACTAAAATGGGAATGATCATGCCATGCATGATATCCCTAATATGAATAAACTGGTATGAATATGAGCTAAACTAAGCCAAAACTGGTAAATCTATAACTAAACTTGTGTAATCTTGGAATGTACCTCCTATAGTTTTCTAGTCAATCTAGAGTTTTTTACAACTAAGGCTATTAGATAGTAGTACCATATCTTAGATAGTAGCATTATGTGGAGTTAGTGTTTTAATTTGGGTGCTAATGTCCAATTATTCTGAGTTCTATGAAAATTTAATTAATGTCTATGTCATTGTTTTCCCCTATGTTTATTTGAGTTTAATTTCTATTTATTGAGCCTATGTACTAATTTTTTTAATCTGAGTACATTCTGATAACCTAATCTTTGTGACAAACTCCTATGAATGCCACCTCTTTTTAGGGGAGTTGTACTTATGCTAGAACTATCCTCAAAATAAAAATCTCTTTAAAATGTGTGTTAACTGGAGCATATATAATATCTACGTAATAAACCAATATAATGTGCATACATAAAATCAAAATTTAAGATAATCTAAGCATAAGTTTGTAATATACAATGTATGTTAGATCTAACATTCATAAAGTTATCAAGGTAGATTTAATAATGTATGTGAACAATAAATCTAAGTGATAAATGAGTAGTTACCTAGGGGGATGGGACATGATGTCCATCATGACACCCACATAAGAAGGGAAGATGGATGAGATCCCTCATGGAATATAAAAATGGAGTGTGTAACAATCAAGATACAAGTGTCATGGCCATGACACATACAAAAAAACATACATAAAAAATATATGAGGCACACAAAGTAGGCCAAGGGTCCATAATGCAAGGGACATTGGCACATGTCAATAAATATAAGAAAGTAAGACATAAAAGGACATGTTGAAATATCCACATACATAAACAACAAGTAATTTAGCTTAGATCACATATTATGACATGTTCAAATGCCCACATACATAATTAGGAAAGCACATACAAGAACATGGGCACATGTCCAAAGCAAACATAGAGTGGATAGAAGTTGCATAGAGCCTTAGAGCAATAGCATATTCAAATTCACTCAAATATAAGAAGCATAAAGACACAATCGTGTCTAAACTAGGAAAGCTAGAAATGAAAGTATGCATGAATAAGTAATACAAATTTGTATAAGAGATATGAGATCCATATGATGATAGTAGCCAAAAAATATATGAGTAACTGTAGCATGATCAATATCAAGATATAAAAATGCTAAATATGTGATGTAGAGTTTAGATAGATGTAACTTGGTAATTGAAAATGTGTATGGCGTGCCCCTAAATGGGTGAATGTGTCAAGTGAAGAACCTATGAATCTATGTGTATGACTCAAGTGGGTAGATAATAAAAAATATGGATCAGTGTAGTGGATTTGAGTCTTGTAAACAATTTTCAATAACTCAACAAGAACAAGTGAAGCATGTATGTATTATAAAAAGTGATTATACTAAGATATCTATCATATGTAGTGTCTTGGAAAGTTTAAGAAATGTAAACATGGCAATACGTACAATCTATAATTTTTATTGTTTAAGTATTTGAATGTTTTTGTGTTTCTACATATTATATTATTTTTTAATTTTATAGATATAAGCTATGTATAAGCAACATGAAAATGAAAATATATACAAGGATCAAGAAATAATAAAAGTATGTATAATAAGGGAGGAACAATACTAATTGATGAGTCTCATGGGAGACTCACTATCAATGTGTTATGTGTCAAAAATAAGAATGGTAATCTCTCATATAGTGTGATTATTATGTTGCAGTTGAATGGTATTGTAGTATGAATCTAAGTATTATTCATCGTCAAAATCATAATAATCATAATAACCTAGAATGCTAGTGTTGACTTATGTTGTATTTAGATGAGCATAGGGAATTTCCTCATATTGTGGAGTTAACCTTTCCAAATTATACTTTAGAATATTGATTTTTATTTTTTCCTTTGAAACCATGCTTATTGTAGGCATATGGTGCTTTGGAGGCTCTTTCTCTATAAAGCCTTTTTGGAGAATGTTTGTTGGCTTAGCATGATCTTGAATCTGCAACTTAAGTTCTTGTTCTTTTTGTAGCATTTCTTATGTATATAGACTTTTTTCCTTCATAAATTGTATTTGTGAATGATGTGCCTTAAAATTTAAAAATAAACCCCAAACCTTATTGATCAACATTATCAATTACTAAGATAAGAGTCTGGATAAGTGATGCCTTGGGCATGCTTGTTTGTACCTTGATCGTGATAATTAAACTATTGTAAATATTTTTGACCCAACCAATACTAATTTGAAAGTTAATCCTCATTTTGGAGAGGTATATTTGCATCTTTTAATTTCTTTACCTATGCTTATTGTACTATTTCTTAATCTAATTGTGTGTTGTGAACCTTTTTTATTCTTAGTTATGCTTTGGTAACCACTTTTGTACTATTTTTGAATTTGATTCTTTTTTAAATTTGTAGATGTGCCATTGTATGTTGTTTAGATGATGTGTTACTATTTGAGTCATATGTGTTTCTATACAATTTTCACTTTCTACATTCAAAGAGAGAATAAGAAACTAAGAGAAATGGTCTAAAGCTAGAAGATACCTAGATATAGTCTTGCGCACCGTTATCCAGACGACGAAGGTACTCCTCTTTGGTTATGGAGGATGACACCTACAGAAGAAAGAGACTAAAACAAAGAAGGCATTAGATGAGGAGATGGTGGGTTGTCAAGCAAAAGCTTGATCCCAAAAGTACAAAGACTTCCTTGAGGGATGTCAACCCATTGATTGATAAAAATAATGTCTGATAAAAGGCAGAATGATAAAAGACTGAAACAAAAATAGAAGCAAATGCTTACTTGAATGCTACTGTCAGTTTGGTTACAGTCATTGATGTTAGTTAGTCTACCGATGTTGGTTGTCAAGGTCTGCCGATGTCGGTGGGGGCAGTGGTCTCTGCAGCCGGTGTCAGTCAGGGCAGTAGTCTTTGGATGAGGTCTAGTCAAGTTTTTGGTCTGTGGATGGGTTTGTGGTCTGTTTGGGGTCATAGAAATGGCTTGAGGTGTGTGAGAGTCTATTTGGAGGTCTGTGCAGGTAGAAAGAATGGTCTGAAAGAGGGACCAAATAGAAGACAGAGGCAACAAGGAAGAAAGAGTGGTCTGGAAGGGGTCTGGGCTAACAGAGCTTGAAAATGGGCAGTAGGCTAAATGACAGATGAATTAAAAGAAATACTAAAATGAAAATAGTAGCAAATACTTACCTCATACCTGTTGGAGAAGGAATGTTGCAGACTGGTTGCACCTATTGCTGATGCTGCTGGTGTGGAGGCCCTATTGCTGGTGGAGTTGCTGATGTAGAGTCCTTATTTGTTGTGTACCTGAGAGAGGAAGGGAGAGGTCTAGTTGAAAGATTGGCTGATCGGATTGTCCAAGATTGAAAACTATTGAAGATTGAAAGGGCGGATGGTCGAAGGTCGAAGGAGCGGATTGAAAGAGCGGATGCAAAGATTGGAAAATGGGATCTTGCATTTGGGTCAAGAACACAGTTATGAAGGAAATCGATGCCAGAAATACCGTTGACATTGGTCGATAGTTGACTGATGTCGGCGGCTGGAAGGCAGGTAAAAAAACTAAAAATAGCCTTTCGTCCATTTTCCCAACTGCCGGGTCAGCGGGTCCAAGGAAGAAACGGTCGAAGGTGGCTTAATAGGCATGGGAAATGAGTGGGATAAGGGAAATGAGGTCTTAAATCATTTAAGACTTGGCAAGGGGTAGTGGAGGGGAAGTTGGAATAGGTCATAGGGTGATAAATGAGGGTATCCAAGGGAAAGGAATCCAAGGAGAGGAGAGGTGGCAAAGGGGGGAGAGAAAATAGATTTTATTAATTTAAAATAGCTAATTATTTTAAATTAATAAGTGTGTAGGGGTTAGGAGTGGTTAAGTGAAATGGGACGAAGGGGACCAAGGGGGGAGAGGATGAGGAGGATGACCAAGGGAGTAGACACGATTTTGGTGTCTGCAATATGTATCCATTATGTGTTGTTTTTTACTTTTTAATGCTAAACATGAATCAGTGTGGTGCCCATGCATTTTATGACATGCATAATGATATCTAGATTTCCTCACTTGGTGTGAAGGAGTTAGGTTGTTCAACTTATATTTAATCATTTCCCTTTGTATCTCACTTGAAATCTTATTGGACCCATGTAGTATTTTTGAATCATTTATAATATATGCATTTTGTTGTACTTTATGATTTGGATATGAAAGAGTGCAAGACACCACTTTGCTAGGTGTAGATGAATATTAGTGATAAACACTAGCATATTCTATAGATTTTGTACATGTAATGTGATTTAAAAATAATGTAACCTTTTCACTTAATAACTGATTTTGATTTTATAATTCTAATATTAGCTTGCTCATACTAGTAATTTGATCCCTTAGAGTCTCACATGTGAAAACCCTAGTTACTACTAATTGAGCATCGAAGCAGACACCTTGTAGGGGATAAGTGTAGATAAGTTGAGTATGAACATTAGTAACAATAATATATCCTACTTCATCTTGTGGAGGAGTGATAACATGGACATGGCTGGAGGGAAAGTAACTATCATCCTCATTGAAATGAGGAAGAGAAAGAGATTCTTTCATGTGCATAAGATATGGCATTGAAGCTTGAAACATAGTCATTATCTTATGTACTAAATCCTCTACACGTGTAAGGGTTTGATTATTAATAGTATTTCACATAAGATAAATATAACATGCTATAAAACATGAGATATTTTTGAACTGATTTAAGGCATCATATATATGTGTGTTTACATTGAATTCATTCCAAATGAAAGGAAACAAGCATGCAAAGGAAGTTAGAAAATTTTGTATTAAAAAGTAATAAACTTCATCTATCATTATTATCATGATTATATGAAATATAAACCTATTTGAGGGTCCTATAAAGATGAAAACATAAACCTTAGGGTTGTCTATGGTTAGGCTTTGAGTAGTATTCAAAGTAAGTTGGATCGACAAATGATTTAACTTTTTAGGACTTAGATGAATGTAAATCCTATGTTGTTAAAGAGCTAAGTATAGTAAATCAGGGTAGAAATATGTAATAACTACAACCACTGATCTATAACAAAATTGACTTAATTTTACCTTGCTAAAAATAATAATAAATAATGCAAATAATAACTTAGATGGAAAATGTCTGAGACAGATGATCTAGAGGCTAAAAACTGAGGAAAAGGTTGGTCTAAGTGTCAAAAAAAGGATCTAGGTGTCAAAAACCCTCTTGTTTAGTAACACCCTAATGGGATAGTAGTGCCATGTGGTATTAGTGTCCCTATTTTGGTGGTAGTGTCCTCTGTGTAAAACTATTTGGAGCTTCTAGGTGCACTTGTGTCTGGGTTTCTCAAACTTGTTCTTGCATGCACAAGTTTTGAATCTCTATATGTGACCTATTTTGACTAATTTTATGATTAAACCTTAATATTAAATGTTTTTAGGGCATCCAATTGATATAAATAGTAAAGTGTGTTGTTAGTGGGGTAAAAGTCATCTATATATACTATTCTGGTGCTTGTGTGGGTGTTAAAAGAGGTCTAGGCTGACCCTAGGTGATCTTAGATTTGAAAATATATCCATTGGTGGAAAAAAGAATGAAATGATAGTATCACCAAAATTGGGACACTAGCACCATGTGGTGTTACTATCCCTATTATGGTGTTAGTGTCTATGCGGCAAAACCTAAGGCACAAAGGGCTAGGATGTTAGAATGAGGGTCTAGGACTACTTTGGGCATGTCTAGGGATGCATGTGGCCCACAAAAGTGTTGGATAAGTGTGATAATAGGCCCTAAGATAGGTATAGAGATAATATAAGGATGGGTGGTCTCAAGTGTCATGCCTAAAATTTTACCTCAATAAACTCATAAAATGCTTTAATTTTTTCTTCTTATGCAATACTAACTTAGCACAAGTAAGCACTCCAACCAATTACATAATCACACTCATGTACACATAGAACTCACGTGTATTATAATTCATGTCCACAATCATAGGACACTTATAAGGTACACAAGCACACTCAAGTTATGTCACATACAACAAAGATGGTAACCTTCAATCTTGGAATACAAGATGCATAAATGAGTATGACCAACTAGCTATAACTAAGCTGTGTCAACCACACAAGAAGTGGTGTGTGAAGCTACACTCTATCTTATTACTTAAGAGGATATCAAGAATATATATACTAACAAAACTAAAATTGGATCATGTCTATAATGAAATGAAAAGTGATTTGTCAACGGTTCATTGATATAGAGTTTCTGAAAAATATGCTTACAAGCATGTTATTACTACTTAAGAAACCAATATATCTATTATAAAAACCTATAATATAAACATAATACTAACCATGAGCATGTTATTCAAGGAAAAGTATTCGTGTCAAGGTATGATTACCCAAATATGATGCAACTAGGCTTAACTAGTTCACCTCACAACCAAGTCAATTTTGTTAAATCACCTATCAACTAACATTAGATAAAATATCTCCATGAGAATAAATGTAGTTATGACACTTATCATTTATTTTAGCTACATGATACCACTAGGAATCCACAAAATTAAACTTGGGAAGATAAAATTCTAAAATAACTCAATGTTCCAAATGGGGTTTAACATAGACTATTATTCTACTTAGTGATCTTCTTGAATAAACTAGGTTCAAAATTGAACCACTAAAAATAGTAAAAACATATAAAAATATTTAACTAGAGTTCTAGTATAAATTTAAAGGTGAAAATAATCATTATCAACCTCTAGTTTTTCTTAAAAACTCTTCTATCTATTCTTTGCAACTCAATTTTGAAATGACTTCACAGACTGAGAAAGAAAATTAGGTGCAGAAAATCAACAATTGCATCTAAAATTAGACCCACCAAATGACATAGTATCAAGATAAAAAATTAATGGTTACAGATCCTAAATCCCATATATCAATGCTAGAGCTTACAAGTTTTCTTTTTAATAAATCTCAAGTTTAGATATTAACTTCAACCCATTTCTGAACTGGTTTGGTTTGATTCTTGAACATAAAACTCATAATGTCAACTTGCACTAAAATTTATAAAAGTAAATGTTATCATATAAAAATAAAAAAACCATTTATTACCCAAGAAATATATATCTATTAGTGCATTTCATTATCTAGATGAGAAGTCTCAATTCATTCACACCCTAAAAGACCATCTACACGACATACTAGACTATCTACCTGAAAGCTCTTATATCCAAATTAATGTCAGACTAAAGATGCGATTACATTTATTTTAAATTATTCATTTAAGCATGTCACAATAATTAGATCATAATGTTTTCACAATTTCAAACAACTATGCTAAGGTTGACCAATATTCAAATAAGTTCTTACACCAATCATACTCTAGATAACAACAATATTGAAAGAGAACTCCTACCAGCTTCTCATATATTTAGATACTTAAGGAAGTTAATAATATTTGATAGTATCTCAATGACCTATTCAGAATAAGATAGATATCCATGGTCATGAGGTCAAAATGTTATGATAACCCATAAGACTTCACCGTCTTTTCACATAAGTGTACATCAAATCCTTGACTAGATAACAAGTTATGGGTACTATCATATATATGATAAAATTATGTAAACATCCTATGAAGAGAATATAAAAAAAAACTTCACATTCTAAGATCCATATTTTTCTTACTCAAGATAAAGCATTTATGATACCATTTTGTTTATGCTAACAACCCACATTTATAATACGACAAGAGTAGAAAATTACATCTAGTTTTTTTTTATTTTTATGTTCATTATTTTAGTAGTACATTTATTTGATTTCATTGTCTGATACATACACTTATAATGGATTTAGAAATAGGTTCCTACAACAATAGATAAATTTTAATTACAACCTCATTTGATATTAACACCAGGGCTCTGCTTATCAACTGTTATAACGAGAATTACATTCCATCAAAGGAGAATACAATACAATAGATTATAATTATTTGTAAGGTAATGTAATATAAACAAATCCATTTCAAGTGAATAATTTTTATATCATCTTAATTAGAAGTATAAGTATTCCTTTCCTTACAAATAACATAGGAAAAACATTGCTTTTCTTTATCCAAATTCTCAAACCCCTTGTTGAACCTTGCATTAGACCACATTAATACAAGTGTCAACTTAAATTTGAGCAAGTCAATTCATTCTCAAAATACTTCATGTTATCTAATGGTAAGCATATCAATCAATATTATTAGTAACGTAAAGGCATATGAAAATTTTAAACATTCAATAATACTGAGATAACCAACATAAATATAGAGAAGCATCTATTTGGCAATATTTTATGTTTTAGTAATCCACATGATTATCACATATCTATATAATAATAGTTGATCAAATATCATCTTTGGTTTACTATCACAAACATAAATATCAACTAGAACTAAAATTCACATCAAACATATAGATATTCAACTAAACACTTGACCCATCATGTTATCATAAATGTTCATAATCACATCAATTTAATCTTATAAATATTCCACTACAAGGAAGTTTGATTAATCATTCCTTATTACTGGAAACCTAGTTGAAACCAACTATAAATAATTTCAAAAATAAAATGATAGAAACTTAATCTTCTATGTACTATCAAATGTAACTAACCCAATTAAATTTCTCAAAATAAATTTGTGAATGAGTAACCTCATATAATTTTGTATAAATATATTAGGAATAAGTTCTCATCACCTTCTAATAAAAATAAAAATTTAAATAATTTTAATCCATAACGCTTATTAACATGGAAGCCAAGGAAGCATGTCTTTGAATTTAATTTCTTAATTTCCTAGGTGATAATTTCATTTCATATGGTCTTGTGGGCCCTAAAATAATCAATTTAATACACAAAAACAAAGTTAATTGGAGCGTAACAACTGAGAGTAAGTTACCCATGCCCCATTTCTTAAACCAACAACTAACACAAGGAAGTTTATTAACAAATATTGATCTTTAGAACTTAACCCATTGGGAGTAACAAGGAAAAAGAGGTGAGAGATCATTATAACATCATCCCAAAAAAAATACAATCATAATCTAAAATAAATTACACAATAAATTCATACATCATTACTCAAGTGGGATGGGGGATAAAAGGGAAATGACATATAGGTATTTCACCCATTAAATAAAGTGTAATGAAGGAATGGAATGATATAAGGAAGACAATGAGATTTTATAAAATTCAATGGATAGGCCTAGCTATTAAGAAGCATTTCATTTGAAAATAACACAACCACAATCCAAAATAACAATGTACAATTACTACTCATCTTCACACAACCAAATGGTTTAGGCACTATAGTAAATGGATGAAAATAATCATACTCACAACTCACTCAAGAGGTTCGAATCCACTCAAACTCTCTAGATGATAGAAATCAAAATCTAGTTAAAGATGGTAACAAACTACATAAACAACCAAGTAAGAGAATAAGGTGTATAAAATAGTGTATCTCCACTCAACCTCTTACCACATATGATGCTAGGTCAAAAGGAAGATACTCATAGTCTTAACAATAGACATATTTAATTTAATCCCTATATAGAGGAGAAAAGTCATACCACTATAGCTCTAGTGTTCCACTTTAATCCTCTAAATTTAATAGAAACATTATATCATTGTATATCATGGAGTATTAGACACCCAATAAAAGCCTTCAGTGATAGCTTATGAATCTTAAATTTTCTTATTATTATTTCTATTATTATTATTTTTATTCTAGATATCCATTATAAACTAATTACCCAAATTAAAGAGTAGACAATAAAATAACATGAAGTCATGACAGAATTTCCACTTGCCTGGTTCCATATGGACAACTCCTTTCTCTTGCTCTTTGCATGTTGAAATCTCCCTACTGCTGCTCAGAATTTATCTCCATAATGACCTCTATCATCAAAGTACTTCCTTAACATAGAGTGATCCTTATATCTCTTGGATGGAACTAACAATTCCTTTATCAAAACCTCTCTCTCTCTCTCTCACACACACACACACACACACACACACACACACACACACACACACACACACACACACACACACACACACACACACACACACACACACACACACACACACACACACTTTCTCTCTCTATTATGGTGCATCATGTATAAGCATATAAAACATTTTTCAAGGATAATAACACCTTCCATACCTACTTTGTCTCCACTTAAACATTTAAGTCTGCATTCTATATACACGCCATGATATTTAACTCAATTCTTTGACTTTATTGACAAGGTGGGTTTAAAAGGGTGTGAAGACCATGCTTATGGTTGGGATAACATTAAAATGAGTTGAATATATGCTTTATTTTCAAGACCTAAAACCTTCCTTACCCATGCTTCCACATTTACTCTGCCTAACTCTCCCACTTACACTTATTAGTTGTCAAAATCAAGCTTGATTGTCATTTATTCCTCCACTAATCTACCACTATTCATTCTCTCTCTCTCTCCCATTTTCACATCTCCATAATCCAAATAAAAAATATCATTTATTAAATAAATAACAAAATCCATATATAATGATTGATAAAATTAGGTCTTTGACTACAATCAAAAGAATTAAATTTTAAGTCTTAAGTATTAATGAGCACATAAAATAAACTCTATGGCCAAATAATTCTTGGATTCCACAAGGGGATTATCAATCCATTAATTAACTATCTCAATGAGGTTAACATTAAAATTATATCTTTCACCCTCATTAATACTTTCTTTCTTAATTAAATTTATATCCCTTTTATGTAATAACCCATGGTCACAGGACATGACAAATAACATTAATAGTTTATTATTAATAATCCCTCACACACTCAACACATAGTTATAAGGACAAGTGGTATGGCACAAATATAATGATTTCATATTGAATATAATCATATTACTAAACATATGATTATTTTGGCATAAGCAAACATATCATCTCATAATATATAGAAACTTATCTTAGTCTAAAGGGCCCCATAATGAGTCTAGTCTCAAAACACATAAAGCATGTCTCAACAAGATGCATTTACAAAACCATGTGTATAGAGTAAACATGATAAAATATACATGATTCAAAGGTATGCTATAATCCAATAGTGAGAATATAGTTAACCTAACCAATTAGGAATAAGAACTACAATAAAAAGTGCCCAAGGCAATGAAATTTGAACACAAGGGTAGAGAGATAAAATTACATCATATAACATGCTGAGGTAGAAAGGAAAATCATCTCAACCTCAGGGGTATCACATCAATTATCACTCTTAGCACTCAAGTGCCATTTTTAGGTTATTACACAGTTATTTTTTCTACTAAAATTATGATGCTACATTTATTTTTTTATTTTGTAAATTATAATGATAGGAAATTATTTTTATATTTAATGTTTTTAATGATGTATAATCCCCGAATTCTTCCTATAATTGTGGAATTTACATAATACATGTGTGATTTATTATTTTAGTTTATATTTTTTGAGTTGTAGTGTTACTCATTTTTTGTTTCCTAGTTCTATCAGATTGAATAATGATACTAAAATATTAGTATGTTCTAGCATGCTTGCACATACACAATCTAGTAGTTTTTATTGTAAATTACACATTGAGTGTGTGTTGGGGGGGGGGGAATGGGGGAGGGAGGGAGACAAAGATAATGATCCACCAATGAAAACAAACTAGAGGAGGGTATATTTATTCTTGAATGAAACTTCAATGATCATCATCAAATAGAGAATTTGTATTTAATTTAGTCTAATAATTTATGGACCCTATTTTTCCTAGGCCATAAAATCTTTAAAAAACTTAAATAAAGAATAAGACCTTAAAAAACATAATAACATGGGTGAAGAGAATAATATAGATTTTAAAAATTAATTGGTGAAGATAAAAAGTCATTGATATAATCATGTCTTGAGAAGATACTATGTTTATTGAAACTCAACTTGAAATTATGGATGAAGAGATTGTACTATATCCTTTTGAGTTTATAAGTAGTAAAGGAAATTATATAAATACAAAGCAAGATAAAATTTGGAAAGTTCTTGGGATAATTATGGGTATGAAGAGAAAATTAAATTATTTGGATATTGATACACTAAAAATCAAATATAGTATAAAATATTCTAAATATTGATGAAATTGGAGAGAATGTGGAAGATCTTGTGTGTATAAAATTCAAATGTTATTGAGAACCCCGATTTCGTAGAAACAATTACAAGTATTGATCCTACTATAGTTGCTTCGTGGGTATTTTGTTTTGTGTATTTTAAAGAATGCTATGCCAATGAGAATCTTAGTCTCTTAGTACCTTAAAAAAATATGATAAGCTCAAATAAAGCTCCATTGTGATGATTGTGATCTAGATTATGGATTATGGGATGTATGGAAACTCAAACAATTTGTAACAATAGAAATTATCACATGAATTTTCAAAAACATCAAAAAAAAAATTAAAATTATAAAATGCAATGACATTTCTTCATATAACCAAGAGATGCCAAAAAATGAGGTTGGGGATAGATTTAAGATTGAACAAGAAATTAAATGTTTATATGAATTCAACAAGACACAAAATACTATTTTTTGTTGTTGTGGTGGATGAAAAAACTTGGATATTATGGGGACAAAATAAAAGCAGTATTGGAATTCACACAATGCAAGAGATGTTTTTTTTGGGTACTATCCAATGGTAACGTTTTTGGTTCTTTGAATGAAAACATTAGGTGAAAGAAAAACATGGTTGCTACAGACTAGATTAAGAAAAATATAGTTGATTTGAGGATTGTAATGGAAGACCAAGGAAGTTTACTATTAATAAGTTCCAACAGAGTTTAAATATATTATTTACTACATCATCATCATCATTATCACCATCACATGAAGGTTGTACAAGTACAATACCATCTAGTTTAAGTGGTTTAAAAAAGTTTCAATTTATATTTAATTCCATTTTTTGCACACTATTAATTTTAATAACTTATTAGTGACTTAATATTATTTATTTATTGCATAATTACATCTTATTTTAGCTGATTTATCTCCATTTCTATTAAAATGTTGGGGTTTATGGCATACCTAACTTGATATAAATGGAATAAGGCTAGACACAAAGGTATTATTGGATGACCAGATGAGATGGAAACAATGGGGCATACAAAATCATTCTAAGAAGATGCTATGCTATAATGGTATTCAATGTCATATTGAATATAATTTTAGGCATATTAAGTGTTATAGGTATGTTGAACCAAGTATCCATTTTAATTCATTCACATGTGCATTTTGTAATCTAGTTCTCACTTATGGTGATTTTGGAATACAATTATCTTGTGAATCAATGAGCTCCATTAAAAGACATGGGAAATATAGAGAGAAAGGGATGAGAATAGACTATTTTACTCAAATGTACTCATATATATATATATATATATATATATATATATATATATATATATATACACATACAAGCCATAGATAAATAATATAGGGTTTTTGGTGGGAGAAGATGAAGGATGCTTCATTGTCTATTATAATTAGGTATTTACAAGAAATGTTATAGGAATAAATAGAGAGGAATATGAATTTATATTTTGCAAATATGTATGCGAGACACTTCAACAAGAAAAAGAAAAGATAACAAGACAGTTTGGGAGTTTTTCCATGATATCTTTTACAACCTTACTAATTCTGAAGTAGGGAGTTATTATCGTGCATCTAATAAATCCATTTATGATATAATAAAGCTATGGGGAGGTCCTATATTACATAACTTTGTTAACTTTAATTTAAATGAACCTTAAATAATAAAAACTTAAAGACACGTTAGAAAATCATTAACATAAATTCCTAAGGAAAATGAGTATATTTTTGAAGTATTTAGAAATATTTATGTTTCTTATAAATCAAAATTTAGTATGGAAGGTCCAATTCTTGTCTGTGTTATTGAGGATGAAGTTTTCATGAAAAAATATGTTATGTAAGTGGTAAAATTGATACATTGGTGGGGTTTTTTATGGCAAGAAAGTAGAACATCAATGCTAATTACATTACATAGTGATAGTTGGAAATGGAACTTTAGGTTATGAGGTTATTATATACACTTTCAAAAACTATATGATTGGCCATTATGCATGTGTTATCATTACAAACCATTTATATGATCAAATTTATCATTTAGTTTAGTTTTGCATCTAGCTTGTAATATACTTAATGCATACACCAATTGGGGAAAAGAAGAATATATGTGGAAGAAACACATGGAATTTTTGGGGCCTATTATTGGTCATTCCTCATATGGGGATAATAGAAGAATAAAATTACAATAAATAATTATTGTTCAAAAACTAGAATAAGATATCAAAGTTCACGAAAAGTATAGAGGCTAACTAGTTTTTATAATGATTGTAAAGTAAAATGAATTTATAACTAGGATTTCATTCATAATGGAAAGAAGCTCCTGAATCTTTTGTTTAGTGGCTAATGGGATTTAATAGTTAGAAAAGAGTTGAATAATATCAATCATGTTAGAATGGTTTATAATTTTTTTAAAGTGGATTATCAAATTATAACAATTGAAACTATAGAGAGGATAGATTGACATAATTGGGCTTCAACACAATACATTGATTCTATGCATGTTCAAAGGTGTTTAAAAATGATGAGAAGTAAAAAAAATGGACCCAATGAAATAAAATTAACTATTGAGATTTATTTATCAATTTTTCCATATTACATTGATATTTTCTTGTCTCATAGTTTGAATCTATGGGAAATAGTGAAAAATGATTCAAGGGTTCATATTTTTTTCATGTTATGGCTATGTTGGGTACAAAACCAAAAGCATACTGATGTTAGCATTCATTTCATTATTATTGAGGAATACTAAGATACACATATTTACTATCTCTTTTTAAGTTTGTTGCTGATGCTGCTTCAAGACCAACACTCCCACTTGTTTTGTGTATTATATTTAACTACATTTGATGTATGTGAAATTTTATGGGAAAAGCAGGTGGGATGGTAGAAGTAGAAAGAGCCTATGATTTTAAAGATTTAATTTATATTATTAGAATATTAAATAGAGTTTCTAAGAAAGGAGCTATAAACACCTAAGCTTAGTACAAGAATTATATTCACCATGTCTTAATCCTAATTTATCATATTTGAAAAACTTATACACATTGGCTTGTTTCTTGGTCCATCCTAGTCTCACTAAGGTCTTTATTTATCCATTGAGCCTAAAAGGCATTGGCTAACATGTATAAAAAAATATTCATTAGTATCAATGGAATATAAATCACCTATTTTTTAGGCTTTACCTCAAAACTAAAACCTATGTCATATTCAAGTCAGAGTTATGCTTTGCATAGGTTTGTCTAGGTTAAACATGTGCCCTGCATGTGTTAATCTCTTTTATCTTTATAGGACTTTTTGATCAATACAATTTATTAAGCACGTTTAACCTCACCTCTAGTCAATTTTAAATCTATATAATGTGCACAAATTGTCTGAGATTAACCTATATATACAAGGTCATGTCAAGCCACTTCATAATTAAAGAAAAAATCAAAATGACACAAAAATGACACATTATCAATGGTCATGCCTAAATCCAATCACCATATGTATTAGATCATACTTAAATTTGAGATTAATTGAATCACATATTACATGTTTCTTATGGATTTATTATTATTTATCTCTCATCATTCCACTTATGAAAAAATAAGGAATTAGATTGCATATAGTTTCATTTATCACTTCTAGGGAAGAGGAGGTTTAAAACCCTCACTTTTGCACATTCTTCCCAAAAAAACATTGAGGCAAAGGTACAAGAACATTAACAAATGCACAAAATTACAATGATATAAAAATTAGTTTGAGTAACCCTACATAAGGAAAATTGGTGGCATATAGATAGACTCAACATGCATGCTTATCATTATGCCATGTCTACCCAAGTCAAACTTATGACCTGCACATGTTTCCCCAAGATAAGTTTTAAAATACCAAATTTCAAGAGAAAGATCTAAATAGTCTACCCAATCATTTTAAATGTTTATAATTATAGAAAAATAATCATGTGATTATTCCTTAACCTCTTGTACTTACTTTTCATAGCTAGTTTTATTTGTCATATTTGTTATTATTACTTGAGCCAAGTGAGTTAGATATATATAAAATTTGTACTTTCATGGATGCAAGATTAAATATACTTGATTGTAATTATTTTATTCATATTTTGAATAAAAATAGAATTAGGGTAAAAATAAATGGTGGACTATGAATCTTTTGATCATTTAGACTAGTGTTTTTAAAACCCTCTTTACTCTTAGGGTTTCTATTTCAAACCTAGTTTTCAGAGTCTTGTGTTACATTTATCAGTCATGGATACTATTCATGATGAAAATCCTTCCATGATAGGTTTATATACACATACACAATAACATCTTTGATAGTGTTCCCAATATTATAACTTACAATAATGATGATGAAATGTATAAGGCCGTTGACCATATTAAAAAAGTATATCTACATAGAGTGGCAACTTTAAAAAGTTTCAAATAAGCCATTCAAAAAAATCATAGTTGTGTAGATAAATTATTGCAACAATAAAAAACTAAAAAAAAAAAAACTTAAAACCAATAAATTTATCCATGAACAACCTATATCGAATGGTCTTACACCATCTAAATCAAATGATGAGGCTAGTAATCCTCGTAAAAATCTTCTACCTGATACCCCACCACCTTTGGTTGACAATACTAATCCCAATTCCTCTATGGTTCCTCCTATTAAAAAAAATAATAGTGTACCTCAAATGATTTCATATATTCATTCTCTTGGTCTTGGAATTTTAATAAAAATGCTAATCCTACAACTAGTAGAACATCTAATGATTTAATTATATAATAACAACTCAATGACATGAAGGTGTTTTTAAAAAAAAAATTATTGCAAACATCTAATAAACATATCCACATGTTTTCATATCTAAAAATATTATATAATTTATTGACTCTATAAGTTATTGTTCATCCTTTATTTCCAAGCTTACAAAATTTAATGGAAATGGGTATCCATCTCAACACATAATAACCTTCTTTACATATTATATAGGATATCACAATGATGAGATTCTCATGACTAAAATATTTCCAAGAAGTCTCGTAGGATAATATTTATATTGGTTCTATTATTTGCCTAAATTATATTTACATAGACTTCATCATCTCTTTGACCTCTTATTAGTGCTTTTTTTGATAAACATTAGTCAAACAATCAAATTTTCACAAATTATTCAAATAAAATAAGGACCCAATGAATGAATTGTTGACTATGTGATAAAATTAAAAACCATTCTTCCAAATATGTCACATATAATTATTGATTGTGAGCTTCAAATCATATTCTCAAATATTTTGCTCAATCCTCTCATGGACAAGGTCAATGTACATGCATAAAATAACACACTAACCTTCATGCACTCAAATTTTTGAAGACTAGCTTAGAAAATTGATGAAAGGATGGATGGTCCATTGGTTTGGTTGAGGAATTTGGATGGAAAGAACTAGAAGGGAGGGTTAGTTAGGATGAGCTACTTGTATGTAGTTTTGAGTGGTAGGTGGCAAATGAAGTTTGTACCTATACTAGAATATTTTAGCTACATCAATTTTTTTGTTAAGGTCAACAAATTGAGTTGTGATAGTGTTCTAATAAACTATGAAGTTGACAAAGATAAGGTAGCAAAACTCTTGGTCTACACTAATTTATGAGAATAAGGTGAATTTAGGTTGAAGGACTCTAGGGATTTGAATTGTTGTATTGGGTTGGGCTTACATGGAAAATATCATCAACAAAGTGAATGAAATATTATGAGGCTAGACCTAAGGATAAAAAGTGAAAGCCACATTTTTAAACTATTGGCTCGAAGACATAGAATGTGGATTTGCCTTTATAGTTTGGATTTTGTTAGTTGGGTTTGATCATCAAGAGAATATAATTGAATGATGATGGGGTTAGGAAGAGGAGTGGAGTGAAAAAATTCAAGATGAATGTTGGAGTCCATGTCACTTTGAATGTTTCTTGCTAGTACATGGGTTGAAACTCTAGGAAACATTCATACTTTATATAAATAAGCTTATTCAGGAATCATCATTTAAGGGCAAGGTAAACATTTGTTTGGAATTTGTAAAAAAATTGTTTACTTTATTTAGGCTTATTGTTTTAAAGCTTAAATCTTAAAATTATTTGACTGGTAAAAAGTATGCTTGATAATTTTAGAATTAAGTCATGTGTTTAGGAAGGTTTTGTTTGGCTTGTTCATGTTAAATCAAGGATTTGTTGGGTTTGTTTACATTTGTAATAAGGATTTTTGAAGTGAAAATAAAACTATAGTATTACTATAAATTAAAGCACTGAAAGTAAATGAAGTAAAATATTTTATTTTTGTTTTTTTATTGTGAAATTTATGCATCCAATGCTAACAAACTAAATTTAAACTAAATAATGCAAATGATAATTTTTGTTCCTTTTTGTGATTTAAAGTATGTAAAAATAGTATATGTTTATTAGAATAAATGTTTTTGTTTTGGTCTTTTGATGTGAATGTATTTAGAGGCTAGTGTATGCTTTAAAACCCTAGATGTGCAAATGGAAAACTATATTCACAATTCAGGGTTTGTATATGTGTAATGTAATTTTTGAATTCAAAGATCTATTTTGTGTATGTAATAACTAAATGTAAATCTTCCATTTTTAATTATTGTGAATATTATATGAAACTAAATGAATTTTGATTTGAGTTTTGATCTATTTTTTTGAATGTTTTTTCCTAACACACAAAAAGATAAAATAATTTTAAATGCATGTTTTCTTTTTGAGGTTTTCTAGTTTTGTATGAAAATTTACTTGTTTTTGTTGTGTGATATTTATATAATCAAAATATAAAATTTAATTTTTTTTTTTGGCTGTAAATAAATGCAATTTTTAACTATTTACCTTTGATCTATAATGCAAACTACTATTCTTTAAAACAAATTGTGTATGGATGTAACTAGAATGATTAAACAACTTTTCAATGCAAAGAGAGAAGGGAGAGATGAATTATTTTTATAGATTTTATGTATATATTTTATAAATGCAAACTAATTTAATAAAAACAAGAGAAATATAATCTAATAAAAAAACTAACAAATAGAATAAATAAAAGAAACAAATCCTCCAACCCAACCAAAGCAGATGGTAGATGAATAAGAAGAGTTTGATTTAATTATTCAATCATTAGGTTTATAGTTCCATGTACGTTTCTCAATAAATGAACCAATACTATACAACAAGAGGAAACAAAAAAAGATAAAATCATAATCACAAATTGAAGGAAGATATAATTAAACAATGTCTAGTTGTTACCGAACAACAACGTACTATGTTGTTGGCTCATGGGTTTATTCTTGCAATTCATGTGGGTGACCAAAAAATTACTAGAAAACTTGGGTTGAGTTATTAAAAACCTGAATAAGGTAGATTGTGGATCTATAAAACTTATATGCTCAAATATTAATGCAATTTTTGAATCTAAAAATCAAGGAAAAATGAGTTACTTGTAAGGAAGGAGAAAAGGTTACATATAGGATTAACTAAAACTTGATTGAGAGTTTGTTGGAGTTAACTTGAAGGTAGTTAAGATTTAATTAAACATGAATAAGAGTGTACTAGGAGATTAAGAATGTAAGTGAAAGATAACATGATAAAAATTATGAATACAATAATATAAAACATGTCAAAACACATGCCCACTAAGTTAGTTAAAAAACATGTAATAATGGCAAAACCACTGATGTATGTAAGTAGCAATTATTGAACTTGCAAATATTTTTTTAAAAGAACCTAGGTAGTTATTAGTAATTCCATATTGGCTATATGAAATGCTAGGGTGGTTGCGTAAAATGCTGTGACAATTTTGTCATTCATTGCAAAAACTTAAAAGTTTAAGGAAAAATATAGAAAAATGAATTTTGAAAAATTTATAAAGCAAAAGAAGCCAAAAGGTTAAAATGGGGAAGAATATAAGTCTGAGCATGTTTTATTTATTTATATCCTTGCTTCATCATTAGATTTCATAAAAGGTTACACCGTAATTTTTTTTGGGTACATACATATTGCCCCCTTGGGTAGATGTTATATACACATAATATTTTTAAAATTTATCAATTATTGATGCTATCTATCTTGTAGGAACCCATCGAGTCTTAATATCTATAAGTTCACATCTTAATGGGTGTACTAGGAAAGGGGTGGGTAGACCTTTGGTGTTTCACAAGATTATTGTCCCTTTTGCTACTTGCTATTTACATACTTGTCTCTTAAAAAACACTCCCCTAAGCTTTACCTCCTATTTTATACACTCCTCTAGTCATTTACCACATTCATTATACCTTTACCTAGCATAAAACCCTTTTTGGTAGTTTACATGACTGTGTCAGCCATTGTCAACCACACCAACTCTGTATTGTTATTTACAAAGGCTTACTAACAACTAAGTATTCTATGGCTGACATAATTCATTATCTAGTGAGTTTTTTGTCAATTTTAATATTAAGTCGACTAGGTTGACTTTATCGACTGAAACTTTTTGAAGGGATTAAGGTTAGATCCTCCTATATAAAAACATTAATTTCCATCATTTATCATAAAGAAGAAGAAGACGTAAGATATATTACGCATCTACTTATCCACTATTCTACTTGAGGAACAAGCTTAGTGTTTTATATTTTATTTGGAGATACGGATCTTGTCTTATGGAGAAGTCTTTTGGATGCACTGATAGGTTGCATAACCTAGAGATTATTTATCCTTATCATCCTTACATACCAAAATAACCTATTGTGAATCACCTTGGCTAAAGGAGAGATTGAGGCTTAGCGAGTTTGTCTTCAAAGAGAAGTATTCCTAACTTTGTTCCTCCTTTGAAAGAGTAGATAGATATGCATTTGTACTTATATTCATGCATTAGGATTTTGTATAAATTGATGTGAGTATATGTCTACTATGCATGTTTAATTTTAGTGTTTATTACCCTCACTTTGTGCCACAAGCTTTGGTGAGAACTAGATTAGATTTTTCTTTAATTGTTATTATTATAGTGAATATGAAAACAAATGACCTAGTTAGGGTTATTGCATAGTTTTACTTAAATAGAGGATTTTGAACCCTCCCTCGTGATATTGTTATGGTAAGAGATCCCTTGGCTAGGTATAACAGGTCCATATTGGTCATGACCTCAATTATTTAATGTATCCCCCATTGGAAGTGTAAGTAGGATCTATCTTCTCTGAGTTAGGATTGATTTGTAGATCTATTGGATTTATCATTGCATACATTCTAGTAAACCCAACATGAGTCTAACCATTATAGGTTTTATTTCATGATTTTCATTTATATCATATTATTATTTTTATTTATTTATTTATGATACTATGTCAACTAGGCTGATATAGTTCTAACTTTTGTGTTTAGGTTTAACTTACAATCATATCAACATGAATCTATTATTTTTGTGTAGGGCTTCATTAGATATAGGTTACTATATTGAATTAGTTGACAAAATATCTTAATTCAGTGCTAGATAATAAACTAAGTTGAATAGGTCAACTTAGTCTTCTATTTAGCATCTAGATAACAAACTAAGTTGAACAGGTTGACTTAGTCTTCTAATCAACATCCAAACAACAAAGTAAGTTGAACAAGTTGACTAAGTCTTCCAGTTAGCATCCAAATAAAAAACTAAGTTAAATAGGTTGAATTAGTCTTCTAATCATCATCCATAAAAATAAACTAAGTTGGGTAGGTTGACTTAGTCTTTTATCCAACATAAACAAATAGGGTTTTACATAACTAGGTCAAACTAGTTGAATCAGTTTGTAAAATTTGAAAGCAACATTCAAGGCACATCAGTAGAAAATTTACAAGCCTAATCATATTAAAACCTACCAAGGTTCTTCTATTTATCTCTCTATCAATTTAGTATTTCATTATAGTTCTATTTTGTGCAATTTTGCAGTCTTTAAAACTAAAATCCTATAAAAAACTAAGTCAACCTAGTCGACTTAGTTCTATAGCCTGTCTTCTATCTAAAATACTAAGTCAACATAGTTGAATTTGTTTTTAAAGGCCCTTGTTTTCACATAATAGTAGTGACACAATTGAATCTATTATATATTGTTTGCATATAGTATCGTCTAAACCAACTCTGTACTATTCTTAATTTGGGAATTATTAGTTATTTGCTAGTAATTAATTCACACTTTCATTTTCAGTTGTTTGCATGTTTAGAGTAGCTCACATAGTATAATTAGGTGGTTTTTAAAATTGATGATTAGTTTCACTATTTTTCTCTTTTTTCACACACTACTAAATCATAATACTCAAAATGCATTTAATATTTGTCTTCTCAAGGCCTGTCTACTTGGATTTCATCACCAAGAGAGAAGCCAACTTGGTTTTTTGGCCAAGTATAAACATGTGGTTAATAGTATTTATTAAAAAATTACATAACACCATTATCTATATAGGATTGTGATGTGAGGGGGTAGGCCCCAATACCAATCTAGTACCATTGCCAACATAGATCCCTTTCAGCCTAAATATCCTGAAACCATCCCTAGATTACTTTCTAGTTCCCTATTTTCAACCAATTTCCCTATCACACTTAAAACAACAATTTATAATAATATAAAAACACTCAAGGTGACATCTTAGTTATCATTTACTTTTTAGTTGATTACTTTCTCTCTGATCATTATGTGTTGTATTGTAAAAACTTGCATTGGCTAGTGTTGGTGTAAGGTTTTGTACTATGTGCTCTAATTGAATCATTCTTATTGATCCACTTGTTTGTGTGTTTACTTCCATTTCTTGCTTCAATTGCATTGCAAAATATTTCCCTATTTTTATAACACTATCATTCTAGTCGACTCTATATTCTTTTTCAAACTGTCATACCCTATTTTCAATACTAAGTTGACCTGGTCGACCCTATACTCTTAATTACCAGTCAGGTTATAGTATTAAGTTGACTTGGTCAACTCTATATCCTTTTTAGACGATGTCATACCATATTTTTAGTACTAATTCAACTTGGTTAACCTTTTACTCTTTTCTACTAGTCAGGTTACAATACTAAGTTGACTTGGTTGACTCTGTATCCTTTTCAGACTATGTCATACCTTGTTTTTAGTACTAAGTCAACCTGGTCAACCCTGTACACTTTTATACTAGTTAAGTTGTAGTACTAAGTTAACCTAGTCAACTATGTATCCTTTTTAGACTACTTTTCCCTTATTTATAGTACTAAGTTAACTTGGTCGATCTTATACTCTTAATTGTCCATTGGATTATAGAATATAGTCAACTTGGTTGACTCTATATTCTTCCTATCTCTTTAATTTTGTATCAAATTTGTCTTCCTCAATATTTCTCCTTCATCATGAACTTCTTGTTTTAACACAACACTAATTTTAATTCAATATATATGATTATTTTTATCAACCCCAATAGGTTCTCTCATAAGCAACTTGTGGCTCCTACCTTAGATAAAAACAATGTGCATGTATCCACTCACACTACAAACTATGAGACCCCTCCTAATTCTTATTTAGTTCAAAATCCTCTCTGCTCACTTGAAAATAAACCTAAATTAGAGTATACCCCAAAAATTCTCTTCTTCATCAATAAGTTTCCTCAACATCAAGGAAAAGATCCTTCTACTCTTTACCATCTCATGATAAATGGTCAAGTTGAGTATCCCCATTCTTCTCCCACATTTTCACACAAATTTGGGGACACTAGATTCTTTGATTCTTATCCTCTTCCTTCTATTTTTACCCCTTCTCATACCATGACATCTTCCTCTTTTATTTCCTCCACTTCCATTCCTAGTGTATCTACTAACATGGCATGTTCTACATCTAGTGGGCCTCTTATGAAACCCACTCTTCCCAATTTTTCCACTAGTGAATCATTTTATACCCATGGTAATCATGTTATAGTGCCTCTTCTTATCATCCCTATACTAGTACATCATTTTCCACACAAGAAAATCATGCTACTAGTGCCTCACTTAACAATAATTCTTCTCAATCTACTACTAAAACCAATAGTTGTACCCAAGCCACTACTACCAATTTCAATGATTCACATAATGTCAATAACACCACTCAAACCCATAAACTTATTATATAAACTCTTATTTAAATGAATGATTTCCAAGATAATATTATAAATCAAATGATGCAAATGCAAAATCAACTTATCCATCTTCAAAACCACCCTCAATAGGTTCCATGGGGTACATATAACCAAAATGTTCCCCCATGTCCTCTTTGGGATTCCCATGGTAATCTTATCCCCCAAAATCCTTTTATTAATAAAAAAATTAAAACACCTTCAAAATGAGTCTCTTATGCCTCAAATTACTAACATTGATATAAGAGGTATGACTCCTACCATCTCTTTTAATAGGTCAATCGATCTTACTCTCCACTTAAAAACATTTGGAAATCTATATAAATATTGAGTCAAATTAAATAATTTTTCTAATACTAAGCTATTAGATAAAATTCTCATGGGTGATGCTTTAGATTGGTACAACCAACTCAAATTTCATTCCATCACTAGCTTGGAAGATTTAGTAAGGCTCTAGTGAAAGAGTTCCAAAATAGTGATCTCCATGAAAATACCTTGGCCCATTTTATCAATTGTAAGCAACTTGAGACCTAAAAAACACAAAATTTCATCAAATGGTATAAGACATTGTCTAACAAATGTGAAAATAATATGGTAGATGACAAGCTCTTTCATCTATTTACTAATGTTCTTTTCCCCAAGTTATAATTTCAGGTTTAGACTCTCTCACAATGAAATTTGGAAGAGTCCATTGACCAAGCAAAGCATCAATATTTCATAATACATCAATTAAAGACATTACAATGTCCTATGGGTATTCACATATTAATTTAAAAAAGAATGGTGTCACTGATTCCTATGATACCATTCTTACTATTCAAGCTATCTTTTCCCAAATAAACTTTGGAACAAGCTTCTTCTCCCAAAAACTTCACTAATCCTAATCTATCTTCAAAAAATCACATCAATATTCATAAACCTTTATCCTTAGTGGAATTAAAAAAACATATACCAAGGCCTCTTCCATGAGAACTTGATCCCACTCATCCCAAGAAATATTGGTATGATCCCAATAAAGTTTGTTGGTTTTATGTTAGTTGGGGTCACTCTCATGAGACTTGTAGGTAACTTCATAATTTGGCTATGGATTTCCTTCTTGGTCCCAATTTTGACCATGATTATATCATTCGTAAATGTTAACAAGCCTATGACATTGCCTTCAAATGCCATGAAACACAAACTAAATCTCAAGCTTTGAACCCGGCCAATACTCATTTAGTCAATTATAAAGAACCTCTTTTGAATCACCAAGACAACCTAGAAAAACCTACCCATTATACCAATCATGTTGACAATCTTATTGATCCAACTCCTAAAGAGAATGTGGTCAATATGACTAATATATGAAGGTTGTTTGCCTTCATTGATTCTCATCCCATCCATAATTATCAATTGTCTCAAACTTTTCATGTTATCTAAGACTCTTCTCTAACTCACTTAATAGAGTTGGGGCAAGAAGAATTTATATATTTTCATGAATATATTCCAACATCTCCCTTGGATAACACTTCTCGTACCATTTCTATCATTCCTCTAACCTCTTTACCCATCACCACTGATAATCAAACTTCTATCAACACTTCTTCCACTCTATCTCAAACCAAGCCTACATCAACCACCCCATCTTCTTAGAATAATCAAAAAACTTTTCCTCTAATTAAATTTTCTATATCCTATCAACATCAATTCACATACACTTTGGTTCCTCCTTCTGAGATCTTCCTTCAACACTATACACATTTTTTCAACAATTCACTTATGGTTTATGATGAGTGAGATCCTATTTCAAAGCTTACTAATCTCCCATATTAAATCCCATTTCTTAAACTCATGCAAACCTCTCTGCATCACTGTAACTATTTTATTCAACTCTTATTCAAAATGAACATCCCTCATCCTCCCCTAGTAAGATGTAAATCCACCTTATACAGATTAAAAGATTACATTTTAAAACAATGTGAAGAGATGTCCATACATGTTGATGAAACAATGGACACTTCTCTTTCCCTCAAATTCCCTATTATTCTATGATCCCCGATGAGATTATTCTTTTTACAAATGATCTTCCCCTTTTTATTAGTGTCCAAATTAGTGATATCCAAGTCAAACATGCCTTGATTAATAAGGGTTTTGGAACTTGTGTTGCCTCTCTCAAATATATCAAAACCCTTAGATATTATGAATGTAATCTTAAGTCCACATGTAGCATGTGTCAAGGATATGACCGAAGGCAAATGCCTCCCTTAGGATGTGTGTGGCTCCCTAATATTTTATAAAATATCACCATTTACATGAAGGTGATGATATTCAAATTTAATCTATCCTATAACAATTTGTTTGGTAGGCCATGGACTCATTGCATGAGAACAATAGCCTCCTTCGCTTGCCAATGTCTCAATGTTGGAAATATTGTCATTGATGTCAAAGGTATAGCATTATTGGTGATAAAGGCCCCATTGCATTGAATGTTATTTGTAATAGATATATCTTGGCTAATGTGAGTTAATATTTATTTAATATTAATGAATATATTTTTAGTTGCATATGAGACAAAAGAAGGGCCCATGGAGAAGTCAAAGAGCCATGGGGTAAAGACAAAAGAAGGATGGGATGAATTTTCCCATGAAGAGTCATCTTGGGGAATTCTAAGAGTCACCAAGTGAAGACAAACGAGTAAGGGCACAATTTATCATGAAGGGACACTTTGAAGAATACGAAGAGTCACCAAGATAAGGACAAAAGATGGAAGGACGTTTTTGGTCATGAAGGGTCACCACATGACTTTTCAAAGGCAAGGATATGAAGGGTCACACAAGTTTGGCACCATTTTCCATGAGGATTGAAGGGTCACAAAGGGGGAAGGCCAAAGGTCATTTGGAAAGCTATAAATAAAGGCTTGAGAAGCCATTTGTAATATGGAAGAGAGAGGTTGATTTGATATTGTAATATCTAGCTTAGAAGAGCAATTGTGAGAGATGAATATGATTTGTATTTTTTATATCTAGCTTAGAAGAGCAATTGTGAGAGATGAATATGATTTGTATTTTTTATATCTAGCTTAGAAGAGCAAAGGTGAGAGAGAGAGGAAAGAGATGTTGTATTGAACTATCATTTGTTGAGATATCAACATTGAGAGATAGGTGTGTAGTATACACAAAGGGGTTGGTGCTCCTGTGGGTTGGTACTCATGAATTGTTACTGGGTTGGTGCTCGACAAAGGGGTTGGTGCTCAAAAAAGGGGTATGGTGCTCCTGTGGGTTGGTTCTCATGAATATACTTGAGATTGTTCTCCATGGTTTTTCCCACATTGGGTTTCCATGTTATATCTGGTGTCTCTCTCTATCTTGTGTGATGTTTACTATTTGAGTTTTATTGCATATCTTGAATGTTTGATTAAGTGGAATTTGGTTAAGGGAAAGTTTTATAAGATATATGATATACTAATTCACCCCCCCTCTCAGTATATCCCATGCTTAACAATTGGTATCAGAGCAGGTTCCTTTAGAAAGGGTTTAACAGCTTAAAGGTAGATCAAGGAAAAGCACAGATGGCCAAGCAACTAAAGAAGGAGAATCAAGAGTTGAAATCTATGGTTGAAGCTCTTAAAGAAAATGTGTGTATCTTGGATTCTAAGTTGGCTATAGAAGAAAAATAAAATAAGATATCTATTCAAGATCTTAAGAATCAGTTAGAGGTTGCAATTTCAAGTTTGATATCAAGAGAAGAAGAGTGTAATGAGTTGAAGATTGAGTTAGGTTCTATAAAGGATAATCATGAGAAGCTTATAATCAAGGTTGAAAAAGATCATGAAATATTAGTCCAAGGAAAGAAGGATGCAAGTTTTGCAGGCAAATCAAAGAAGCCAATTAGGCAGCCCAATGCTTTTAAGTTTTCAAATTATTTTCATGGCCATTGTTTTACTTGTCATCATGTTGGTCATAAGGCAAGAGACTGTATGAGGAGAAGCAATCCATCAAAGGGAGATCTCAGTCACATTCAAGAAAAAGGTATGAGAAATATTATTTGATTTTGTTGTCATGAGGTTGGCCATATTGCTAAATTATGTCAAAATAAAGTAAAGAGATATTCAAGGTATTAAAAAGGATTTAGAGACCCTAGAAAATATGAGAAAAGACAAATTCAGGTTTGGAGACCTAAAATAGTAAAGGTTGATCAGGTTGAATTTAAGAGTGAAAATGAATTACTTGCTATCGTAGATAAAGAATCAGATAAGAAGGATTGTAAAGAATCTCATGTTACACTTGAGCATGAGCTTTGTCAAGATAAGATAGTTGAAAAAGTTGAGAAGATGAAAAACATCATAAATGTCAAGGTTAATAAGTCAAAAAGGTTAGGTATGCTTAAGCGAATTCTAAAAGAAAAACACAAGAAGATAGGAAGAAATAGAAGAGATGTGGGAATCTCTTGAGATTTGTTTCTAGGACCCTTTTGTGTGGGGTGTCTCTTCTAGGCTTCAAGGAGACACTTTTAAGAAAAATTGAAGCATGGTGGATGCTTTTAGGTCTTGAATATGTTGCATGAAAAGAAGGTGAGTTGGTAGATTAATTTGTATATCTTTTGAGGGAATAGATTTTTGAAGGAAATTTTTGCTTCAGTATTATGGTTTGAGGCTATTAGAATGATTCTTGCATATGCAGTGTTTCAAATGATTTTGGTCATAAGAAATTAGAATATTGAAAAAGAGCTATCAGTTTTAGAAAGAAGGAAAAGGATACTCATGTAGATTCAATGAAGAAGGATCAGAGTTTCAAAGTTCCATTCATCAGGAAGAAGGTTTAGACATGTTCATGGCAGAAGAAACAACCTGAAGATTCTATGTTGGTGTAAATAGCTTTGCATGTAATAAATAAAGATTAGACATGGTTCATTGATAGCAGATGTTTAAGGCATATGACAGGAGATAAAAGTAAGTTCATATCTCTAAAGAATATCAATGGTGGCACAGTGAGATTCAGAGATAAAACCACTGCCAAGATAGCCAAAAAAGGTACTCTGAGTTTGGATTATGGTAGAACTAAGACTAAGAATGTTTTGTATGTAAAAGGTCTTAAGCATAATCTATTGAGTGTTAGTCAAATATGTGATCAAGGATACACATTAAAGTTTCATGCTGAAGGTTGTGAGATTAGAATAAAAGATTCAAATGAGTTGATTGCAGATGCTCAAAGGATAGGGAACAATGTGTATGTATTATCAGACATCTTATCAAAGGCACGATCAAAGGTTACATTCAAAGATCTGCAAGAGGAGTTGGGAGTAATTTCTATTACTTCTTGCCATTGATGTTTAGCATCAGTTAAGGGGGAGATAAGTGTTAGCTCTATGTAGGCCCTTTGCCATTGATGTCAAAGGGGGAGAATAATAGGTATAGGTACAGGTGCAAAAATAGGTACAGGGAACATGTACAGGTTGCTACAATAAGGGGGAGTTACTGTATGTTTTCAAATGATAGGATGTGTAGGTGACAAGATGTGACAGTTTTAGGATTGAGGTTGCCATCAATGACAAAGGGGAAGATTGTTGGAAATATTGTCATTGATGTCAAAGGTCTAGCATTATTGGTGATAAAGGACCCATTGCATTTAATGTTATTTGTAATAGATATATCTTGGCTAATGTGAGTTAATATTTATTTAATATTAATGAATATATTTTTGGTTGCATATGAGACAAAAAAAGGGCCCATGGAGAAGTCAAAGAGCCACGGGGCAAAGACAAAAGAAGGATGGGATGCATTTTCCCATGAAGAGTCATCTTGGGGAATTCCAAGAGTCACCAAGTGAAGACAAACGAGTAAGGGTGCAATTTCTCATGAAGGGACACTTTGAGGAATACAAAGAGTCACCAATATAAGGACAAAAGATGGAAGAACATTTTTGGTCATGAAGGGTCACCACATGACTTTTCAAATGCAAGGATATGAAGGGTCACACAAGTTTGGCACCATTTTCCATGAGGATTGAAGGGTCACAAAGGGGGAAGGCCAAAGGTCATTTGGAAAGCTATAAATAAAGGCTTGAGAAGCCATTTGTAATATGGAAGAGAGAGGTTGATTTGATATTGTAATATCTAGCTTAGAAGAGCAATTTTGAGAGATGAATATGATTTGTATTTTTTATATCTAGCTTAGAAGAGCAAAGGTGAGAGAGAGAGGAAAGAGATGTTGTATTGAACTATCATTTGTTGAGATAGAAACATTGAGAGATAGGTGTGTGGTATACATAAAGCGGTTGGTGCTCCTGTGGGTTGGTGCCCATGAATTATTGCTGGGTTGGTGCTCCTATGGGTTGGTGCTCACGAATTGTTGTTGGGTTGGTGCTCACAAATTGTAGCTGGGTTGGTTCTTAGCAAAGGGGTATGGTGCTCCTGTGGGTTGGTTCTCATGAATATACTTGAGATTGTTCTCCATGGTTTTTCCCACATTGGGTTTCCATGTTATATCTAGTGTCTCTCTCTATCTTGTGTGATGTTTATTGTTTGAGTTTTATTGCATATCTTTAATATTTGATTAAGTGGAATTTAATTAAGAGAAAGTTTTATAAGATATATCATATACTGATTCACCCCCCCTCTCAGTATATCCCATGCTTAACAGTCAAATTTTCTCATAATGGATTAATCTATAGGATTCAAGGTGACACTAACCCTTGGAATTTCAAACAATTCTAAGACTGTGGTGTATTCAAGATTCCCACCCTTGAACCCTTGCCAAGCATTTCATTTCATGAATCTCTATGATTTAATTTTCCTATCAACTCCACATGAGGTTACAATGGTCACCCCAAACTCATTGGGAATATACACCCTAACCTCCTATAGTCCAATGACAATGATCCTAATGAGATAAATCTCAATATTAAAACCTTGGATCTCTCACCTATCTTATTTCTTAGCTTTCCCCATCTTTACAACCTCTTCCCCATCAAGCACCCAATGATGTTATACCCATTGTATTAACTAAGACTAGGCATTCCATTCATCACACCACATTGGATGAAAATGTCATCCCTACTTATGTCATTGATATTTATACACCTAATTATGATGATGGCTATAAATTAGATGATATATTCTTAGGAGGTCTTATTCAGGCCTGAGATGCTAAAATTATTTTTTATCATTCCTCTTTGCTTTAGTATTTTAGTTTTTCTTATAACATTCCATCCTATATCATTCATAATTTTAGCATTTTTACTCTTGATCAAAGGGTAGAGATGGGAACACACTGATAGTGTTTGAATATGCTCATATAAGTATGCTTATGGATCATGCTATGTCTAATCCTTATCAAATTTATAGACACTAGGATCTCTCTAGCCAACTTATCCTTGAGATGCTTACGACTATCCTTTAGTATTTTGTGCATCTTGCCCCTCCCTTAACTAAGCCTAGTATGAATCCTATTCCCATTCTCTCTCTAGTTAAGTCTCATCCTATTTCTGATCCTTTTGCTCCTTCAATTAATCTTTTCCCTATCTCTCCACTAGCCTCACCTTCCATTGTTGACGGTTTGCTCACTTTACAGTAACTGAATCCTTTATCCACCACATGTGCTAATGAACCATATTATGACATTCATAAAGTTTTTGATCATTATAATTGAGATTGTTCATTATACCAACCTTCCTTAGCTTCCATTTCCATACTTCCTATTAGTACACCTAAGAAATCTACTAACAAGCATATATGTTTCTTCTACAACACAAATAATCATTCATCCATGCATTATCATAAGCTAAGGAAATACATCAAAACCTTGCATCCCACCATTCCTTAGCCCACAAACAAGGATATACCTCCCTTGAAAGTATTACCCGAATATCTTTCCAAATATGGAGAGGTATATTATATCTGGCACTAATGTGGTACACATCACATTGATCATTTTTGCATCCTTCAGAAGCATATCAAGGATCACTTCTTGACTATTCATGTGCCCACTACCCTTCCACCCACATGCCACCCTTGAAAGAAGGCTCTGCATTCTTACCCCATGGCTCCATCACCTATGGTCCCTTCTCCACCTAAAATTTATCCACCTATATTATCTCACCCATGGATCTTCTATCACCCATGGATCACACTCCACTTGTGACCCCTTCATCTCCCATAAAGTCCAACAATCTAACTTAAGCTTCATAGAGAATTATTAGATGTTATGGATAATGTATGTGGATAAATATATAAATATTTATGAATAAAATCATGGTGTTATTTCATTTTATTTCTTCATTTGGATTGGATGTGTGCTCCAACATTATAGTTATCTATTTTATATCATTTGACATTGAGTCAAATTCTTATCTATCTTACATGATGAATTTTGTTTTGTACTATATGTTTCTTATGATGTCATTATTTTTCTTATGTTATCTTATGGATTTTTTTCATGATTACATGTTATTCTTAATTTCATTTTATATGATTATCTTGTTCTCTTTCATGATTTTTTCTATCTTATCTCTATAAACATGAATAATTGTTATTGTGACTTGGTTATACAAACCTTGATCCCTTTAATCATTACTTATTTACCAAGTGATCAATTAACAAATAGTTCATCTCATTATAATCTCTTTTTATTGGTCTATTTAGGATCTCCCCTTATTCCCCTTTATGTCCTTTCACAAACTAAGCATACACATGGTTATGCTTCTTACATTTCCTTTTTCACTCCCTCCCACCCTAATATTTCCCCTTGAGAAATATTTTTTGTTCACTAATCACTCCCCCTAGGGATTCCATTTGTGAGTTCCAGTGTAAGACCTTAGAAAGGATCAAGCCTTCCTAAAAAATTACCAAATTTTCACATTACCATTCCAAACATTCCCTTTTTCATATTTTAACATTGTTTTCACCTCATTGGTGTTCCCCTTGTGAGTTGTAGTGTAAGACCATGGATAACACCTGGCCTTCCTCACAAAATTTTCCAATACCCAAGTCACAATAAAATTATGTGTCAAATATGAGATAAGATGTGGTTGATTATAATTTACCCATCATTGGCATGATTTCCATTTTGATTTAGTATGTTTTATGCTTACTTTATTAATCTCTCATTTTATATTCTTGTTTTCTAATCAAATGTAAGAATCCAACCATTTTTCTTAAGTTTTTCATACTTCCTAACTTGAATTAGTGTGATTAATTTAAAACCATTTTTCCAATTTTATTTCTCTTTCATACTTCCCAATGTGATTTAACATGATTGATTGACTTAATTTTTTATTTTTCTATCATTTGTCTTTCATGTGCTTTCCTTGTCACTACATTATTTTTATACTTCCCAACATGATCAAGTGTCATTTTAATTATTTTACTTTGGTGCCAATATTTTTCATGGTTTAAAAACATTTTGCCCTCTTGTTCACCACTTTTTTAGTTTATTATACTTAGTCATCTTTTGTTATTACACATTCACCATCGTGAAATAGTGTGTAGTGCATTTTTTTATGATTACTTATACTTTTCCAAAATATTTTTGCCTATTTATTTTTAACCATGCATGCATACTACATAATGATAGAAAATAAAACACTCCATATATATTTACTATAACATACACAACAAAAGTAAAATACACGTGCTAAAAAGAAATGTATCCATGCATCAATAACCACAACCAAATTATACCTCATAATATCAACATATAACTATCAAAACAAAATATCTCTATATATCACATGTTTTCATCCGATATATATACACACACACACACATACATAAATCCAATTTGATGGTTGGGATCTATCATGTCTATCTCATGGCCTAGACATCCTACCCATAGATGCCTCAGACTATCCCCTCTACAAGGTGTATTATAATGAGGATGTTTGTGATCTCAACCCTGAAACCTATCCCTATAGGTTGGCCACCTAGACTTGTACCTATCCTAGCCTAATTTTGGTAGCCATATGTGTGGCTCTCTCTTGAGCCAAGCCCTACCAAGCCTATTCTTCTCCTATTCTCACACTTGATAATGGATGCAATCCATCCCTACATGCCTATAGCTACCTCGTAACCTCCCCTACTAGTCTAAACTAGCTTACCTGAGCTGGGGCATATGGTACCACAATATCATCTAACATGGTGGGATCATATAGCATCAACATCCTATCCAAATTGTCATGGTACACTACCATGACTATGGATCCCCATATAACCTCCTCAGCCACAAGATATACAAAATTTAAACTAGATAGATATCATATCACATATACTTCTCAAAATCTATCTCTCTACCTACAACCATATACAACCTAGTATTCTATCTCAAAAAACTAAAATTACAACACTTATTACCTATATTGGTATCACCAACCACCATCTCCACATCTGTTTGTCCATCAAGCATGGTCTCTCCATTAGCCCATCCTTTGAACACCTCATCTATGGGATTCTTCCTTATAAAAAAAATCTTAAAGTCACCACCCATGCATGTCTTGGACCTCTCCTTAGTGGTGCCTTTATCAACCATATCTATCTTATGTTGACTATTAGGTCATATTGTATCACAACATTTGGTATTTGATCCCATCATTAGTGCCTCTATTAGTGGTGTGATCGAGGTGGTTGTTTCCTCTCCTACTATAGTGCTTGTTATGGTACCTATAGTACCCTTGAATCTACAATCATACCCTCTCCTCCTTTAACTACTAGCTATCATACTAGACCATCCATAGCCTCACACATCATGGCTTGATCTATAATCTATCAAATGATACTCCTCTTATTCCTCTACCATTAAAATTTATTACATGTTATGCCCAAAACATGGGCACTATATAAGAGCCATAAGGTGTAGGAGTCCAAACTATCTTGACAAGTGTGCCGCTGGCTATGGCTCTACCTAATAGGTATAGTGGCCTATGATCTACACTTGATCCATACCCAGTGACATAATCATCCAACTTGGCCAAATAACAACAATATGTGCATAAGGCTACCACATGATCTCTCTTCATGTGATTGTCTATAATGCTAGCACATGGGGCATGACCTATGCTACCTAGTCTTATCTTCATCTCATGACCCAAGGTAACCTATAATCAACCACATAGGTTAAATGTTGTCACTTGGATTTTCACCCTTTGAAGAGATTCCAAGGCTCTCCTCATACAAGTGGAATAATGGAATCACTTCTAGGCTTGTGGGTAGCCTAAGGAATGAAGTGAGTCTCTAGATAGGGCTAGATCCCTTGATATACCACTTGAATACAAATAATACTAACACTTTAGGGTTGAAAATGGTTGAAAATAATATGAAATCAAACCTAAACTATGGAGGTGATACACTAGATGAGTTTGATGACTTCCAACCACTTGCATTCCACACTTGAGACCAATGAACCAACTAAAACATACTCTTTCCCAAATATATGTCATCTTACATCAATATTACATTATGGGGTCCTAGATGATATGAAAGGTTAGGATGACTATAAAAAAGTTATTGAATGACTCTAATGAAAAGACTACTAACTTTAACCATGAACATATCTTGGAACACTTCACATGCCCTGCAAGAAGAGGCTACAAATAGGTGAAAGAATGAAGTCAATGCTAAGGAATCCATAGTACTAACTAAGAAAATTCAACATTAAAGTAGAGATCACTATGAAAATTCATGAGATAGGTAAAAAATTAGTCATTTTATTGATTATAAGGTGTAAAATTGATCAGGGCTTCACCATACTTAGGTGGAGCATCTATACAATGCCAAAATGACCAATGCTTATAGAGTTTGAGAGAGAGAAAAATAAGTCCAAGGGTCACTTGAAAATGTGTAAAGATTATAATTTAATTTATAAATGCATGGGAAGAGGATATGGGTCAAAACATTCAAGGTCAAGAGTAACAAGTGTCAATCCAAGTCATCAAAGTTAGGCAAAATGGCACAAAACTCTTCTCTTTGCATAGAAAAGATACCTTCATGATTAGGATTATTTAAACATATTTTAATTGATATAGGATAGGTAAAATTATTAAGATATAAGGGGAAGATCTTATAAATTCCTCTCCATGAATTGGATGCATGCCTAGTCTTCTAGAAACAACTGGTAGAGAGCCATCATCATCTGCTATACTAAAAACTGCCCTTCCATGCACTCTACACACTTGGATTCCAAATTAAAATTATTTTGTCCATAAAAATCCATGGGATGGAGTTAATTAAAAAATTAAATACCCTCCATGACCTTGGAAACATCAAGGGTACCTTAAAATCACTTTACTTGAAGATTTTCTCCCCTCTCTCTAGCTTGTGCATTAGGCTAGTTTTGACTAGATGAAATTAAGGACATATTTTAATAACTTATAAGTTGATTAATGAAATTAAATAAATATTATGGGTTATATTAAGTGTAAAAATTCCACCAAAACTTTGTTTCATATCTTAATTCATCCTGTAGCCTACACAACACATAAAATAGTGAGAAAAATATTATTTGTGCTTCTGTCCATATAATTTGGTGTGAATAATATTGGGGGAGTAATATAAAAATTAAAATATGCTTATTGATCAAAATATTCCCTTATATTATCTTTTGAACTCAACTTTCGTAAACTAGTCACTAGCAAGGGTTTTGTAGGGTTTTAGGCCCGCTTTCGGTCTTAACGATTGTTCATAAAGTTGGGACATATAACTTGAGAATTTTTTTTCACAAATATGTCCTATGAGACCCATGATAACACCCATGAAATTATATATCTCAAATTCAAATTATCATGAAATATATGAGCATTCCAAGATGCCATTTAGTGCATTTTGTGAGGGTTTGGGAGCCTCAAAGCCAAGAATCAGTCTTCTGATGAATTTAATTATAAAAATGGCTCAAAAACCTATATATTAAACCCAAAAACATTTTAACATCATTATATTATATCTTAAAAATCCAAAAATGAAAACTTACCCTTGTTTGGCACTAGGCCTAGACCTTGCTAATAGGCCTGCTTGCCATTTGAGACCCAATTTGACACTTCAATGGATTTATTTGACTCTTGATGGCTCTAAAACATTTGGTATACAATTAAATCATTTTAAAACAAATTTTAAGCCATGGAAAAGGCAAAAAATTTATATGACCCTCAGTTGGGCATTTAGGCATAAGGATTCCCACTAGGTATGCATGTAAACCTCCTTGGTTGGAACAACCTGTATGATTTCAAACCTTATAGTAAGGTTTATAGGTTTTTTTATGTCTCCTATATCTTATCCAATCATAAATTTGTATTTTATATCCTTTTGGTTCATCATTTCATCAATTTTCCCAAAATTGGCACCTCCATGCATGCTAAAACAACCCCTAATATGAGACATAAAAGTGAGTGTTTTACCTATTAGATAATCAACTATTATTATTAGATCATGTTATATAGGTCCTAAGGGTACTCAGAACCGAAATTTATCTCTCAAATCCTCCATTTTGTCCTCTAACTCTCCAAGTTTGCAAGGTAGACTTTTGGGAAAAGCATAGTTTGAGGTGGGTAAGGGATGGACTGTACTTGGAAAAGAAAGGGATTGACTTGGGATTGATTAGGTAATTTAAAAGAACCTACATGCCTGAAATAACCTATTAAATCCATATATCTCTCTTTTTTCCTCCTAAAACATCTCTTTGCTCTTAAAAACTCAAACATGCCTATGACTTACTAAGAGAGGAGAGCCCTGTCTTGACTGAGACAAACCATGTCTACCCTTATTTGGTTGGATTTTGGAAAGATAGATTCCTTATCCATGATGTATGTAGGTTTTCCATGGGATTTATTAGGTCATCTCATGCTCATTTCACCTTTGACTGTGTTTGGCACTTGAAATATTCAAGACCCAATTTAACTTCAAATTCCAAACTCACTGTTCATAACCTTGACTTGACTAAGTTTTGCGATGAGGGCTACATGTAGGTGATTTTTAGGCTTGATTAATGATGATTTAGGTTTTTATTAAATATTAATAAGGTTACCCTTATCTCATGGCACCTATATCATCTTGAAATCTCTAAACTGAGCTCAACCTTCACAAACCTCAACCTCACTGTCCATGACTGTGTTTGGCCTCTCCCAAACCTATGTACAGACCAGAGGAGGGAATTAGTGGTCAAAACATCAACGTGACCCTTTTATTTTGTTACACCATCCCAAGAATTCTCCTTAGATTAGTTTGAATAATTTTAACTTGATGGAATGACCTAAATTCATCAAATTGAAATATAAACTCAACTTTTAACTATGCTCTAGAGATATCATTGTCCAAAATCAATGGTTTTTGGTCACTTTTGATCTTATTAAAACTCATCTTCCACTCCTCCATTTAGTATCAAACTTGGAATGAGTAGTGCTTGTAGATAGGGATATAAGGAAAACCAAACAAAGATGTTGGAATCTCATTATATCATGTCATTATGTTATATCAAAAATGCCCTAGGATCTTTGTTTGCCAAAGTTAGGGACTGAGAACCCAAATTAGTCAACCCATTGTTTGAAGGGAAATATTCACCTTGTGTGGTATTAAAACTTCATAAACATGAACATTATGAACCTTTATGATATGATAGCAGCTCAAACCTAAATTTCACCATAGATTCATCATTAAAAGCTCTGTATAAACCTCCTAGAGACACTGACTATGAGTAAACCAGGCAGTGGGTAAGGAGAACATGGGTAATTTTCTTTGAAGGGGTATATATCTTGACTTATCACAAGTCCATTCATTAAAATAACTTTTTAGACATTAATACAAGATCATTGAACACTTCAAGTGCTGCTCCCACATGGAAAACATCCTCCAAAACATTTGAAGTAGCTGTGAGTGAAAGAAAGCTAGTTTGGAGCACCTACAAATCTAGAAGAGGCTTTTCTTGGACATTGAGATTTATATAACAATAATAAGCATGTTTATGTATAAAAAACATGTATAAACACCTAAAACACATAAATCCATCCATCTAAAGCAATAAAACTTGAAACAGATTCAAAAAGAGACCCCCTCATGGTTGAATAGGTATAAAAAGCTTCCTAGAGTGTTAACCATCATTAATAAAGGAGGAGCCACAAAATTTCAAGTTTTTAATATGGATGTGAATTTCACTTAGAGGGATATCCACTTGTAGAATCATTTTCCTTAACTCCACCTGTAACTCTCCTGGTGAGTGTTTGAACTTGCCCTTCCTTGGCTTACCAATGGAGAAAGAAGAGAAATGAGTTTTAGATGAAATTTTTTATGAAATTTTTCATGAAATAAATGAAAAAAAATGTGGATATGACTTTTGGGAGGTAAAAAGTCACTCCACCACATTTTTTTCTACAAAGGAGCTTGAGAAGTATGTACAAGTGTTGAAAAAGGCCTATTTTTTAGGGAAAATTGCTTCTTGCATGATGAACCTAACTTATAACTATCCATTGAAATGATATTGACATGATCCACATTGAAAATGACCTTGGTTTCAAATTTTATGTCATAAAAGTAAGTACAAGTCATTTAACATGCTAAAAGTTGGCCAAAAGACCCCTTTTTTCATATGAGACTCAATAAATGACTAGTTTATGACTTGTGATCACATTGAAATGTGATAAATTCCATATTAAGAAAAATTAGACATAAATGGACCTTTGAATAATTTTTAATAAGGTTTGACCATAGTTTACCATGGTTGACTAAGCCAATTTAAGGGAAATAAACTTAGGCAAAGACTAGGACAAGACCAAGTAAGGTATAAAGGATAATATGAAACCCCATAAGATGTATGTAAACCTTATTGAAAAGTTTAAAATGATAGGGGTTGACCTCATTTGACTAGAAGTAAAATTTGGTCAATAGTAACCTAGTTAAATGATACATCAGGAACCTCTCATATATTCAAGCACTCAACAATACCATTGGTCCCATGGTCTTCTACTCTCTAGACAACATTCCATACATATCATGCATGAGCTAGAACTAGATGTTAGACCCAAAATCATAAATCACTCCCTAATAGAACATGGCTATCACATATAATGTCACCCTACCATTCAACTTATGACACAACACTCATACTATGAAAAGTCCAATCATAGCCTTCTAGATATCCAAAATATGTGTAATATACACATCAAATAAAATCACCCTCAACCTTGGATAGATCCTATTTGAATATGTTACCCACCTAGATAATAATCATATCTCCTATATATAATTATATGTCCCTATGATCACTTATGCCCCATTTATAGGTAGTCTAAGCAATGCATTGACATCCTCCAAAGTGATACCTACCTCTATGTTATCCCCATCCACCACCCATAAAAACATGTTATTCAACCATTCCCATGTTCCAAGGAACATGAAAATGAGATCAACACTCAATGGGATATGTCACATCTCCATGAAGCCTTTCAGGCCTAATACAACTAACCTCACCTTGTCCACACCTATCAGGTGCTCTAGAAAATTTGGTAACCATGAAGCATCAATTAACCACCAAAATCTCTAGCATCTCTAAAAAATATGAAACAATAAAGGATGCATTAGACCTCCATATCATTTTATAATCAAAATACATTCTTATAAAATTCACAAAAATAAATTGGTTTGCTTGAAATTTCACCATATCTTACTTAACAGTACTAAGCTGGTCCATATCTGACTTAATAGTACTAAGTCAACCCATTTTAGCCCCAAAATAACCAAGTCAACCATTTACTACTAAGTCAGTCCATTAGTTTTTTCCCAAAACAACTAAGTCATCCACTTACTACTAAGTTAGCCCACTATTTTTTCCCTAAAACAACTAAGTTAGCCACTTACTACTAAGTCAACCCACTAGGTTATCCCCAAAACAACTAAGTTAGCCACTTACTACTAAGTTGATCCACTAGTTTTTTTTCTTTTCTTCTACCAACTAAGATGACCTGGTTGACCTTGTTCATTTATTTTGATGACTTTTTGATGTATTTCCATAAATGCCTTGGGCATTTATTAGTTTGACTCCTTCCTACCCAATACCCCATTTGACCCCTAGTATCCCTAAACATTCTTTAGGGTTTATTATGGTATCTAGATTTTGCCTAATTATCAAATTTATATAAATCATTCAATTTTGAATATAAATATTCAAAAAATTAAAACTTTCAATTACTTACCTATTTTACACTCACTCTGACTGCTATATGCCCTTCCCTCTTCTATGGTCATCTCCTCACCATTATGGCTCTCTAGGCTTTCACTAGGTCTCTCACAGATTTATTTTTGTTTCAAACTAGTAAATAATACCAAATGCACTCTTTGTCCCCTATTTATATTCACTATTCACAATTATTTACCCTTCAAAATTTTATTATTAGAATTATTATTTTGATCATATTTTTATCTCTACTAACTCTTTCCAAATAGTAAATTTTTTTAGAATCTTGATGTCATAGAGAATATTTTCCACTATCATATGCCTATATTGTAATTTTTTTATTTTTTCACTCTTTTTTTCCTAATCTCTATAGGTTTGCCTACATATTCCTCACATTGGATACCTTCAAATCTCTCACAAATCCTTCTTTATCTACAACATTAAGGTAAGTAAAGGTATGTGTTTTTCAATTCTATAATTTTATTTATTTTATCTATACTTTTCTGCACTTTATTTAACTTCAGTGTTATGTGTTTCTATGTTCTTTCCCTGAAGCACCATCTCATGTTTCACATACATGAAACGTGATGAACTTTGAGTGGGGCATATATATACACATAATATTTTCAAAATTTATCAATTATTAATGCTATCTATCTTACAAGAATCCATCGAGTTTCAATCTCTCTGAGTGCATGGCTTAAGGGGTGCATTGGGAAAGGGGTGGGCAAACCATTGGTGTTTCATATAATTTTTGTCCCTTTTACCACTTTCTATCTACATACTTATCTCCTAAAAACCATTCTCCTAAAATTTGCTTCCTATTTTACAAACTCCTCTAGTCATTTACCACATTTATTAGCCCTTTCCCTAGCTTAAAACCCTTTTTCATAGTTTACATTAATATGTTGGCCACTTTCAGCCATACCATGTAATGTGCCCAATTTTCTATTAAAATGGTTTAATTAATTAATTAAATTATTATGAAAATAAAATTAACTTCTTTTAGAAGTTTCTTTGGAAGGCTTTAAAAGAAGGGGAAAGCAAAGCATTTGCATTATCTAATATCTTCTTTTGCCAAATTATTTTGAGAAGCTTGAATCGGTGATTCAGCTGGAATCTCTGAGGACGAAACCCTTCAGTAGATTGGCAAGGAGTTAGACGAAAACCCAGCGCTTTGTCAGAGGTGGATTCGAGACGGAATCCAGATTGTGCATATTGGTCAGTTCGGGAGCTTCAGAGGCCATTCACAGAGTATACCAGGGTTCAGCCTATGCAAATGGGTTCCAGGTATTTATTCATTGTTTAGGTTCCAGATTTATATATTTTATTTGCATATCAGGTTCGAGTACAGAAATCCATACGGATAGATAGATCGGCACCAGGCCGTACCAACAGGGTCAGAGAAAGGAAAGGGCACAGTTCGGCTGCAGGGTTATACAGAGACCGGCATCGGCATATAGGCCGACATTGGTTGATTATCTACCGACGCCGGCAATCAGGGAGTCAGACGCAGGCAGAGGTCGCCCTCAGAAGACCGACGGCGGCAGGGTATCGACCGACGTCGGCATCCTCAGAGACCGACGTCGGCGACTGTGTTTTCTGGACACAGCAGGCCGAGAGCACACAATCCCAGGTTTTTTATTTCCAGTTTGGTTGTTGTTATAATAATTGGGTTTTGAGACCAATCTGTAATAATTTTATGACATTTGGGGCTATAGTATCAGTTACATTCGGTTTTATATCTTTGTCCAATTGATTGAATGTTGTAAGTAGTGGAAATCAATTTTATTTGCTTTCAATCCTAGTTTGGGATCTTTCATACCAACTCGGTATTCTTGTTTACAAAGGCTTACTAAAAACTAAGTCATCCATGGAAAACATAGTTCATTATCTAGTGAGTTTTTTGTCAGTTTTAATACTAAGTCAGCCAGGTCAACTTTGTTGACCAATTTTTTTTGAAGGGATTAGGGTTATATCCTCCTATATAAACACATTTATTTCCATCATTTATCATAAATAATAAGAATTTATATATATTACACATCTTCTTATCCATCATTCTACTTGAGGAGTAAGCTTAGGGTTTTATACTTTCTTTGGAGATACAAATCTTGTTTTGTGAATTATTTCATATGCATTGATAGGTTGTGTAGCCTAGAGATAATTTATCCTTGTCATCCTTACATACCATAAAAACCTCTTGTGAAGCACCTTTTCCAAGGGAGAGATTGAGGCTCGATGGGTTCATATTCAAAGGTAAGTATTCATAACTTTGTTCCTCCTTTGTAAGAGTAGATAGATATGAATTTGTACTTCTCTTCCATACATTAAGATTATGTATACATTACCATGAGTATATGTATCATATGCATGTTTAATTTTAGTGTTTATTTCCCCCACTTTGTACCACAAGATTTGGTGAGCACTAGATTAAATTTGCTTTACTTGTTATTAGTATAGTGAATATGAAACACAAGACCTAGTTAGGGTTATTACATAGTTTTGATTGATTGAAGGATTTAAAACCCTCCGTAGTGATATGATTATAGTAAAATATTCTTTGGCTAGGTTTAACAGATCCATATTGGTCATGACCCTTATTATCTAGTGTATCCCCAATCGGAAGTGTAAGTAGGATCTATCTTTTGTGAGCTAGGATTGATTTACATATATGTTGCATTTCACATGGCATACAAATGCCTTACCTTGAGTTAGAGAGGGTTATTTTCTTAATTAGTAGCTCACTAAAAGAAAAAATATTGTTAAAAAAATATATTACTTAACTGTGTGTCATAGTGAAGCCAATCGAGGCACCTTTGTGACCTACAAGAAAGAGATAAAAATCAAGTGTAATTTTATGATGAAAGTAGAAAATATACTAATTGATCAAAACATGGACAAACATTACTTACCATTTATGTGGTGATGAAGATAATACCTAAATCATTCTATTAGGGGACTAGGCTCAATGTCATGTGAGGATATGCCAATTTACAAAACTAAAATATAAAAAAATGACATGTTTTTCAATAAAATTAGGGGAAATAAACATCACAATTTTTGGCATTCATGAATGCTAATGTTAGTTTGGGTTTGAAAGCTCATTATTTCATTGTAATATGTTAGTTTTTAAAAGTAAATTATAAAAATGGAAACTTTTTGAAATACAACCTCCAAATTAGACTATAAATTGACAAACTTGCCAAATTAGGAAGTCATTTGTGTATTACTAACTTGAGAAATTTGAACTCTAAGATCCCCAAGATAGAATCATAAGAGAGCACAATGAGACAATGGTAAGGTACTAGTGGTAATGGGTAGTGTATAAGCAAAGTTAAGTTATGTCAATTTTTATGCCATATCCTTAGGTTTGAATTTTGTTTAAAAATACATGTCAAGGTTAGTAATTTATGAAATTTTTATATGGGAATGAGCTTATATCCATGGTTAGGCTATGAAAAGGCTTTGATTTTTTAATTTTTTATGCGATTTTGATGGGTTTTAGGGTAAAAGGGCACAATAGGAAATACCATTGGTCTTAGAGCGGAACTATCAATCTTTGTAGACCAATAGTTACACCTCTAAATCAATAGTTACATGACCACTATAATACTCATGTAGTTGTTATATGTTTGATGTAGTTTCATAATAACTAAAATGATTGCATAACTATCAATATACAAAGATCAATGATTCTGAAATATGCCAGGTGGTTTTGTAGCTGCCACCTATAAGTAGTAGTAGTTCTACCATAATGCAGTTTTAAATGTTTTTGAAGGTTAAATGATTGATCCATTTTTTTTATTTTTATGTTTTTAGGGTGTTTACATCTGGTGGAATAGGGATAGGGAGCAAGATTAGTTCCAAGGATACTGAGACTATTAAAAAAAAATGAGTTATATGTTTTGGATAGAGTAGTGATACTTAACAATGTACGAATGGGGACTATTTACCCAATGAGGATTTTATTATGTGACCTATTAACTTATTGAAACTTAGAGTGAAAACCTTCTTATTTCCTTATACTCCTATAGAGTGGATGATTATTGTTGACAAAATTAGTCACCCCCTTTAGGTTAAATTTTCATAGGGTTGTAAAATATTTTTCATGGTCTTAAATGGTCATACATAGTTTTGTGTGGTCATATTTGTCCTTGTCTAGCATTATCCAAGTTCTGGTCCTATGTTCACTTATCTAGTCCTATGGGTCAATTATAAGGTCTTCAAATTATCAAACATGGTCAAAGGTTTAGTTTGGTATATGATCCATGTAAAAGGTTATTTAGGTGTTATTAATGTCATATTATTATGCACTAACATTTAATTTGATTCTCATATGCAAAAAAATGTCAATTTGGCCACCTTTTGTCCCATGCAGAAGAGTTGGATGTACCATTCCAAGAAGAGAATGTTTCAAGATTATTAAAAACATTATTGATGTCAAATATTGGTTAAAAAATGTTTAGGGATAGTTAGGGTCTGACAAAATTTGTAGTTCAATGCCTAAAATTCGTAAAAGGATACTTTACAAGCACTTATATTGCCTTGCAAGACTAGTTTTTAAATTTTAAATAGTTTAAAAGTGTCCCTTGGGATCCCTAAGATCATTTTACATATTTAGAAAAAGTTTTAGGTCTAAATGACACTATAAACACTTTTTCTCCTCCATCATTGCCTTCATAAGCTTAAGATGGAAAATTTAAACTGAATGGTAATACTAGGAGAGAGAGAGATTTAGGAGCTAAAAATTTGAACATTGTTAGGGGTCATAGTAAGATTTAAATTAGTGGCATTGTTTTTCATATTGGTGGCCTCTTCTTTTTGAACAATTGCTAAGAGTGACATCAGGTCATTATGGCCTATCCATCCAAGAAGGGTCTATTCTTTCACCTGTTTTTCCACTTCAAAAATTAATGGAGAGGAATGGTTTTAAGGGTGGTTTTTAGAGGTCATATATTTCAATTTCATGGTGGTTTTATTATCCAAATCATCTCCAAGAAGTGCATTCACTTAGAGGAAGAATGTCTTGATGTACAAGCTATTTTGGTGAATCATGCTACAAGTTTATATTTTGTCTTCATGGTGGTCACTCTTAGAGGTTTATCAAGCTTCATCACTCATGGAAGATCTTTCAATTTTATGGAGTTCATGTGTTTTTTTGTGGAAGTGTTTTTTGTCCATAATCTTCAAGTGTGTTTGCTCTTTGGAAACATTGTCAAGGTTTGAATAGTCCACTATAGGTTTGATTACCAATTAGGATCAAGTAACATTAATATATAATGATATAATGTTTTGAGATCATATTTCACTAATAGAAGCATGAGAAAATCAAGATGGTAGTCTAATACATCATTAATGAGAAGTCATGAGTGTTTCTTCAATATACAAGACTGTATAAACTATAAGAGTAATTTGAGGATGCTTAGAGCCATGAAGGGAAATTAGTAAATGCTCCTCATACCTTTATATAACCTTGAATATTTCATTTCCATTATTAGTTTTCTCTAATTGACTAAATGCTTTAAGGCTCTCAAATAAGGCTTATGCATTGGTAACTATGTATGTATTCTATAGTTGAAGGCAATATGATGCTTTTTAGAATCTCCATATGCCCTTGAAGGAGTAACAAGAAATATGAGGAGTATTTTGATAGTGATAATAATCTAAGGAACTCAAAAAATGGTTTTGAGTCCTAAACAAGCAAATAGGCACCTATAGGCCCAAAGACTGTAGGTCCTCATTTTAGATCAATATGTATACACATGATATTTTTAACTTTTATCAAATATTGATGCTTTACATCTTGAAGGAACCCACTGAGATTCAATATCTTTGAATATATGCCTTAAAGGGTGTATCAAGAAAGGGGTAGACAAATCTTTGGTATTTTTCAAGATTCTTGGCTTTGATTGACACATTATTACCAATCCAACTAGTTCGTAAAACCTTTCCCTCAGATGTTTCTCCTCCATTGCATAATATTTTAGTCTTTTTCCTCTTTCTATCTTTCATTTCCTTTCTTGGCACCCTTTTTACCTATTCAACATACTAGGTCAACCTAGTTGACCTAGTAAATTTTAGGGATATTTTAGCTCCTTTGGTTTGTTAGTCTCCTAGCTAACCTAGCATGGACCTAGTGAGTTAGCCTGAAAACATGCTAGGTCGATTGGGTTGACATAACACAAATGATGTATTTGAATGATTTTAGTGTTTACTTATCCTATAAATACAAAGTCATTTCAATAATTATTAAGATATGCAATCAATAGTTATTATTATACTCACACTTCTTCATAATCTACTCTTCCACCATTCTACTTGAGGAGACTTAGTTTAGGTTTTTTATTTTGGAGAATTTAGCCTTGTGGATAGGTCTTGGATGCTTTGGCATAACAAAGTGATCCTTACCAACCACAACAACCTTTTGCAAAGCCCCATTGGCTAAGGGAGAGATTGATTCTCGATGGGTTCACATTCAGATAAGTATATTCTAACTTTATTCTCCTCTCTTTTAGTTGATAGAAATAACATAAGTGTTGGATCAAATAATATTACTCTTAATATTTGATCTATTAGATTGTTACTCATAATTAATTTATTTGAGGTTCTATATACATGTTTTGATTGCTTTGCTTTGCTAACCCCCACTTTGTGCCATAATATTTTTTGAGTAATATATTATATTTAATTTTCATGTTATTAGATTAGTGAAATATTAAATCATAAGACTCTTTTAGGGTTGTTATGCGATTGTGTTAGACTATAGGATTTAAAACCCTATCTCACATGATGTGTTGTGATAAGTGATCCCCTAACTAGGTCTAGCGGATCCTCACATTGGTCATGCTCCTGATTAACAATTATATGCCCCTAATCAGAAGTGTAGGTGTGGTCTATCCCATCTAATCTAGGATTGATTTATGGACATAATGTATTTCCAATTGCATACATTCTGGTGAACTTGATGTGAATCAAACCCTTACAAGATTTATTTCACTTTTATTTCATTATTTTTATCATCACTTTTATCATATATTTACTTCCTTTCACAATTTGCTATAAAATTTATCATCTTCCTTACATCATCATGAATCCAACACATTTTACAGTTTGTAAAATAAATGAGTAGAACCAAAGATATAGGCAAAACAACATCCTTATATTTGTCTACTATACTTGGCCAACCTGGTTGACCTTGTACCTTTTTCAACCTCTATTTATTGTATTTGGTCGACCTAGTCAACCTAGTACTATCTGTAAGGTCTTATACTTCTTTCCCAACCTTTGTGCATTATACTAAATCAACTTGGTTAACCCAATATAGTTTTACAGTCCCTATTTCTTTGTTAGGTTGATCGGGTCAACCTTGTATTATTTTTTTCCTTCTTTTCTTTCCAATTTAGCTTTTTGCATTCTCTATATTTTAGACTTAGTTCTATATCTACCTGATTTAGTCTTTTGTCTTTATCTATTATTCTTCCTACTTAACATTCTTTTTCTTTCCTCAAGCATCATATCCCCTATTATAATCTTCTTGGACAACCTAATTCCATTTAGACACTCTATGGGGTTCTCTTTGCTTCTCATCCTTTTCTCTTTCTTCTTCCTCTTTTTAGCTATTGGGGTATATTACAATTCCCATCCACACAATACTCTAGCCTTTAGACCATCTTATGATGCTCACCCACATATCATTTTAGACTCTGGGGCATCTTGAGATACCCATCCCTACATCCACTTACCCTTTGGGAAATCTTGCGATGCCCACTCTTATTCCCCATTACATACTACCAAACTAATTCAACTCCAATAAACCTTTTGAGATACCTAATCTTGTCTCTCACACGCCAATCATTGATATAGCCATTAATTTAGGGGCCTTTCCTTCTTTTCATGCTTTCCATCTATATATTTCTAATATTTTTTTGTAGGTTACTTAAGCATGGGTCTCTCCCTCTATTATAGTTTACTTCTTTTTTCAAACCTTTAGTCCTCTTTTTTGGTATTTTGGTTTCTTGGTGTACAATAGTCTTCTTTATTTTCTTACATTTATTGCACCCCTTGGGTCTCTTTTTTGTGAGTTGATTTGTAACAGCATGGATAGGACCTAACATTCCTCATAAAACCACTATCTTTATCTTCATTATTATTTTGTTGCTTGTCAATGCTATTTTGGCATCCTTTGGGTTTTTATTTGTGGGGTGATTTATACAAAGGCTCCCTTACTTATTTTTCTCTTTCTTACCAACACCCTCGTGGGTCTCTCTTTTATAAGTTGATTTGTAAGATTACATATATGACTTGAACCTCCTCATAAAATTACCATTATTTTCATGTTTTTAATCCTTGTTCTCAACTTTAGCTTTTGTTTCTTTTTCTAGATGGAATTTGCAAACAATCTATGTTAGCATGTTTTCCTCCATTTCCCTCTTTCTTATGATAAGAAATCACACTTTTCTATCATTGTATCCCTTTTTTTACCTTTATCACATTTTTTGTGATTTGAAGTAATTAAAATTGTTCTGTGTCATTCCTCTTGATTTACCCTTTTCTTTCATCTCCACATTGGATAAAACAAGGTTGAAGTCAAGATAGCACTTTTGTTTCACCTTGATTTATGAGACTCTTAAACCCCATGCTATTTGAAGTTATCTCACCTTGTCCCAAGTTTTCAAATGAAAGTCATCTTTAGCAACCATGTTTGGTTTTCCAAATCTGTATGGAGGGATAGGAAAAATCCATCAAGAAAGTTAAAAGCTAAATCATTTTAAAATAAAAGAAAAAATACAAATCTCAAATGATAAATCACACCAAAAAATATGCATTTACGAGCACATCTCCTATCTCTAATCAAATATCAAACTCCATAGTCGACTTCACATAGAGTCAAAGTCCTTTGGGGTGTGATAGGCCAATATATTGGAATAGGGAAACCTAAAAAAATCTTTTAGTGCTACCTACTTTCTCACGTAAGTACCCAATCTTCACAGTAGAATGATGACTCTATGAGGGGTCATAAAGAGTGGGGAACACATCGTGGGGAGGTAGTTGCATTTTAATTTTCATGCATATATCATTCATGGGATGATCTATATACTCCATTTTTTTACCCAAAACTTGTGTCGCTAAGAGAAGTTCATAGTTCTTAAGGTTGAAAGTCCTCTTATTTTGACAAACCTAATTTGAGCGTCTTGACTTCGATAAAGAGTTACTCTACCTTAGTTTTTTCCTTCATTTTCCCCTTCACCCATTTCATTTTACCCCCTTGACAAGCAAATTGTGATTCTAAATCTATTTTCCCTTCTTCTTTAATTCCTTATTCTTAACATCTTAAAAACATGCTAGCACTACTTTGTTTCAATTTTAACTATCCTTAGAAGAGAAACAACATTTTGAGTGACTTTGGATTATTTATTTCTTCACTTCATTTGACATTTATTAAACCTACTTTACCTTCTTTTTCCCATTCATCCTAATTTTGTTATCTTACTATTATGAACACCTGAGTTCATACCCTTTTTCTATTGTTGAGTGAGATGTGGATTGTTACTTCTCACTCATCAATGTTGTTTTCCTTTTTTATGCACCTTTTTCCATTGTTGATTGAGATGTGGATTGGTACTGATCACTCATCAATGTTGTTTTATCTTTTTGTTTAATTTTTATTTACCATTGATTTGTCTTGCTTATCGTTCATTTTTAAATAGGTATCCTTGGTTTGATTTGGTGAGTTTGGCTTTCTTACTTGAGGTTTAATTATTTGAGTTTGTCAGACTTTAATAGCCTTAGATTTTTTGTTAACTAATTTAATCTTATGTTTGACTTTTACTTTTGGTCTAACATGGCACTTGTCACCATAGCCTACTAAATTACCCAAGTACATCCCATCCTCATAACACTAGCTATCTTGGCTTTTCTTGCATTTTTTTTTGCTCTTTAGTTTTGTATTCTTGGGCTTGTCAAAAATAGTCTCTATGCCCTACATAATCAAAACTAACATAGTAGACAACCATCCCATAATAGAAGATAAGGTAGATATTTCCTTTTCTTTTCAGTTATTTACTTTTTTAGATTAGTTTCCCTTTCAGTCACTTATTTTTAGTTATTTTATGCTTTTAAAATAATACAACTTATTTTGTCATCAATTTTATGTGTGTCCTTATGTTCTTTCTCAAAGCATCATCCCCTATTACACCTTAGTGACACATGATGAGCTTCGATTGGGGCATATGTATACACATAATATTTTTAACTTTTATCAAATACTAATGCTTTACATCTTATAGGTACCCATCAAGACTCAATCTCTCTGAATGCATGCCTTAAGGGGTGTACCAAGAAAGGGGTGGGTAGAACTTTGGTAATTTTTAGGACTATTGTCCCTTATTGCCTCATTATTACCCATCTATCTAGTTCCTAAAATCTTTCCCTAAGTTATTTCTCCTCCCTTGCATAGTCTTATAGTCTTTTTACTCTTTCTATCTTTCATTTCCTTGCTTAGCACCCTTTTGACCTATTTAACATACTAGGTTGACTTAGTTGACCTAGTATAATTTAGGGATATTTAATCTACTTTGGTTTGTTAGCCTCCTAGTCAACCCAGTACAAACCTAGTGAGTTAACCCAAAAATGTGCTAGATTGACTGGGTTGACCTAGCACAACCAACATGTTCTAATGATTTTAGGGTTGCCTTATCCTAAAAATATAAGGTTGTTTCAATCATTATTAATATATGCAATAAAGAGTTATTATTAAATCACACTTATTCACAATCTCCTCTTCCACCATTCTATTTGAGGAGACTTAGTTTAGGTTTCTTATTTTGGAGAATCTAGTCTTATGGATAGATCTTGGATGCTTTAGCCTAACAAAGTGATCCTTATGAACCACAAAAACCTCTTTTGAAGCCCTATTGGCCAAGGGAGAGATTGAGTCTTGATGGGTTCACATTTAGGTAAGTATATTCTAACTTTGTTCTCCTCTCTTTTAGTAGATAGAAGTAGCATAAGTATTGGCTCAAATAATATTACTCTTCATATTCCATATATTTGAGTATTACTCATACTTATTATTGACCAAATTTGAATTTTAGTCAAATTGGGTCAAAACTTACATTTATAAACTTTTTATAGGTTTACATATGTTTTATGGAATCTCATATTGTTCTATCATCTTACTTATCCTTGCTCCAACCTTGGTCTAAGCTCATCTCCCTTGTAATTGCCGAGTCAACCAAAATCAAAGTTGGTCAACCTTGGTAAAACATGGTCAAAAGATAAATTTGTGTTTTAAATTTCATAATATGGTATTTTATATGTTTTAATGTGTCCACAAGTCATAAAATTGTCATTTACCATGTCTTGTGTGCAAAAAGTGTCATTTTGGCATATTTCTAGCTTATTAAATGACATGTACAAACTTTAAAGGGAGTAAGTTTGTCACAAAGCTTGATCACAATGTGAAGAAGGTTAGGATATGTAATTTATACATCATATGTTAGTAAAATAAGTAGTTATATGTAGAAAGAGGTAGTTTTCCCTTGATTTTAAGCCTTTATTGGCACTTGTATGGACTTGGGAAGTCCATTTATAGTTTAAAACATGGTAAAAGTGTCTTTTCACCTCCCTAAATTCATTTCCACACTTTTTGTTCTAAGATAAGGTCAAAAATTTCAATTTTTACTTCTACTCCTTCTTTCTTGTCCTTGCAAGCTAAGGAGAGTCAACTTAGGATGTATAGATTGTACAGTTGGAATTGGGAGGAAAGATTTTGGGGGTGGAAAGGAATCTGAGTATACTTCATTTTCATGGAAATAAGTTTGGATTTCACAAATTATCCTTTGTGAACCATCATTTAAACCCCAATCAACTTTTTATGCACTTCCATTCATGAGGGGTCTATGTTTTGAGCTAGTTTCAGAATTCTTTATTTTTGTTTAATTATTTGATTATTTTAGGTTTTATTCAAGGCCAATCCATAGGTTTATTTAGTTTTATCTTGGCTTTGGAACTTATCAAACTCCCAAGAAAGCCTCTCCTAGGCTTGTCCTTGTTTACTGATTACTCTCACTATCTTATAACTCAAAATGTGCATCTATAGGACCCTTGTTTATGTCATGCTAATGTATGAAAGGATGAATATGCATTGAAACCTCTTGGTTTTACTATGAATACATCAAGTTGTTAATGGAAAGCATCAAACATCAGGTTTATGAGAGACCTCCATACTAGTTATGTTATCATTCATAGTGATGTAACCAGACCTTGAAAGGATCCTTCCTGAAAAAATTAGCATATAATTTCAAATACATGAAATAAAATACAAAAATAAACAATAAATTAAATGAAATAAATAGAACTAAATTACAATAGCAAAATTTTAGAATCGCTGGCCTCTTCGAGGGGGCAACCTCTTTTGAGCAAGCTCAATTCAATACAATTCATGGATTCCTTCATTGGGCCTTAACATTGAATCAAATACTAATTCTATTTTAATAACTATTTAATTTCATGCATGTGGGATTAAAAAAATGCTCTAGGGATGACTTACAAAGCTTATGCATCTAAAGTAACTACTATGCTAATAATGTAAATAGAAGAGTAAAACATGGGTTCCTAACATCCCCTCCCTCTTAGAAAAAGCTTTGTCCTCAAATCTTCAATCATGGAAAGTGTTGCTAAATCTAGAATAATGGTTCCCATGTGACATCTTTAGATTGTAACCCTTGCCATTGAATTAAAACTTTTGTGATGGTGCAAGAGCGAAGTTGACAGGTGCATCGAGTCAAGACTGCTTCTAGTTTGAGAAGGAGGGAACCTTCATTATCAAATTTTGGTAAGAATATTTGTGCTTGAATGTTGGTACTAAGAACTCTCTTCAGACATGAGACATGAAATACTAGGTGAATTTAGGAGGAAGGTAGAAGCTCCAACTTGTAAGTAATAGACCCAATCTACTGGAGAACCTTATATGGACCATAAAATTTAGGGGCAAGCTTTTGACACCCCTTTTGTTTCAAGGATGATTGTTTGTATGGTTGCAGGAAAATAAAAACCATATCACCTACTTGAAAGGTGCACTTAGAAAGGTGTTGATCAGCCTACTACTTCATGTGATTTTGTGCCAAATGAAGATTATCTTGTAAGATGTGGAGAATTTGATCTTGATGGTGGAGAGTAGTGTCAACTACCTGAATCAGTGAACTAATAGGTGTATATAGGAGAAGTGGTGAGGGGGATTGACCATAAACTACTTCATATGGGTTCATTTTATTAGAGGTCTAGTAGGATGTATTATACCACCATTCTTTAAGAGGTAACTTTTTGACCCACTGATGTGGCTGCTCTATGACAAAACATCAAAGATAGGTTTCCATGAATTTATTAATGATTTCAGTCTGGCCATCAGTCTATAAATGATATCCCAAACCCATTTTTAATTGTGTACCTAGATGCTTGAAGAGTTCTTTCCAAAAATGTCTAGTGAAGGTGGAATCATGATCTAAGACAATAGAAGCAGGGATACCATGAAGTTGAAATATGTGATCAAGAAATGTCTGAGTAATGGTGGAAGTAGTGTAGGGATGGGCCAAGGTGAAAAAATGAGAATATTTAGAGAGGTGATCCACTACAACAAGAATAATTGATTTACCATTATATTTTGGGAGGCCTTCAATGAAATCCATGGAAATATTGATCCAAATACATGTTGGAATGGGAAGTGGTTGGAGTAGACTAGGTGGGGCAACTATTTTGCCTTTAATACATTGGTAGATATCACATTCAACAATAAATGTTTTGATATCCCTCTTGAGTCCATGCCAAAAGAAATTTTGATGAACTCTTTCATACATTTTTATAAACCCTGCATGACTAGTAGAAGGGGAAGCATGCATCTCCTATAAAACTGGTTATTTGAACTTGGAGCCTGTTGGTAACATTAGGTGACCTTTATATCATAATGTGTGCCCATCCCAAGTATAATGAAATTTCGTAGATGGATCAGTAGATAGTTGAAGAATGAGTTGTTGGGTTGGGAGATCATTATGCCACTCATGTTGAAGATAATGGAGCCATGTGGAAATGAGAAGAAAGACTGCAGAGAGTTGCATTAGATCTTTAAATTGGTGAGGGAGAGAATCAGTCACCAAGTTTTCCTTACCTTTTTTTTAGGTAATTTCATAATCATATCCCATGAGTTTAGAAACACATTTTTGCTGCTCTGGAGAAGATACCCATTATTCTATAAAATATTTGGGACTTTGATGGTCAGTTTTAATGCAAAAGTGTCAACCAATCAAATAGGGCTGCCATTTATGAACTTCATGGAGAATAGCCATCATATTTTTTTCATATGTATAAATTATGTCTAGTTAGGGCCTTACTAGTGAAGGTAATGGGATGACCCTCTTGCATAAGTACGACACCAAGACCTATTCCACATGCATCAGACTCAAGTACAAATGGCTTGGAGAAATTGGGCATGTCTAAGACTGGTGTGGTGCACATGGCATGTTCAAGGTCATCAAATACTTGAGAAGATGTAGGTGACCATGAAAATGAATTTTTTTGAGCATATCTATCAATGAAGATTCAATTATGCCATAATCCTTGACAATTTTTCTGTAGTATCCTGTTAGACCAAGAAATCCATGTAATCTTTTGAGGGTCTTTGGCTAGGGCCAATTTGTCATAGCTAAAATTTTGGTTGGGTCAACATAAACACCATTAGATGAGACAATATGTCCCAAATAATACACCTTTATTTTCCTAAAAGAACATTTTGAATGTTTGACACATAAGTGGTTAGAAACAAAAACACCTAAGATAGTGTCGAGGTGGTGGAGGTGATCCTCCCATGTGGGACTATAGATAAGAATGTCATCAAAGAAGACCAAGATAAAATTCCGCAAGAAGGGGTAGAATACTTGGTTCATAAAACTTTTAAAGGTGGAGGGGGCATTAGTAAGCCCAAATGGCATGATAAATAACTCATAGTGGCCATCATTTGTGCAAAATATTGTCTTAGGAGTGTCGGCATCATGAAGATAAATTTGGTGATACTCTAAGTGTAAGTCCAATTTGGAGAAAAATTATACACCATGGAGTTCATCAAAGATTTCATCAATGATGGGGATTAGAAACTTATCCTTGATGGTTAGTTTGTTCATACCTTGATAATCAATGCAGAGATGCCAAGAACCATCCTTCTTTTAAACAAGTAATATTGGTGAAGAATACAGATTAGTGTTGGGTTGAATAACTGTAGCCTGTAAGAGATCATGAATGATCTTTTTAATCTCAGTCTTTTAATGAAATAGGTTCTAGTAGGGCTAAATATTGGGAGATAAACTACCAGGAAGTAGTGGGATGTGATGGTCCTAAGGCTATTGAGGTGGAAATCTAGTAGGTTCTTCAAAAATTGAGGTATGCTTGACTAAAAGGTTGTAAAAGTTGGAAGCTGGGTGAGAGTTTGATGGTGCAGTACTATGAAGAGAAAAGAGTTGGGCAATGATGCAATGGGATACCCATTTTATAAGTTTCTCCATGCGGTGAGAGCTAACAATGTTGGTGGATCTTGGTTGAAGGCCTTGTAGAGTGTATTTATGTCCATTCTTTAAAAATTGCATCCAAAGCTCTGAAAAGTTGCAAAGGGTAGGTCCAAGTGTTCATAACCACTAGGCACCGAGAACAACATCACATACCCCTAAGGATAAATCAAACATGTTGGCCCAAAGGTTATATTCACCCACTAAAATATAAACATTACGACACTTGTCCTTATAGAGTAATGTGCCTCTATTGGCAATCATGACCTCAAAACTAGAACAAGGGTAGATAGAATAATCTACTTACTTGGTGACTTGAGGGTTGATGAAGTTGTGAGTGATACTAGAGTTAATAAGGATGGTGATGATTTGATTCTTAAAATAACCTTGGATATGCATCATTTGAGGGGCCATGACTCCTACCAAAGCATGCATGGAGATTTCCATAGGGAAACTTGGGTGTGTATAATCATCAGTTTCTTGTGTGATCTCTTTGGTAGTTTCCTCATAATCTTCAGTATCTAGTGGAGAATAAACATCTAGTAGGTAAAATTTTTGCTCGATGCATTTGTGCCCTAGAACCCATTTATCATCACAATTGTAACAAAGCCCTTTCTCATGACGTGCATAAATTTTATATCCTATGAGAAAATTGATGGGGGTTATTCTAGTATTGGGTTGTTGAAAAGAGGGCTTAGAGGGTGCCCAATTAAAAGTGTGACATTAGGTGGTGATTTTGTCTTCAGCAAGTTTTGTGAGATCTAAGACTACCATCATAGTTTGAGGTTGAAACATCTTGACCTTAGAGTGAATGGGCTATTTGAGGCCACTAATAAAACAACTCTTGAAGAAGTCATTTGATAACCCTTTAGTGTGATTTGCCAACCTCTCAAATTCAATTTGATAATCACAAATGGTGCTTGCTTGACAAATCTTAGAAAGGGATCCTATAAAATCCTCAAATGTTGAGGGATCAAACCTTCCAAAAATTAAGGATGCAAAAGTTATCCAATCAGGTTCATCATTAGATTTGAGATATGAATAATACCATTGGAGTGCCTCTAGTTCCAAATGGAAGGAAGCAATTGGAACTTTGTTGAGATGATAAGTATTATGAAGGTTGAATTATTTCTTAGCACGATAAATCCAACCTATTGGGTCTATACCATTGAATCATGGAATGCCCAATTTGGTCCCACATGGTGGGTGGGTGGATGAAAAAGTATGCTTAGAAGAAGACTCTATCTTCTATAATCTTCTGAGAAAAAGGCCATTCTATTCATTCAATCTATGCACCGTATCA
>JARHVA010000355.1:2565000-2767500 GCA_037957365.1 Torreya grandis
TCTTGAGTTTCCCCTTCTCTCCTTCCTCTCATAATTTCTATACATTTTAGCCTTTTTGGCTATTATATGGATCTCTCCACCTAGGTATGGTGAAGCCTTGCCAAATTTCTGCCTTGAGTTAGTAAAGACAGTTATTTTTACCTCATTAACTATTTCACTAAGTGTACATAATGGTTTTTGGTCTTGTGCAAGTGTATTTTGGCTTACCTTCACATGTTACTCTTCCTAGTGCCTTATGTGTTTTAAAATCTCTATTTTGTAGATCAACAAGAAGTGTCTAATGTAGATTATAGGTATAGTGAGGAGGATATGAAATAGTGTTCCTAGAAGGCTATTGTCTAAGTTCTCCTAGCCTAGGCTCTCTTTAAGACCCCATACTTGAAACATTGATGTGAGAGAGAAGATTGTCATTGGATGAAGTGTATGTGAAGGCTTATTTTAGTTCCAAGTGCATGTTAAATGGTGTGAGTAGACAAATTATTTGGTTTATCACCTCCCCTAGCGTAGATTTATTTTAAGTTATCCTACTCCCTTTTCACCTCCCCAAGATTTTGTAGTAGTTTGAGCAAAGTTTTATATCAAGGGGAACTAACCCCAAATCTAGATATCCACCTCAAAGTTAGGTCACCCATAGCCCTAAGGTGGTTCCATTGTGCCACTTGAATGAGGAAAGACTTTTCATCTCCTCAAGGGGTGAAATTTCAAGTGACAACAATTTTTGACACAATCGGTGGGACACTTATTCTAAGAATTTAAGGAGTTTTGGTGTTCTTCTCAAGATATCAGCCTTTGGAGGTGATTTCAATAAACACCAATAGTGACTCCAAGCATAAATATACTAATTAAGCAACTTAGGTAATATAATTGAAGTTTTTTTCTTGTTTTATGGTCTTCACATGAGTGATTCATGGATAATTCTGATGTTGAGTTTGTCTTAACACAAGTTGGGGAGACATCCATCTTTGCCTTTTCCCTCTTAATATGAACAAGTCCTTGTCCAAGCTTGTCATGATCCCTACCAATCCTATGTTGCCTATAATCATCCCTATCAAGCTTGTGCTTCACCTAGCCGACCTAGTTCCTCTCTAAGTCATTCCATTGCAAGTTTCAAGAAGACTCTCATTAGATGCAAAGACTACATGTTAAACCTTGATACTAGAAATGGTTGTGGTTAAGTCATCCTTAGTGATTGTATCAAAAGTATGAGAGCTGCTTTGGGTCAAGTTAAGGAAGAATGGATGCCTATAGAGAGATAATTGGCAAAGCATTATAGGTGAAATACTTGATATTTGTGGCCTAATTTTCCACCTAGAAGAGAGGTTAATAGCTCATAAACCATCTCAATCTTGGTATAATAAATACATCCCACATCAACCTTCAAGTTTGTCAACTTTGCCCACTTAAGATGCTAATCCAAGTATGTTTCAAAAATCCCCAAGTCCTTCATGCATCCCCAAAAGTTTCCATTCTTAGAATTCCATCCAAGAGAGCAGCCAAAGGAAAGATGATATCACTATTGAGCAGGTTTTGACTTATTTGGAGAAGATTTTAAGGCCCATCTTGACAAGGAGATTGAATTGGCCAATCAGATTTTAAGGCAATCCATCACGACATCAAAAAATGAACCTCTAAGCCTACTTTTCCAAGTGGGAGATAAGATACCAAACCTAAGGAAACCCCAAGTTTCTTAAGTCTATCATTTACCCCTCAATTTGCATCTTAGCCCCATGGAGAGTTCTCTAAGCATACCTTCCCAAGATAGAAAGAAGTAATGGTAGCTTGTGGAAAGATGAACAAAGCATGTTTAAGTGTTTAAGTTGGAAGTGAAGAGAAACCTAAGACTACTCAACTCACTCCCACCCCTCTTCAAAAATCCATTGAACCCATCTTTTAACCTCCTCTAGCTAATCCATTTTTCCCTTCTAATGTTGATGATTGCACTATTCCTTGGGAACCTTCTTTGGCTAAACTTCCTATTTTTGAGATGCCTAGTATTGAAATTACTAAGAGGGAGGAGGAGATAGAGATTTTATATTGGATTAATGATGAGGAAGATCTAACTCCTTATGAATATGACATTCCTTGTGTTGAAGAAGATGCCTTGGAAGGAGTTATTTTAGATTCCAAAGAAGAAGAGGAAGAGGTTTCTCTTGTTGTTCCACTTCATAATGCTGACCAAAAAGAGGATGATGATTTGTGGCAGAGATTTGAAGGCATTTGCAATGAAATTGAAGGTCTCAAGGGGCTTATAAGTCCTTTGGAGCTGACTATAAGCAATGGTAAGCAAGATAATGTATTTCAAAAAGAGGACATGTGGCACACATATATGCAAATGTTCAAAGAATATGAAGATAATGAGAGTAAAAAATTCCTAAGAACACAAACCCAAGATTTTGAGGAGCAAATATGTATTGAAAGACATCACCATCAAGCTATTTCAAACCATGATAGAGAAATCTATGATGGTTATGAATATTTTGAAGATGACTTGAATATTGATCCTACAATTACATGTGAAGCTACTCCTATAAACATCAACAAGGAGTTTGAATAAGAAACATTTCTAGAGATTTATGACACAACACTTCTTGAAGGATTCGAAGAGATTGTAGCAAATGAGAAGGATAACTGGGTCTTTCAAGAAGGTATAGACTTGTAAGAGGCTAACCCCTTCATAGTTATGAAAATATGTCATAATGAGACACAAGGACAATAGTATGAGGCATGCTTCCAAGGTCAAGAAGAATTTATCTACCTTGGAAACTTGTGGGAGATGACTCCATTAAATGACATGCCAAGCCAAAGAGCAAAAAGGAAACATGAGTCATCTAGGTTCACATCCAAAAGGAAGCATGCTTGGCATACTCATTCATCTAATGAGGAAGGATATTCAAGGTAATTCCATTTTGATCCAGTAAGGGAGGTATGCTTAATTTTAATGTACATGATTAGTTTTCTTGCTGTTGTGTCTTGTGTTCCCTAAGTGCTTAATAACACAATTGTGTCTTTGCTTTGTGTGTTTGCTTGGTCTTTTTGTGTTGTTTTTTCCTTTTCATGTTTTGAGGTAAGTTATCTATATTTTTAGTCAAGTCAAGGTATATTACTTCTATTTAAAAGTGCATTTTGACTCCCTTTGCCCAATGGATAGGATGAGGCTACTGGTCCTTAACATAGGCAAGCATGTTACCCCTAGAAATTACCAAAAGTGTTGACCAAATTTGATTTTTAGTAAAATTAGGTAAACCAATACGTTTATAATTTTTTTATAGGTTTCCAAATGTATTATGGGGTCTCATATTATTCTATCATCTTAATTATCCTTGCTCTAGCCTTGGTCTAAGCTCATCTCCCTTGTAATTGCCTGGTCAACCAAAGTCAAAGTTGGTCAACCTTTGTAAAACATGGTCAAAATATAAAATTGTTGTATAAATGTATTAATATGGTATTTGAGATGTTTTAAGGTGTTCACAAGTGATAAAATTGTGATTTACCATGTCTTGTGTGTAAAAAGTGTGCTCATTAAATGACATGTACAAACTTTTAAGGGAGAAAATTTGTCACCAAGCTTGATATTAATGTGGAGGAGGTTATAATATGTTAGTGATCTGTCAGATGTTAGTCCAATAATCAATTATATGCAAAAAGAGGTAATTTCCCCTTGATTTTAGGCCTTTATTGGCACTTGTGTGTACTTAGGAAGTCCATTTCTAGCTTAAAACGTGGGAAAAGTGTCTCTTCACCTCCCTAAAGTCATTTACACACCTATTTTTCTGAGATAAGGTCAAAAATTTCAATTTTTACTTTTGCTCCTTCTTTTTTGTCCTTGCAAGCTAAGGAGAGTCAACTTGGGATGCATAGTACAAACTGAACAATTGGAATTAGGAAGAATACTTTTAAGGGTGGAAAGTACTCTGAGTCTAATTAATTTTCATTGAAATAAGTTTGGATTTCACATCTCCTCATTTATGAACCATCATTTAGACCCAAGATAACTTTTTATGCACTTTCATTCATGAGGGCTCTATGTTTTAAGCTATTTTCAAAATTCTTTGTTTTGGTTTGATGCTTTGATTATTTTAAGTGTTCTTAAATTCCCCTCCATATGTTTATCTAGTGTTCTCTTGGATTTGGAAGTGATTAAATGCCCAAGAAAGCCTCTCTTAGGCTTGTCCTTGTTTGCTAATTATTCTCACTATCTTATAACTCAAAATGTGCATCTATAAGACCCTTACTTACATCATGCTGATTTATGAAAGGATGAATATGCATCACAAACTCTTGATTTTTATAGGAATGCATTAGGTTGTTAGTGAAAAGCATCAAACTTTAGGTTTATGAGAGACTTCCATATTGGCTATGCTATCATTCACTATGGTGCAATCAGACCTCCACCTTCAAGTAACCCAAACAGGGGGTTGAGGTGGTTATTTAAATGTGAGAATGAGGTAAGACCTCACTTGAAACTCTTGCATCATGATTTGGTATAGAATAGCCCATCCAAGGTGTGATAGAACTATTTGTAATTTGAGGATACCTCCAAGAGCATTGACTGTGTTTTCAGGCTTGTTTACCTAAAAAACACTAAACAAAGGTCCCATGGGTTTATGTTGGTGATCCATAATAGGATTACAAGTAGACTTAAAGGATTTGAATAATTGTAATTATTTGCCTATAGCATGGACTAAGCTCATGCCAAAGGTGAAGATCAAAAGGTAAGGGGTGATATGTTTTTAAGGGCCTCAAAAGTGCTTTAAAACACATTGATTTATTTCAATAACATCTACAGGCCTAAAGGAAATAATGACCATTTGTTCCTTTGAGGAACAATATGGAGGATCCACACTTGTCTAGGTGGCTAGGTGAGTTGAGTGACATGTAAATAACGTAGAGGACTATCTATGAATTTTATAAAAGGTTCCATGACCTCTTTTATGCATTCATAGTCCATATAACAGGCCTGAGCATCAACCTACAACAAAGTATAAAACAGTGACCTTAAGTTAATGAACATGTGTTTTTTTAGGACTTTAAGGAAGAACACTATTCAATCATGCATTTTTATTTCTTAAAGGGGTTCCATGGATATTATTAAACACCAAAGTCAGGTCTCAAGGAGTAAGTATACACCTACAACCACCTATAGGTTATTTTGGGCATACATTGACCTTATTTTGACACATATTTGATGTTTTGAGACTTTGTAAGTGCATAATAGTTTATGTATGGGTATTTTCACCTTAAGAGATTTAAAATAGACTTAGGGGGAGTATCTAAGCACCATTAGTAGACTTAAATGGAAACAAGACACCTACAATAGTGAAACAAAGTGTCTTAGTCTACCGACAGCCAGGTAGATTGACAATAGACTTTTGGTGTTTTGAAGGAAAAAATCATGATGGGTAACCTAAAATAAAGAGGAATGATAGTATAAGATTAAAATTAGAGTTTTTAACACTAGTTTTAGGTATAAAACCATGCTAAGTGGCCACCTATAGGGGTCTGCCAATGCAACATATAGTCAGGGTCTTGTAAACCAGTCTTATGTTTGCAAGAGCATAGAGATGGTTTGAGAGGTCAAGTTGCTAGAGAGAGCCTTTGGAGGCATCCTATGTGATTTTTAAACATATAAAAATCCTTTAAACCTATTGAGAAAGATCAAGAGCCTTCATTTTTTCACAAAACTATGTCAACTTGTTAAAGTCCCCTACATAGTCTACCATAAAAAGTCAAGTCTTGGGTTTTGAAGAGTTGGATGTCTTATTTATGGAGTTAGAAGCTAATTTTTGGTATGTAAATTCCTTTGGATCTATGTGATAACCTATAATTGTTATTTTTGTGATAAAATCAAGGTAACATACCTCTATTCTATCTCACAGACATGGCACTTTTGCCTTACATGAAGTGGTAGTTTTGAGGAAAAAGGATGAAATTGGTGACCAAAACTTAAGAGGACCATTAAATAAGGTGTTTAAATATGGAACACATAAATATAAACCTATAAATATTATCTAGGAGTTATAAATCCAAACAAGATGCCCTATGCAACAAGGGTTGTAATCAAACCCAATAGGCAAGGTCAAAGCCAAGGGGCCAAATAGGAGGTCATTTCTATTTCTAGTCTTTTTTAAGCATTAATTCTTTGATTCATGTTTTTAGAGGTAAAATGGATGTATCCAAGCTATATATATGCAAATAAAACATAAATGGGTCATTTTGAGTCCTAGGTAGTAGGCAAACTTATGAAAACAAGATCTAAGCCTAAGGCAAATGGTGAGTCATTTGCATTTATAGCATGCGATGACCTTAAAAATGGATGGGGAAACATTTTTGGGATGATAATAGAGGTTTTTGAGCCATTTTTTGTATAAAAACTCATCAAGAAGCCATTTTTAGCTTGGAATAAACTCAGACCCTCATAAAATGCAAGAAAAGAGTTCAAAGGGTCAAATTGAAATGCTTATATCTCTCATAAAAATTTGCATGGGACCCTAAATTGTTTGGGTAGGATGAATAGGGTCCTCAAGAATACCTTAGTGGAGTTTTATTAGAGTTCTAACATCTATTCTTTATGAACAAATGTTAAGACCTAAAACCACTCTAAAACCCTTGTAAACCCTCCAAAAGGAACAGATTGGAGAGATGAAGTAGATGGAATATCCAGATGGGGTGGGAAGGTCATGAAACTTTTTAAAATTGTATAATATTATTCAAGCTCCCTTCAATGCTAATTTGTTGTACAGATCTATACAAATGAGGTTAGAACAAGGCTTTCTTTGACATTTTTATGTGTTTTATATGTGTGAGAAGGTTTCAAAAGGTACAATCACTTTTGGGAGGTATATTGAGACCTTTTATAAGTCTACATGGTAATTTGATGAAGTATATAAACTCTTAAGTCTATCTTCTACCTCTCTCATGTTAGCCAGTCTAGTGGGCAAATAGTGATCACTTAGTGAAAAAGGATGAAACTCCATTTGGGAAGCCTTTTAATGATTATTTGATGAAATTGATGTTATGGACACTCTTGAAAAGTGTCATAACTCCTCGTTCATAGATCAAATTATATAATTAGAAAGGTTTTGGGTGCCAAATGTGAGAGGTACATGAGAAGGAGGCATTTTGGGTCTATTTGAGAGGATTGTGAATGGCTAGAAGAATATGAATGATCAGGGACAAATAAAATGCAAGTGAAGGATTTTTAGTAACCCATACCACTTATATCCATCATTATAACTGACCCTATGTAGTGATGAGGTAGTTTTGTGAAGGCAAATCATGAAGACAGTTTCTTATGCAAGCACAAGAACATTTATGCCACATGTGGAGAAGTTAAACAAGTTTGAAAGACCTATCTCATACATGATTCAATTACTTTCATTACTCATTATTTATTGATAAGTGTCTTAATGACTCTTTAGCTTCTCCTTCTCTCCTTCCTCTCACAATTTTTATAAATTCTAGCCTTTTTGGCTATTATACAGATCTCTCCACCTGGGTATGGTGAAGCCCTACCAAATTTTTGCATTGAGATAATAAATATAGTTATTTTTACCTCATTCAAGATTTCACTAAGTGTACACAATGGTTTTTTGTCTTGTGCAAGTGTATTTTGGATTAACTTCACATGTTACTCTTCCTAGTGCCTTATGTGTTTTAGAATCTCTCTTTTGCAGGTCAACAAGAAGTGTCTAATATAGATTACAGGTATAGTGAGTAGGCTATTAAATATTATTTCTTGAAAGCCTATTGTCTATGTTATCCCATCCTAGGCTCTCTTCAAGGTCCGATGCTTGAAACATTGATGTGAGAGAGAATATTGTCATTGGATGAAGTGTATGTGCAGGCTTCTTTTAGTTCCAAGTGCATGTTAAATGGCATGAGTAGACAAAATCATTGGTGTATCACATCCCTTAGAGTAAATTCAATTTCAGTTATCCTTATCCATTTTTATCCCCCCAAGAGTTAGTAGTATTTTTATCAAAGTGGTACATCAAGGGGAAGTAACTCCAAATCTAGAGATTCACCTCAATGTTAGGTCACCCATAGCCTTGAGGTGGTTCCATTGTGCCACTTGAACAAGGAGAGACTTGTCATCTCATCAAGGGGTGAAAGTTCAAGTGAAAACACTTAATTTATTTTAATTTATCTATACATTTTTTTATTTCTTTGTTTTACTAACCTCTACTTTGTGTCACAAGCTTTGGTGAGCACTAGATTAGATTTACTTTTCTTGTTATTAGATTAGTGAAATATTAAATCATAGGAATATTTTAGGGTTGTTATGAGATTATGTTAGAATATGGGATTTGTAACATTATCTCACATGGTGTGTTTTGAAAATTGATCCCATAATCAGGTTTAGTGGATCCTCACATTGGTCATGCTCTTGCTTAACAATTATATGCCCCCAATTGAAAGTGTAGGTGTGCTCTATCCCATCCAATCCAAGATTGATTTGTGGACATGATGCATTTTTGATTGCATGCATAATCAACATAATAAACATAATATAAAAGCCAAGATAGTGACATATAAATTAATTTAAGATGAAAATAGGACACAAACTACTAAGGAATAACTAGGCCACTAATAAATAAAAAATGGTCAATAAATTGAGTTGACAAGACCTAAGAGACCACATGTAAGTTTGTGTACAAAAGGAGTAAGTGACAATGAGGTTTAAAGTTCCATGAGGTAGAAAAAAATACCTATAGTACAATGGAATAATTTATTTGACCTGAATCTTTCAAGCATCATGACAAGTGAGAGGGTTAACTTTCAGACCTTGTACTTAGAATCTCTTATAGGCCACCTATAGGCCTGTTTAAAGGATCAACCTAGTTTTAGGCTAGAGAAAGAGAGCTAGTAGAGTATGTTTGAAGAATGTTTGAAATATAAATAAGACTAAAAATAATTTCAAGAGCATTGAGAGGGATATTTGTGTGAGGGTGAGTTTCTAAAACTAAAAAATACAATAAAAAACCCTACTAAACACCTACAGGTTTGCCTAATATGAGGGGTTTGCTTGATTGATGGAGAGAGTAAAGGATTGTGATAAGTATAAAAGGATGAAGAATCATTGATGAATGGTTTTATAATTTAATTAAAATCTGATTGAACCCTTATACTAGATGATATGAGTATAAATTATTCAAATCCATGTTTTGGTCTATAGGCCTAATTCACGCACACATGCTATAGTCAATCATGAGAGAGTTTGGTGTGTTGAGGCCTTTATAGGCATGATCATACTTTGAGTTTTTTTATAGGGAATGTTTATGAGTAAAAAATTATTCCCATGGTCACTTTAAGTCGATACTAATAGTGTACATAGTCACTATTTTGTCTCAGACCTTGCCCACTCTATTGGCAAGGTGCAAACATGAAACTAAGGGGTCTTTTTGAGCTAAAAAATGTAAAACAAGTATGAAAAACCCCATGGGGGGATATTTAAGTAATTAAAAGTCATATAAAATTTTTACATACACTTTAAAGAAGCACCAAATCTCAGGTTTCAAGCTAAATGCCCTTGAGGGTTAGTAAAGAGGAGACATGCCTAAACCCCAAATCACCTTGACCAATAAACCAGATGCATATAGGGGAGTAAAGATCACTAAAATAATATTTAGAATAATTATGAGGATGTTTTTTGAGGTTTATAACCCTATCTCATCAATGGAAATAAGTTTTGAGGCTTAAAACCCAATTCAAACCTATCTCAAGCTCAAGAAGCACTAAGCATGCCACCTGAGTAGTAACTTCATATGCTCATACCATAGCTCACACTTTGCATGGGAAGATGAGAAATTTTTGATAGTTGAGGATGTTAGTCAGTAAGGTTTTAAAAGTGTAAGTATGTCAATTAATGATGTGTTCTTTATGAATAATTTTTAAGACTTCAAATAGGTCTTAAACCCTCTTAAAATCTTGATAGTGACCAGGTAGAACATAAAGACCTATAAATTAAATATAATGCCATAGTTTGATCCTAAAAAATATGATATGTTTTTTAGGACTCCAATTAGGTTATATAAATATACTTTTATGCTAATTCCACCTATATAGACTGTCATAAATGCTTTATTTTGTGTGATTTTTGGTGTTTTATAGGTATTCTGAGAAGGGGAAAACTTACCAATAATTAGATGAGTTCATTAGGGATTAATAATAAATATTAAATCCTTAAAAACTTATATATACTATTTTTGAGATGATTAAACAAGGCTCATTTTCCAAGGTAGTCTCAAACAAGCTCAAAATGACACTAGGTGACAAGGTGATTTCTTAGTTTGCATACTTCCATAGGGTCTCCAGACCTAAAAATTGACATGGAGGTTGGTGATTACCTATAAAAAGTGGATAAAAAACTTTTGGGTGTTTTCACACATTTTTTGGAATTTTGGATCAAGAAAATAAGTTTCTAAGCACGGAGGCCTAATTTAGGCTGATTAAAGAGAGAAAGGTAGAAAATATGGACTTACACTCAGAGTCAAAAGAATAAATTTGGAATAGAGTTTTAAAACCATATTGGGTCATATAATATGACTTTATTTTGTCATCATCCTCTATAATTATCCTAAATAATGAGGTTTATAGGTTTTTAGGGCTACAAGGAAAGTAGGTCTAATGAGGGCTTGAGGAGCAAAATAAGTTTTTGGGGGTTGTTTTAGGAATTAAATTGGTTTTTTTCATACATGATAACATATTTTAAGAAAATTTATGGAGATAGGATGATTTAAAAAATATGAACTTGAGTTTAAGCCACTTGGACCAAGCTAGGCATGGGAAATGAAGAGTTTCAAGACACCTATGCACATGATTGATGAAATGTCAGATAAAAGGAGTTTATTAAAGCATGAAATTTGTAGAATAAGTTTATTAAGATCATTTAATTTTTAATTAATGATTAAAAATTCCATTTATTACTCCTTTCATGCAAATAAGGACAATTTTCAAGAAGTTAGTCAAGGTGTCAATCCAATTTGTAACCCCTAAACCAAATGGAGGGTCAAAGCATCTTTAGAAGTGATACACATTGACTTGGAAGTATATTTTGACTATCTCATAACTCCATTTCTTATTTTAACTCATATAGACACTTGTCAATCTTCTTCTACTACACTCCTCTCTCTCTCTCTCTTCACACTTCTCTATATAAGCAACCACTTTTAGCTTTATAATAAAATATACATCTAGTATGGTGAAGAATTTTTGGTTTGAATATTTATGTTTGATTTTAAATAAAATAATTCAATCTAGTTTAAAGTTCACAACTTCTTGTCTAAGTGTGTGAAGTAGTGCATAGTTGAATGGCAAGTGATGTTCATCTATCCTTATGTTCATCTTACTCTTTCATGTTTTTTTTAAGTAGTCTACTCTTTAAAATGTCACATAAAGTGTAGTTAATGTATTTTTATGTCTTTAAGTGAATAAAATGATAATAGTGTCTACAAATAGACCCCTTATTCATCCACCTTGAGAAGTGCATTGCATATCACCTTCATGTTTGAAACACTTATGTTGGAGAAACCATTGATGTTGAAGTCAATTTTATGAATCATTTCTCATAATGTAAGTAATGGTGTTATTGTGGATATTAAATTGGTAAATCAATTCATTAGATTAAGTTTCATTCACGTGTTCTCCATCCCTTTTCATCCCAAGCAAACTAGTAGAATAGGTGATGAGATTCAATGGACATATCAAGAGAGCTATCCCTTCAATCTAGAGGTTTACACATACTATAGATAACCCATAGGTCTATGCGTAATCCCATGTTCCATTAAATTTATATTAGGCTTGAACTACCTCTCCAAGGGTGTAATATTGAGTGACAATATTTTTGTCATTCCCGATGGGACATTATCCTAAACGCTTCTTGTCAAGGTGAATACTGACTATGACAAGACAACAATTGCATAAGTGTTCATCACTCAACATTTGGAGACTCCACTAAAGGTAATATCTGGTTATAGACAAAGTTTTCATTATTTTAATGCTTTATGGTATTTATCAGGTTAGATACTAATAAAATTAATCAACTTACAAATCCACTCCCTCATCTTAAACTTCCTCTTGAAGTTTAGTACCTTGAGCCTCTATAAACACTTGAGAAGCTTGAAGAAGAGATTGAAGGGAAAGAAGAATTATAAATTTAAGAATATTAGGAGAGTGAAGAGGATTTTCAAGGAAACATGTCTAGGAAATATGCTTTCCTAGCTTTCAATACTATAAATCCTATAAACCTTGTTGCTTGTGATGACAGCCCTCCCAATACTACTAAAAGTATTCCCTATTTTAATGGGGAAGTTCCTATCACACCAAGTGATCACATTAGAGACATCTCTAACATATATAATTTCCAAATATCACTGAGATTAATATAGAAATCACATTGCTTGCCATGTCTCTTAGGGAAAATCCCTTGATTGGTATAGAACCTTGCTGGGAGGATGCATTACTACATGAGATGAGTTTTGAGATTTTTTGACTCAAAAATCATAAGATAGGAGTGATCATACATCACTAATCCATTAGTTTAATGTCATTTAAATAGGTCCTAAGGAATCTATGCATGATTTCAATAAAATTTTTTCAAAGGACGTGGAATATACTTCCACCTCTCATGAGACTCCCTACCAATTTTGTTTTCTTGACCTATCTTAAAGCTATCAAGACTGATATAAATGTCATGTTAAATTCCATGGGAGGGTATACCTTGCCTAATGCCTATTATATGACTATTAGAGCTGAGAATAGTTTGATACAAGTTGATAAAATCCCTCCAAAAGTTTCAATGAATATCTTACCTAACATTCTTGCTACTCCTCAAAGTCTTGATCCATTTCCAAATCCAAATAGCTTGTCCAAAATTGCTCCAAAGAAATTAGATGATGTTATTGATTGGGAATAAATATGTAAGTACTTATAAGTTTCAATTACACAACCAAATAAAAATGCTATAGGTTACCAAAACTCCTAATATTACCCTTCACAAACAAACACATTTCCACCTTAGTATAATGGTTAAGGGAGTAGACAAGGTCACCTAATTTCAATAGGTAACCCAATGCCTACAATCCAAATTCTGCTCCCAATTCAAGAGCCATGTTTCTAGTCCATAACAACCTAATTTAAGGAGAATAATTTAAACCTAAATGATAGTACATGAATGTTAATGAAGGTGAAGTAAAAGCTTTGGTAGCTCAAGGAGGGACTACTCTTCACTTGACAACAGTAGATGAGAGCTTTAAGTAGGAAGGATTAAATGGATAGTGTGGTAATCAAGGAGCAAGCTTCATAAAATTCTAATCAAAGGATAGATTTGTCTTAAATCAAAGAACCTTAGTTGCATCTGACATAATGTCAAAAAATATTACTTTGAGAGATGTTCAAGATGTGGATATAACTCCAAACAATCCTACTTCACGGCAATAAGATATGAATACAAATGATGTAGTCTCTACAAGTCCTGCACCTATTCAAAATCAAAACTTGGGAAAGATGTCTCAAATCACTTTATTTCATACAAAGATACAAGAAAAGGTTAGTGAATTTATTTTGAATATCATTGACTCTTTGAAAAACACTAATACAATCATATCTCTTTGGGAAGTACTCCATATAATTGGTTAAATGGAGTTACTCCAAGAGCAGTTATCCCAACTCCACATTAGTCTCAAATAATAAAAGCACATTGGTGTAGCCATCAAAAATGCACCTTATCATATTATTAAACCTTTCACCAAGTATGAAAGCACCCCCACCTTTCTATATTACCCTCATTTTGGGAGACAAGTTGGTCCATAATTGGATTGTGGATAGTGGGGCAATCACTTCAATTATGCCTAAAATAGTTCCAAACAAGATGGGCTTGAAGTATGAGCCATATATCAAGGGAGTGTTGCATCTTAATGCGACACCAACCAAGATAGTATGGATTATAAAATTTTTGAAAGTATTATTACATGACTTACCAAGTTTCCAATTATATAAAACATAGTGGTGGTAGATCTGCCTGCACACTTTGATATTTGACTATCAAGAGACTTCACTATCAAGATAGGAGGATATGTTTCTATTGATTGGTCTTTCTTGGATTTTAGGATAAGGTATGGAGATAAGGTGACAATAATAACATAACCATTATCAAAGTTTCACATTAAACCATATATGGAAGATAGTTATAATTTTAATTGCACTATCTATGATCAAGAGGAACATGTCATAAATGATGGAGCATATTCCAAAATTGAAGATATTTATAATCTCTTCTTAGATGAATATGGTAATGAGACATATGAGTATGATCCCTATGATTTCATGAAAGAGATAAAACTTAGCACATACATCATTCATGATGAGGCTAATGAATATTCTAACATAAGTCTTGATGGTCCTCTTCAACAAGCTACAAAAGGTAACTATTATCTTCACATAGATGATAGTGATGAGTTTCAAAATGTAGTAAAGCATTATCAAGAAGATAATATAATTTTTCCTAATTTAAATGAAAAGGTTCATGGGTGTGACAACCATGAAGAATAAGATGACCTATGGTTGTAGTTCCATGTCATAGTTTAGGAGTTTGAACAAGTAAGATAACTCTCCCTCAAAAGAAGCATGAGCTTTATAGTAAGGTCATCGATAGACCTAATAAACATTAAGGAGGGTGTCAAGTCACTATTAAAAAAGATACATTCTTGGAAGAGTGTAGTCAATCCAAATCAGGAGTTTTTATGGTTGAATATCAGCCTATATCTCAATTTGACATTGAGTCACTTGCAAACATCAAATGCATCATGGTATAGATGAAGATTAATTTGAGAAAGTTCTCATGAATCCCAAGAAGAAGATCGACAAGCACCAAATGATCTTGAAGGAGATCAAGAAAGATGAACTACAAATTAGACCTAAAGGAGATTTAGAAGGACTATTTAATATAACTTTGAATGATTCACTTTCAGTTGGCAGAAGTCTCATGAATGGTAAGTGTTTAATCATCTTCACAATCAAATGTTTTTTGACAAACACCCATCATATGGTGAATTATTATCATGGAGTATTTGTGACTCAAGAAACATCCTTTTTTATCATGGTTGAAGCAAGATGAAGTGTTTCATCACCTTAAACATGTTTTGACGTCTGCACATAGTAGGATAGGTGTGTTGTTTTGAATCTTTTATGTGTGGTTTTCCCTAAATGACTTTGGCATAATGTGTGTTTGTTTTTTGTTGTGTTTTTTATGTGAGTTTAAATTCTTAATAAGGCATATCAATTTAGGCTACAACATGAAAGAGACTCCATATCCCAATGGAAGGAGAAGGCTACTAGTCTATTAGCATTACAAGCATGCTACCCCTGTGAATTGCCAAGAATGTTGACCAAATTTTGACCCCAAGTCAAAATTGGTCACCCCCTCTAGGTTGAAACTTCAAATGGTTATTAAATGTTTTTCATGGTATTTTCAAGGTCTTAAATGGTCATAGATAGTTCCATGTGGTCATATTTGTCCTTATCTAACATTATCCAAGTTTTGATCCTATGTTCACTTATCTAGTCCCTTGGGTTAATTACAAGGTGTTAAAATTATCAAACATGGTCAAAGGTTTCATTTTTTATAAGTTCATTTTAAAAATTTATTTATTTTTTTAATGTCATATTATTATTCACTAACCTTTTATTTGACTCTCATATGCAAAAATGCCGATTTGGCCACCTTTTGGTCCATGTGGAAGAGTTGGATGTACCATTACAAGAAATAAAATGTTTAAAGAAGATTCAAAACATCTTTGATGTTATATATTGGTTAGATAATGTTCATAGATAGTCAAGGCCTAACAACATCTACATTTCAATGCATAAAATTTGTAAAAGACACTTTACAAGCACTTGTATGGCCTTAAAAGATTAGTTTTTAGTTGTAAATAGTTTAAAAGTATCCCTTAGGATCCCTCAGATCATTTTACATATTTGAACCAAGTTTTTAGTTGTAAATAGTTTAAAAGTATCCCTTAGGATTCCATACACTTTTTCTCCTCCATTGCTACCTTCACAAGCTTAAGAAGGCAAATTTAAACTAAATGGTAGACCGAGAAAGAGAGAGTTAGGAGATGAAACTTTGGCCATTTTTAGGGGTCATATTAAGATTGAAATTAGTGGCATTGTTTTGTATATTGGTAGACTCTTATTTATAAGCAATTGTTAGGAGTGATAACATGTCACTATGGCCTATCCATCTGAGAGGGGTCTTTTATTTCACCTATTTTTCCACTTTAAAAACCAATGGAGAGGAATAGTTTTGAGGATGGTTTTTAGATGTAAGATATCTCACATTCATGGTGGTTTCATTAGCCAAATCAAATCCAAGATGTCTATTCACTTGGAGGAATAATGTATTGATGTACAAGTTATTTTAGTGGATCCTACTACAAGTTTCTATTTTGTCTTTATGGAGGTCACTCTTAGAGGTTTATAAAGATTAATCACTCATGAATATCATTCATTTTCATGGATTTCATATGTTTTTGTCTATAAGTTATTTTTGTCCATAATCTTCAAGTATGTTTACTCTTTAGAAATATTATTAAGGTTTGAATAGTAGATTATAGGTTTGATTACCAATTAGGCTCATGTACCATTAATATATCATGGTATAAGGTTATAATATAATTCTAAACTAATGTAAGCATGAGAAAATCAAGATGGTAGTCTAATACATCCTCCAATGAGAACTCATGAGTGTTTCTTCAATATGCAAGCATGTACAAACTATAAGAGTAGTTTGAGGATGCTTAGAGCCATGAAGGTAAATTAATAAATCTCTTCATACCTTCATATATCCTTGAATATTTCACTTCCATCATCAATTTTCTCCAATTTACTAAATGCTTTAAGGCTCTCAAATAAGGCTTATGCATTGGTTGACTGTGTATGCAATCTATATAGATCAACTAAGTGAGTTGAAGGAAATATTATGATTTTTAGAATATATATATAGGCACTTGAAGTATTAAAAATAAAATTAAGTAATATTTTGATATTGATAAGAATATAAGGAACTCAAAAAGTGCCTTTGAGTCCTAAACAAGCTAATAGGCATCTACAAGCCCAAATCCTATAGGTCCTCATTTTGGATCAATCAAAATCTAATAAACACAAGAGCAAAGCCAAAATAGTGAGATATAACTTTATTTTAGATGAAAATAGGATTAAAACTACTAAGGATCAACTAGGCCATTGATAAATAAAAAATGGTAAAAAAACTAAGTTGACAAGCCCTAAGAGACCACTTATAGGTCTGTGTACAAAAGGAGCAAGTGACAATGAGGTTAAAAGTGCCATGAGGTAAAAAATATACCTTTTAGTATAATGGAATAATATTTTTGATCTGAATCTTTCAATCATCATGATAAGTGAGAGGGTCAACTTCTAGACATTGTACTCAGACTCTCCTATAGGCCACTTACAGGCTTATTTAAAGGATCAACCCATTTTTAGGCTAGAGAAAGAGAGTTAGTAGAGTATGTTTGAAGTATTGTTTAAATATAAATAAGACTAAAAATAATTTCAAGATCATTGAGAGGGATATTTGTGTGAGGGTGAGGTCTTAAACCCAAAGGATATAGTCAAACACCCTACTGAACACTTAAAGTTTGACTTATATGAGGGTTTTAATTGATTGATGGAGAGAGTGAAGGATTTTGATAAGTATAAAATTATGGAGACTCAATAATGAATGGATTTATAGTTAAATAAACATATTGTGTAAGCCTTAGACTATATGACAAGAGTATAAATGGGGTAAATCCATGTTTTGGCTTGTAGGCCTAATTCACACACACAAGCTACAACCAGTCATTAGAGAGTTTAGTGTGTTAAGGAATTTATAGGAATGATCTTACTTTGATATTTGGTAAAATATATGGTCATGAGTAAAAAAATATTCCCATGGTCACTTTAAGTCCACACTAAGTGGACATAGTCACTATTTTGTCTCAGACCTTGCCCACTTTATTGGTAAGGTGCAAACATGAGACTAAGGGGTATTTTTTCAGCTCAAAAGCATAAAAAATGTATGCCAAAACCAATATATGTACATTTAATAAATTAATATTAATATAATAATTTTCCATACACTTTCAAGTGGCATAAAATATCTAAGTTTTAAACTAAATACCCTTGAGGGCTAGCAAAGAAGAGACATGCCTAAACCCCAAAACACCTTGACTAGTACACCATATGCATATAAGGGAGTAATGGTCACTAAAATATAATGTATAATAATTATTAGGATGGATTTTGAGGTGTATTAACATATATAAAAAATTTAAATGATATTTGAGTCCCAAAACCCAATTTGGACCTATCTCGAGCTCAAGAAGTACTAATCATGCCACCCAAGTAGCAACTTCACATGGTCATACCATAGCTCACACTTTGCATGGGAAGATAATAAATTTGGTGTAGTTTATGAGGTTAGTAAATAATTTTTTTATATTTTAAGGAGGTCAATTTATGATCTATTATTTATGGATAATCATTAAGACCCTAAACATGGCATAAACCCTCCTAAAACCCTAATAATGACTAGGCAAAACATAAAGACCTATGAAGTACATATAATGCCATAGTTTACTCTTAGAATTTTTTTTATGTTTTTTATTACTCTAAGGAGGTTATATAAATGTAATATGATTTTGATGTCACTTGTATAGACTATCATACATGCCTTATTTTACATGTTTTTTGGTGTTTTGTAGGTATTTTGAGAAGGGGAGAACTTACCAATCATTAGATGAGGTAATTTTGGATTATCCTAAATATTAAATCTCAAAAAAATTTCATAATATATTTTTTAGATGATCAAACAAGGCTCAGTTTTCAATGCAGTGTTAAATAGGATTAAAATAAGACCAGGTGACAAGGTGATTTCTTGGTTTGCATACTTCCACAGGGTCTTAGGACCTAACAATTGATATAGAGGTTAGTAATGTCATAGGGAAAGTGAATCAAATTATTTTGGGTGATTTCACATGTGTTTTATAAGTCTAGAGAAGTAAAATAGGGTCCTAAACAAGGAGGCCTAATTGAAGAGAGAGAAAGGTAGAAAAGATGGAATTTTACTCAAATTCAAAAGATGAAATTTGACATGGAGATGTAAGTTAATAATGGGTCTTATAATGTTCCTTAAATTTATTAGTATCCTTTTTACATTCTCCTACACAAGGAAGTTTACAAGTTTATAGGGCTATAAGGAAAGTAGGCCTAGTGAGGGCTTGAGGAGCAAAATAAGTTCTTGGGAGTTGTTCTAGGAACCAAAATGGTTTTTTTAGACTTGATAACATATTTGAAGACTATTCATGGAGATAGGATGAATTAAATATATGAACTTGAGTTTGTGCCACTTGGACCAAGCTAGGAATGGGAAATGAAGATTTTCAAGACACCTATGTGTAGAGATGGATTACAAAGATAGTTAGATCAAACATTAGTCAAGAAAACTCAAGAAAATGCATAAGAACATAAATAGCTAGGATAAATCTATTGACAGGGTTTGACAAAAGGAAATTAAGATCAAATGAATGAAAACACATACATAATACCTTCCCACCTCTAATTTGTGTCTAAAAACATGATTTTACCTTTGATTTGGTGCTCTAATCTTCATCAATGATGAATTTTTTGCTCCTTCATCATCTCAAGTACACCAACTAAAAATGAATTATGATAAATGAATCAAAGTTATGCCTATATTGAAGTTATCCTATTGCGAATAAAGCATTATCACACTACACATGAATGGCTTGTGGAGAGAATCTTACATTATAAGTTTACACAAATGAAGCTTATAAATGGTGGTCTTGTCCCTCCTATTTATAGATTTTTGGAAATGATCAGAATGAACCATGATCATTCATCTTAAGATCAAGATGTGTGGCCATGAATTAATTAAATTTTAGAGGCTTAAATCATAAATATCCTCATAAATATTTGGAAGGAAAGGGCATTAAAGAGGCATGGGTTGCCTTAAACTTGCTATTTGATCCATTTATGGATTATGGATGCCACCCCACATATGATGTCACCTGATGATGTAGATATTGTAAATGAATTTCCAATTAATAGATCTTTAATAAATTCCATGGATTTTCCACCTAAGTTCTTAATTTGGATTAATTTTCCTAAGTGAGATTAATCAATTTTTATGCAATTCTTTGGAAATTGGTTGCACACTATTAATCAAACTAGTTAGAATGTCAAGTTATTTGGTCATAATTTGATTGGAGTAGAATTAGAAGAATATATTAGTTGTGTATAGACCAATACCCCATTTAGAGCATTATTGACATGAAATAACACATGTTCATATTGTGTGCTTCCAAATTAGAAGAATTCATTGGTTCAGAGTGTCAAATTACATTTTCATCATTTTAACTCAAAATGATTTGAGAAAAGTTAATAATCACATATAATGCATTGCCCCATTTAGGATACATTATCTTAAATTGACACTTGTATATGATAAGATCAAACCATTTAGTGCATTTAAGTGATTTTGGCCTAAATTGTGTATTTGAGTGAATTTCAATTAAGATTGATAATTTTAACATAATGGTGTTAGGAATTGGATGTCTACATTTTCCCCTTTTTTGAGAAGGCATGGTGAGACATTTAGGTGAAACAACATATTTTCAAAGAAAAGAGTTATCAAGAATAATTTAGAAAGAAATGACTCATGATGTCCCTTTGAGAGGACATACGAGGATGAAAGAGATGGATGGACTCTTAAAAAGAAAGAGAAAGAGTGAAATTAACCCATGGGACAGATTAAATCCATACTAAGCTAATACTTACATGTGTTGAATCTCAATGATCAAAATATAATTAGAATATAATGGGCCCCAAGGTAGGGGGAAGTGGGAAGGATACAATCCAAAAATATAAGTGAAACACTTTGAACACACCTAAATGAGGGTGCAATCTATGTGCTTAGGGAATGAGCAATCCTAAGATAAGTTACACACTATAATATTTATAGAATGAAGGTAAAATTCTATAAGCTTGAAATTAAAAGAAATAGGAGAATCATGTCTCTAGAGAAAGGAAATAATAGTGTGCCCTAGTAGAGCATATTTGATCGGTTGATAATGCAATTTAACCCAATAGGGATAATTTTGATCATTGATAAAATATCTAATTGTGCCCCAGTAGGGTGAATTTGATTTAATGATGATTAAATTTTTCCCCAGAAGGGATGATTTAGATTTGGATTGGTTCAAATGTTATGCCCTAATTAGGAAAATTGGCAAGAATTAGCTCAAGGATATACCCTATTACATATATTAAATATGAGAAGGCACAAACATAGATGCAATGGTCTAATGATTAAAGAAGCCATAAAAATTAGGCATACAAAGATGCACAAAGTAATGAAAGAGATGAATAGAAAAAAGATGGCTAAGTTGACCTAAGATACATCGTGTATCCAAGCACTGCCTACATAGCCCAGATGGACCTCAAGCCAATGTAATTCACCCAAAAGTGGGAGAGAATGGAATAAGGAAAGAAGAATATAATAAAATCAGACCAATATTCAATTAGACTCATAATGTATGCCAAGAGATGCATGTTTTTCATAAAATCTGGTGCATATACCATTGGTGTTTAATTTCATTAGTGCCTTGAGAGCTGATCTTCAGAGCTATATTAACTTTGAGACTTGGAACCAAAGCATATAGTTTTTGTTATAGAAAAATGAAATTATGTATCATAAGTATGAAGAACTTATGATGACATTACATTTCAATTATGATGAGCTGGTTCATATGTGAATAATTATAACTAAGGATAATGATAAAAATTAACAATACTAGAGTGATAATGATTTACATTTAAACAAATACAAAGACAAAGACAAAGATAAAAATAATACACAAATATGACCTAACTTAAAATCTAGATATGAATAATCAAGATTTAAGTAGGAAGAATAATGTATAAAAAGGTAATTAAGAACAACTTAATAAATAACATGCAATCAATTATGAGTAATCAAGCATTATGTGTAGTAATAAGATGTACTTAAAAAACAAAACAAAACAAAAATATAAAACAATAACACAAAATACCAAATGAACAAGACATCCATAATAAACAACAAAGGAAAAGATTAAAAGCTTACAAAATAAATGGAGAGACCAGGAAGCAATCAAATAAACACACATAAACAAGAGTTAGTCACAATGTTAGTATGAGTGATAAATAATTGTTCATGCACATGAAGTAGAGGCATCAATTTCTACAACAATGTAACAAGAACAAAGGACAAAAAGTTTCCCCCAAGTGATAGGGAAATGATAAAACAATAAAATGGGAGAAAAAGAAGAAAAGGAAGGGGTTGGCCAAGCTGACTTCAAATGTATGAGACAAGTGGACATTACCTACATAGTTCCATGAACACAAGGTTCAACATGAAATTTAGGACAAATGTAGTTCTCCTAGGAAATGGGATAGAAGAAAGGTGATGATAAGAAAATATTATTGATTTAATAAAGGAAAAATGAAATGATATTCCAAAATGACAAACATGTGGGACATGAAGAAGATACAAGATAATGTTTTTGTTATTTTTGTTGATCATTTTCTAATGTTTTTATGTTTTTGGAATAATCAACATAAATGAAATATTAACAAAATTCCAAGGAACTACTTAGATGAGGAGATGCATGCCAATCGATAAGATTTCAAATAATAGCTAAATGGGCTACAACAATCCATGCTCATAAATCTATGAGAGCAAGATATTATTAAAGCAATAATACCCACCAAATAATAGTAAAATAATAGGACAATATGCATCATGAGATAATTCTAAACAACCATCCAACATGCAAAAATCTTGAGTTGATGTATTTGTGTTCACTTGTATGCAATAAAAAGTTGTAAAATACTATTCACACTAAACTAATTTGTAGAACTAGCATTGAATGTGTTCATAATGCCTGAGTCATAATCAGGATCATAATTGGTTAAGGGATAAAATTTTCCATGTTATAATGGCCCAAGATATAAAAATAATGTGGTTCTAAATAAAATGTTCTAGAATGAATAGGGTCCAAAAAGAAGATGGTCCAAGGTGGGATAAAATGGTGGAATATAAATGATCTAGAGTGCCAACAATCCAAATATTTCATTGTCTAGAGTGTGAAAATAATATGTTTCTGATAAGAATAGTCTAGGGTAGGTCAAAATATAATGAATGTGGTCCAACATGGGATGGCCTAGGATATAAAGGTATGATAAAATAACTTTAGTATAAGTTGCCCCCAAGTAAGGGGTCTTGTAGAAAATGTTTCAAATGGCTATGATATGTAAAACCTCTTAAGATGCATAATATTCATGGGCTTTGGGAGTTCTTCACCACTTGGAGTAGCTAGTTGGTTACCCTTACTCCATAATTTGTTGTGATAACATAGGCTCCAAGCCAGCTGGGTTGGAACTTACCCTTCTTTTTGTGTTTAACATGTGTGTTCTTCTATTTCTCTTTTAGGACCAAATCACCAATTTTGAACTCTTGAGGGAGAATGATCTTGTTGTATCTTCTCCAAAATCTATTCTGATAGGCCTACAAGTTTTCTAGAGCAAACAAACACTTGCCATCAAGAAGTTCTAGTCTGTGTAACCTTGAGACTCTATATTCCTCATTATCTTTGATATTTTCCAAAGAAACTCATAATGAAGGTAACTTGATCTCAATTGGGATAATAGCTTCTATGCCATAAACAAATGAGTATGGAGTGGCTCCTATGAGGGTTTGATGACTTGTTTGATAAGCCCAAAGGGCAGAAAAAATTGTAAGTGCTAATTATGGCCAACATCATTGACAATCTTCTTCAATATGGCCATAATGGTCTTGTTTTATGCCTCAGTTTATCCATTACCTTGAGGGTTGTATGGTGTGGATTTCTTGTGCTTGATTTTATAATTTTTATAAAGGTCTTTAACATCTCTATTTATAAATGATCCACCATTATTAGATATAATGCATGCTAGGATACCATATTGATAGATGATATGGTAATGTATAAACTGGTAATCTACTTCCTAGTAACATAAGTGAGAGGAATGGCCTCAATACACTTAGTAAAATACTCAATAGCAGTCAAAATATGTTTCTGTCCATATGAAGATGTTGGGTTTATTTTCTTATTGAGATCAAATCCCCATGTAAGAAATGACCATGGTATAGTGATTGGCTATAGTGGCAAGGAAGGTGCATGTATCAAATTTCCATGTTGATAAAGAACACACTTCCTCACATAATTATATGCATCTATCTCAATTTTGGGTAATTCGTAACCTATTATAAGGATATTTTTATCTAAGTCTACACTATTGGTGTGGGACCCACACATTCCTTCATGAACCTCATTAAGCTCTAGTTGGGATTTTCCTAAAGATAAACAATTAAGTATCATTTCATGATAGCCTTTGCAATAAATCATGTTTCTAAAGAGGTTATAACAGGTTATGCAATGAAGGAAAAGTTTATGATGAATGTTAGAAATGTTAGGTGGAAAAATATGATCATGGAAATAATTATAAAAATATTGATACCAAGGCAGTTTATGTGTGATATTGGGACCAACAATGACATGTATTCTTTCTAAATCTAGAAAGACATGAGCAGGTTATAGAAGATTTTCAATAAAAAATTGATACTCTTTAGCACTACTATAAATCTATATCATGGACCTAATTATTACCATTACATCAATAGATATATTGTTGGACCTTGGTACTTATTCAAACTGTAGAGATTTAAAATGAGCTTTGAGATTTTCCACAATGTGTTTGTAGGGGACAATATTGTCATCTCTAGTTTGATACTAATTAGTGTTTTGATTGATAATCAATTAGGAATCACCATAGACCATTAACTACTGGATATCCCACTACACTGCAAGATGAATACCTACAATAAGTGCCTCATACTCGACCATATCATTGGTATAATGAAAATTGATATGAAGTTCTTTGGGAATCAGATCCCCTTGTAGTGTAATAAAAAAATGCCAGCTCTAGATCCATGATAAGTGAAGGAACCATCAAAACATAGTTTCCATTATTTAGGCTCATTCTAAACTTCTTTTATTTCCATAATAGAATCATCTAGAAAGTCTAACTTGAGTGGTTGAGTGTCTTTAATAGGGGCGTCTACAAGTTGATAAAAAATTACCTACCCCTTGATAGCTTTCTAATTTTGATACTCAACATCAAATTCACTAAGGAGCATGATCCATTTATCCATGTGACATGTGAGAGCTACATTGGATAATAAAAATTTGAGAGGATCCACCTTTGCAATAATAATGGTTTTATTGTTTAACGTATAGTGTCATAGCTTTTGGGAAGCGTTCACCATAGATAAATACACCTTCTCAATAGGTGTATAATTATGTTCATAAGCCATCAGTGTGCAACTTAAATAATAGACTGCATGTTCTTTACCTTGATCATCATGTTGGGCCAAAAGTTCCCCTAGTGCATGCTCGATTACTAAAATGTAAAAAAGTAATGATTGTGTAGGTGTTAGCGGTATCAAGACTGGTAGGTTGGCTAAATAGGTCTTGAAATTCACAAATTATACTTGATAGTATTCATCCCATTAAAACATGACCCCTTTCTTCAATATATGTGTAAATGGGTAGCACTTATCTACTAATTGAGAAATAAACTTGTGGATAGAATGGATCTTTCCTTTCACGCTATGGAACTGTTTAAGAGTCAAAGGTAGAGGCATTTATACAATGGCCTTGAGCATATCAATGTTGAATTCTATCCCTCTTTGTGATATAATAAACCATAGTAATTTTCTTGAAGTGACTCCAAAAACACACTTCTTCGGATTTAGGTGGACTTTATATTCATGAAGCCTCTCAAAGATTCTTTGCAGAACATCAGGATGTCTAGCTCATGTTCTTGATTTGGCTAGGATGTCATATAATCCTCAACAATATCATCCATCACATCATGGAAGATGATAGTCATGGCATGATAATAAGTGGATCCAACATTCTTCAATCCAAATGGCATGACTTGATAATAGAATGTTCCCCACAATGTGGTCAATGCATTCTTGTGTTGATCTTCTTGGGATATTTTGATCTGATTGTATCTAAAAAATCCATCCATGAGGGATATCATCTCATACCTAGTAGTAGAAGCGATAATCATGTCAATTTTGGGCATAAGAAAATCATCTTTGGGGCATGCTTTGTTGATATATTTTAAGTCAGTATAAAGACATATAGCCTATGGATTTTTGCTGACTAGAACTATTTTTGATATCCATTTAGAATAGTCCAATGGTCATATGAAGCCTGATCCTAATAACTTCTCCAATTCAACTTTTACTAATATAGAAATATGTGGATGCATCTTCCTCAATTTTTTTTGAATGGCTTGATATTTGGATGAAGAACAAGTTAATGCATAACTAAGTTAGGGTCTAAGCCTAACATGTCATAATATGCCTATACAAAAATGTCAATAAAATCCTTCAAAATAGATATAATGTGTTCTCACTTTGATTTAGTAAGGGAAGCTCAAAGTTAAATAATTTTGGGATCATCATATGTTTTATACAAGTAGTGTTTAACCATCTTCTAGAATAGTAGGTAATGTGTGATCATGTTCATCTTCTTCTAATACATTTTCTTGTTGTTCCTCTCAAAGCTATGGATAATGTGATGAATCTAAATATGTCTATTCTAGTAATGGCCAAGTTGTAAATATCTAAGGAAACTGAAGAGTGAGACACTCAAAGACTTGTTATTCTAACATGATGCTAGTATTGGCTATATATTTAAGACTTAACTGACCTTGTACATCTTTTAAGGATGAGCAAAATTTCCTATCCAAGAGCACCTAAAAAAAATTTTCACTCAAGGGTTTACATTTTTCTTTAATTTTTCCCTGATCAATGAGTGCTTCAAATAGGTTTTTACCCAAATATATTGATTTTTTATCTTTATTATGACCAATAAATTTTGCCTCCTCTCCAAAGTAGGTAGAATGATCTGATGAAAAATCAAAGCCTTGTTTATGATTTTTAATTGGTAATCCATCTCTAAGGCCCACATACTTTGTAATTGATTCTTTATTTTGGAATTCATCAAGGTGTATGATTTGATTTTTTTGTTCCCAATCAATGAGTTCAATATGGTAAAGGCATAGAGAATAATGGGTGTTATGGTCATAATGACATTTGAATTAAATAAATCAATGTCAAAAAGGATATACTAGGATGTAACGTCACTACCAAGAGTATCATCATTAGTTGATTTAAAATAATCACTATCAAAAGTCATGAGGTTACCCCCATGTGGTATAAATCCAAGACTATGATTCAAATTAGGTATACCAGTTGATAAAGGTTCCAAGATTCCCTATGCTCATGGCCCAAGGCTTTTTCCTATCTAACAAAAATTATTCATGATCTGATTAGGGAGAGAATATTTTGGGTTCTAAAAGCAATCAGCAATGCCATCAAAATATAACAAGTCTCCTTTCATGAAATCCTCTCGATCTTATTTTGGTGAAGTAGTAGATACAAATACCATAGGTGGGTTTTTTGTTTCTTTCTTCTATTACCAAACCAAATTGGGCTTGTTGGGGCTTTTGGAAAGTTTGGGTTTACCAAATGATTTAGGATAATTTGACAACTTAGCAACATGGAAGGCATCTTGAAGATGGTATGTGGAAATGCCCACATATTTTATAATAACCTGTTTTGTAAGAGTTATGGGAAATAAATCACCCAAAGTGGAAGCGAGGTCACTAAGGTTGATATAATTAGTTCTTAGTGGATGTGAAACTATTTCATTGTTCTTATTTGTAACAAATTTGGAACCAGGATAATAGTTATAATTATAGGACTTAGCCTATAGGTGTTTGCAATATTGATAAGGCTGTAGATCAGAAGGAATAATGACCTTAGTCCCATTATGGGGAAACTTAAGGCACTAATGCAAGGTGGATGGAATGACTTGTACTTCATGGATCTAAGGATGACCAATAAGTATGTTGTAAGGTAACTCAATATCCATAATATGTAATAAAGTGTGATGGGACATAAACCCAACAATGATTAGAAAATAAATAGTACCATAAGATTCCCTTTCAGCAATGTCATAAGCCTTTATGGTGATCATCTCTAGTTGAATGTCTTTTACAATACAACCTAATCTTTGTACTAATTTAAGGGACACTATGTTCAACCCTAGACCATTATCTATAAGAATCCACTTGATTTTATGGTTCTCAATGATGACTTCAATATACAAGGGGTTATTATGGCTAGGACCAAGCGTGGACATGTCCTTTTGGTTAAAGGTAACTTGTTGAAATGAAGACAAATGTCCCACAAATGTTTGTAACTATTCAAGATTTATGTATTGGGGAATAATGGATTTTTGAATCAAATGATTCAAAATAGTTCTATGGACTTTAGACATACACAAAATATTTAAGATAGAAATTTTCATAGGGGTTTTACTTAATTGATTCGATAGACTATAAGGATTTTTAATAGTAGGACAAGATGGTTTAGCCTTAGTTAGTACAATGTTTGTCTTTGGATTTAAAGGCACAATATTCTTATTAGGTCTAGTATAAGAAGAGGGCAAAGGGCCCTGAAGAGTAACTCATGAGCATATAATTTCAATTATGAAATCTAGAGGTGAAAAAGAGATATTACAATTAGAAGATGAAGGCAAAGGGCCTTGTAGGGTGACTTGGGAGCATCTATATGCATTTGAGAAATTTCAAGTTGATGAGGAGACATTATAATTAAAGTAAGGATGAGGTCTTAAGATGGTAATCTATGTAAATAGAGGTACAACAAAATTGTGTGAACTTGATGCAACATTTCTTGAGGGAGAGGGTGTTGACCCTATAACAATGGGTCTAGTACTATGAGGAGTATGGGATAGTTCATGGGATATAAGAGTGATAGTGGAAATATGGTTCACAAAAATATGACCCATGATATTATTGTAGTCTCAAGGCATGTTATTATAACCTAGGTTATTAGGATGGGTATTATGATCATGATTATGTTCACGATAATTATGATTTTGACCTTGAATTTGATTCTATTATTGATTCTATCCTTGATTATAATTGTTCCTTAGTGGTTGTTGATTATTTCAAGGAAAGGGATATTTGTAGATAGCCATATCCTGATTAGTGCCCTATGGAACAAGTTTAATCTCAACTTCACCATTTTCGATCAAATATTTAATAAGGTGTCATAATTGAACACATCTAATAGCATCATGACCAAAAACATGATGGAAATTGAAAAATTTATTTGCTTGATACCAGTTGGGTTTTGGTTGATCTTCAAGAAATGGATTTGGTATAGGCCATACAATGAAATTAACTGCTACAAGCTTTTGGAACAGTACCTCAATAGGCTCTCCTAGTTTTTTGAAGACTCTAAAGTTTTTATTAAATAAATTCCATGGAAGGAGTCTTTGTAAAGTGTTTGGTGGATTAGGTGAAGATAATTACACATTTGGATCTAGTGGAGCCTGCACCATTTATATGTGTCATGATTCAATTACTCCATTTCTAACCATGTTCTCTTTCTTATTGAAACCTTTATGTTTCTCTATTATAACTAATTAACTAGGATTTTGGGTCTGATTTGATGTTTGACCCTATGCATAAATCTTAACAAGGCCTTTGGTAATAAGCACCTTCTCAATTTGGACACCCTTGTCTATAATCTCTTTAAATATGTTTGCATAAACAAGTGTGCACAACCTTAGGGTGTAAATTATATACAAATATGTCAACCAATTATATGTCTAAAAAATTATGTTTAAAGTGACCATATAATTCTCTCCATAGCTGTAGATATGATATGAATCTTTCTCCATCTCATTGTTTGTATTTTCACAAGTAAAGGATGGTCAATTCATGTTCAATGTTATATGAGAAGTGGTTGAATTTTTTTTAGATATATTGTTCCAATTCATAACCGATCCCTTGGGTAATTGAAGTAGCCAATCTAAAGCTTGTCCCAATAAACTTCATGAAAATAAATAGAGAAAATAAATTCTACTGTAATAAACCTTTAGCATAATACAAAAAATTCTTGAATGTGTTTATGAGGGTTACCCTTTCCTTCATGATTGTCAAAAGTGGGTGCCTCAAAATGAGGTGGAAAGGGTACTTGGAGAATACTCAAATTGAATGGATATGGACATATCTCATCAAATTTAAATTTATTTACTCTATTTCCTAACTCCAATCATGACATAATTTATTCATGAAATTCCACTCTGACATGTTTGGTGCATTCATGGGTGGAATATAATTTTGTTGGGGTGGTATGTGATCCTATTGCATGGATTTTTTAGGGATATACACCCTATGATCTACAACTTTTTTTTGATTTTCTCTTTGAGTTAAGTAAGTAAGTCATTTATTCCTCAATTGATGAACATTCCTTGAAGTCATCCATCTTGAATTATAATTGGTTTTTTGATTTTTGGGAGTCCGTGGCCTATTCAACAATGTACATGTTGGTTGAGAAAAACTAGCTAAATTATTTTGAACAATATTCTTTATACATACTTATAGTTTTGGTCCTTGAATTTGTGAAGGAATAAGAGGTTATTGATGATTTAAAAATGTATGCTCTATGTTTGGTGAAGCATGTAGTGGAACCTCTTGATTCTTGGGTTGTTCAATTGAGACATCTTGATCCATCATAGGTGTGTTCTCAACTAAATTGTTTTATGTCTGTTAAATTACATTCCCTTATTCCTTGAAATAATTATTGTATATTGAAGTAGCAACTAAAGAGTCTATTAATTCCATGATAATTTGGTCTGCATATCATTGACTTATCCTTTTGATCTTGGTGATAAGATCTTGACCATTATGTGTTGACTTTTCAAGCAATTCCTTTCCCTTACTAGAAGAAGCAATGTTTGTTCTTTCAATATATGCAAGGGATTATTCTCACTGCTATTCTTCTATGCTAACCAAGGTATGAAATTGTTCCATAGGAAGTCTAATGGAAATCAAGCACTAGATTTAATCAACCTTAGGAGTGATTTGTCTTTATCCTCTAGGGGTTGATGTTCAAAGTAATATTTTTTGGATCCTATAGTCATGGGAATGTCTTCAAATACCATGTTATTGTCCTTTATATCATAAAAGTGTTCCTCCTCATAGGTAGGGTCATAAGAGACACCACTACAAGTGTACCTTTGAGTCATGTCTAGAAATTTTTTATTTACATTTGGAAAGATGTGGAATATGTTTTATGCAAATGTTAACATAGTGTGTTTTGATTTTTTGTAAACAAGTGACAATGTAAAAGAGACTATAATAAAATGAAGGTGGTGTAGTACCACACAATATATAAGAAATGTTCACAAAATTAATCAACCTTGGTGTGTTAAAATTGTATAATTAAAAGATGGTATGATAACTCAAAAACTTATAGCGTAAACTAGTACACCAAACCTAGGTTGAGAGATACATCAACACCATAAAATCTAGTTCGAATTTGGTGAGTTGTTATTGGAAAATTAAAAGAGAGTTCTCCTAATTAGGGAGATAACAATGCTAACTAAGAAACTCAAGATGTGAAAACATGCAAGAATTACTAAATATAAAATTAAAACCAAACGGGAAGCATAATGCTACCACATGGTAATAAGAGGTAGAATAAAATGTGTTATATAACTTAGAGTGTAAGCAACATCCTAGATGACCTAAGTTCACAATGATTAAATGATGATGAGTCTATAAATGACCTTCAACCCAAATAGGAACTCGTACCCAAGTTAACTCAAACCTTATGTAAATGATTCACTAATCAACACCTTGGTTTAAAACTTAGAAAGGTGAGATTCTAAATTTGAATTAAAGAGTGAAGGACTTAAAGATTTTTTTAAAATATTCTAGACTCAAATGGGTAACATAACAACACTGCATAGATATGACAAACACAATATGTTAAATAAGGATTTGAACAAGGTAAAAGATGATTTTGAATTAGCTAGTGTAATGCCTCTTTGTTCAAATAAAATGGTAGATAACAAATGTGTTTGGTTGAAATTTTGTTTAACAAACAAGTTTTATACTAAAATCAATACCAAAAAGTAAAGGAAAAGACCAAATACAACTAAGTAAATCATCCTATGCCCTAAACTGACAAGGTTGCATCGTATCACTAAAATTTATCTATATACATGATCTTGGGAGGATTTTAGGTGTTAATCTAAAAATAAAAGTGCATGAATTAGTAGGTTATTTTATACCTCCCCCTTATTCTAAGAGATTTTACGATGACATGGACCTTCAGGCTACTCATCTTGCATCAAAAATATATCTGTGGTAACTAGGGTTATTTTAAAACTTAAATTTTTGACTGTCTAGATTGTCCTAAGTGTGATTAACACTAGAGATGCCTCATGTCAATTAAGTTCATACTGATTAACTTACTATGTAAGGGTCTATTCATTTTCATAATGATTCCATCCATTTACTTCTTAGTGATTTACCTTAGTTAATTAGACACAATTCAAGTTCTCATTATGAAAGGAGAGGTTAGGCACTCAACCCGTTGGCTCTCGTAGTATATGTGCCCTAATTTATATACCCAACCATGGATCGAGGTTGAAATAATGTTTGGAGATGAAAACATATGTCTAATCTTCCCTAAAAACTCATGAAGAATCTATGAACTCCCCTTCACAAGCCAAGTTGCATAAAATAAAGCTAAGTGAAAAGAATTTAGAGGTTATTCTTAGATCACCCAAACCATACGAGTTTTGGTGAGAGCCTTGACAACATTATTTTTATGCCTTGGAAAAGGCACAAATTATAAGGAAAAGGTTCTTTTGATCACCCAAGGTCCCTAAAGGGGATGGGGGGAGAGCATACACACACTCTTTGTTTTGCACAAAAAAACTAACAAGTCTAAAATGATCTAGCATAAAACAACACACTTTTGAAAACTTTGAAATTTAAGTGAGTGTTATTTTTAAGCACCAAAATTGAAGTGTTTGATGAAGTTCTTGGCCCCTTGGATTTAATTGAAAATTTTGAAAAACGTACACAAAATAACTTAAAAACATCTAGGTTCCTTTTAAACACCAAAGGGAAGGTTCAAGACTTAATCGTGCTCAAATTTGTCACTTTTCCAAGTGTGTGACCTATAAATGTTTGAGGGTTTCCTTCTACCTAGAAACACTTTTGTGAATGGTATAAAAAATTATTAAAATTCATCTCTCAGGTTTACATAGTGAAAAACCATATAACACAGAGCAAAACCATAGATATACACAACTACAACTTGTTAGAGCAAAAAATGTAACTCATAGGGAAAATAAAGCATAAAAGCAAAATTGTAACTCATAGAGAAAAATCAAAACTCTAAGAATCATGATATTGCACCATAACCTGAAATGGATAGCCTAACTACTAGAAGTTAGGAAAAAATGTAGATGGTTAGGCAATATCAAGATTCACAAAATCATGGTATTATGACATCATGACTATAGAATCAGGATATTGCAATATTATAAATAACTTCTATAGGTAGAAATAAATAGCTAGAAACCCAACCATAGTTTTATGTAAAATCATGAAAATAAAGGCAAAATCATGACTATGTGAATTATGATATTGTAGTCTTGAGAGAAAAATCATGATTACATAGGGAAACCTTGAAATTTCCAAAAAACATATTTTAGCTTGAATTTTTCACCTATTTTGGTCAACAAGTCTAATATTTTTCATGAAATTTGTAATTAAGATGATTTTAAAATCCTTAAGATCAACTTCATGGGGTGGGTGTCTCACTTGGCATGCCAAGATGTAGAGATAGATTACAAAGATAGTTCGATCAAGCATTAGTAAAAAAAACTTAAGAAAATGCATAAAAACATAAATAGCTAAGCCAACTCTTGTGACAAGGTTTGGAAAAAGGAAATTAAGAGAAAATGAAGGAAAAAACATACACAATACCTTCCCAAGGGCTTCCCACCTCTAATTTGTGGCTCAAAATGTGATTTTCCCCTTGATTTGGTACTCTTATCTTTGTCAATGATGAATGTTTTGCTCCTCCATCATCTCAAGTGTACCAACTAAACTAGGTTCATGATAAATGAACCAATGTTATTTATATCTTGAAGCTATCTTATTATAAATAAAGAATTATCACACTACACATAAATAGATTGTGGAGAGAATCTTGCATTATAAGTTTACACAAATGATGGTCTTGGTCCTCCTATTTATAGATTTTTGAAAATGAATAGAATGAATCATGATCATCCATATTGAGATTAAGATGTGTGGACATGAATTAATTTAATTTTGAAGGCTTAAATCATAAATACCCTCATAAATATTTTGAAGGAAGGGGCATTAAAAAGGCATGGAAGGCCTTACACCTGATATTTATTTCATTTATGGCTTATGGATGCCACCCCACAGATGATGTCACCTAATGATGCAAATATTTCAAATGAATTTCCAATTAATAGATCTTCAATAAATTCCATGGATTTTCCACTTAAGCTCTTAGTTTGGATTAATTTTTAAAAGTGAATTAATCAATTTTATGCAATTATTTCAAAATTGGCTACACATTATTAATCAAACTGATCAAAATGTCACGTTATTGGGTTGTAATTTGACTAGAGTGGAATTAAAACAATATGTTAGTTGTATATGAACCAATAACTCATTTAGAGCATTATCATCATGAAATAACACATGCATGTGTCATGTGCTTCTGAATTATAAGAATTTATTAGTTTAGAGTGTCAAATTACATACTCATCATTTTGTCTCAAAATTATTTGAGAAAAGTTAATAATCACAAAAAATGCATTTCCCTATTTAAGGATACATTAGGCTAAACCAACAATTGTATATGACAAGGTCGAACCATTTAGCACGTTTAAGTGATTTTGTCCTAAATTGTGTGTTTGAATGAATTTTAAGTAAGATTGATAATTTAAACAAAATGGTGTTAGGAATTGGATGTCTACACAATGCATATGAATGATTGAATGTTAGATTAGAGGAGTTTATTAAATCATGGCATATGTATAATGATTTACCTAAGATTAGTTCATGGTGAATTCATGATTAAAAACTTCATTTGTTACTCCTTTTATGCAAAGAAGGATAGTTTTCAAGAAGTTAGTCAAGGTTTCAAGCCAATTTATAACCCTTATGACACATGGAGGGTAGAAGCATATTCAAGAGTGAGACACATGGCCTTCTAAGTCTATTTGGATTGTCTCATAACTCCATTTCTTGTTGTAAATCATATATACACTTTCTAATATTCTTATACTACACCTCTCCCTCTCTCTCTCTCTCTCTCTCTCTCTCTCTCTCTCTCTCTCTCTCTCTCTCTCTCTCTCTCTCTCTCTCTCTCTTTCTCTTCACACTTCTCTATATAAGTAGTCACTTTTGGCTTTATAATAAAATCCACTTCTAGTATGGCAAAGCCCTACTAGTTTGAATATTTATATTTGACTTTAAATAAAATACTTTAATCTAGTTTTGAATTCACAACTTATTGTTTAAGTGTGTGAAGTATACATATTTGAATGACAAGTGACGATCATCTATCCTTGTGTTCATCTTATTCTTTCATGTTTTGTGTAAGTAGTCTACTCTTTAATTGGTTCCATGAAGTGTAGTTAGTGTTTTTTTATGTCTTTAAGTTCATTGTTGATGGTTAAAATTATGATTTTCTTAATACCAACAATGGGAAGTCTCAAGTTTGTGGGACTTGCAACCTGAAACAACCTCTAGATTTTTAAGAAGTTGGCTCTTCTTTAACTCAGAAGTATTTTGGAGAAAAAGGATAGAAGGTGAATAGAAACACAAATGCAATGAAAGAAAATCTAACTATGGAAATGTGCCTAAATTTAGTTGGTTCCTTAACTCTGAGCACAGTGAAGCTATCTTCAAGGTTTAGTTACATTAAAGAGCAGTTAATGCATGATTAATGTAAAAGATGAAACCATTAGAATCAAAGGCTAACCACTTAGACAATTTTGTAGTAACACAGTGAATATCAACAAAGGCATAGAAATCAATCTTCTCATTAATCTTCCAGTTACATAAAAGGCACAGAGTCATGTATAGTTACACAAACTTTCTAACTAAGAAAAACTAAACAAAGGCAAATGAAATCACTGGCTACAACAAAAGAGTTTAAAACTTCTTCTCAATTTCTCACAAAAAATTCTCCTATCTTCTGACCATGATCCTTTGTTTCCTTCTGTTTCCTTATATTTATAGCACAAAACTCCCTTAAGATTTCCCACATGTTCCCTTTCCAATGGTCTACTGACTCTAACTAAAATTGGAAGTGTTTAACTGAAACTATGAAATGGGTGAGGACACTTGGCAGCTTCCACTTTTACTTTAAAAATGTCTTATTATTTAAGTGACACTATAAGGTGACACTTGGCAGCTTCCACGACACTTATAGAAACACCTGGCAGTTTCCACTTAACTTATATTCTTATACATCTTTGCTCAAAAACACTCCATCGAGGACATCTATCACAATCCACTGCTTGGAGCCTTTAGCAATTTATAGAAAAAAGGGACCCACCACACTTCTCACCCAAGCAGCTTTTAAAAAGGGAATAGGGAAAAATGTCACTTTCCACTTACCTTTAGTTGGGAACACATGGTGTATTCCACTGCTCTTTAGTTACACCATGGAAATGTTCAGGACACATGTTAGACTCTTATGGATGGTGACACTTGGCAGTTTCCACAGACTTTAGAAATAAAAAACCTAGAACTCACCACAGTCTTTATTCAGCAATGAAATAAAAAGATCTTTTAAATGTCGACACATGGTGGCTTCCACTACTTTTACTAGGGGTGTGTGGCATCTTTCACTACTTTTTCTAGGGTTACGTGGCAGCTTCCACTGCTTATAGGAATGGAGTAAAAGGGGGCTCGATAAATGACACTTGGCAGCCTCTGCTTGAATGGTTTGGTTGTGCCTCACTGCCTTCTAAAAGGGCACTTGTCCTTTGGTTTTTTGGGGTGCTCCTTTGAACTGCTTGATTAAACTAAGCCATTGAACTGACTAATTGAGCCAAAAATGGTTCAATGGTTCAACAGTTCAACACTATGCACCATTTACACATGAACCAAGGTGATGAACCAAACACATTGAACCAAGGCATTAAATTGACTATATTTTGGATGTTGACATGTGGTGACTTCCATTGCTTCTTTTGGAAACCCATTGAAACCTTTCACAACTGCCACTTGGCATTCTCCATGGGGCTCTAAGAGAGGCTTATTGAAACTTAACTTTTGAAACTTGGAAGAAGCCTGGAATACGGATGCCGACACTTGTCATGCTCTATTGAGTTATGATGAGACACGTGGCATGTTCCGTGGAGCTTAGAGAAAATATAAAAGTGACTTGTCCACTGACACTTGGTAGCTTTTGCTTTCACTTTATAGACTTAGTTGAATTTGGGCAAAAATGAAACCCGTGCTCGAGCTAAAAGGACTCAGCTGTTGACACTTGGCAAATTCTGCGTGACTCTGAGACTTAGATGAATTTGGTGAAAATGAAACATGTGCGCCCATGCTCTATGTCAAAACCTCTTTGCCTCGAACCAAAATGCACAAGAAAATACTTGGAGCACACAACTGCAATTTGTAAAAGATAAATGTAGAGTTTTTTACTCTATAGTTCTTGGCGACCTTGAGGGATTTTGAGCCTACTCAAAAAAGAATTCACAATCTTCCACTTGATCAAAATTGGCAAAATTTATAGCTTCAGCAAGGCCATCTAAAAAACAAACCACTCATCATCAGATAATCCCTACTTGTTTTGTAATTCATTGAAGGCTAAATCAAGGTTGATAATATCCTTGTGTGAGAAATTTTGCAAAGTGTGAACTGTAGCCTTCAATTTGAATTCAAGCTAGGATACTAGAATTAAAATAGCCTCTACTTCAGGCATTGATGAGTCATCTCTTAACTCCTAAAAAATTGATTGATCATGCTGTTTAGCTACCAACAAGGGTTGAATTTCATCCACCATTAACACTGTGCTGTTATCAAGAAAAGGGGAAGGAAAACCCAATTACACCAAGTCTTTGATGTGTTGTTTCATATCATTGATCCCTTCCTTCACCACATCGAGAAGCTCTCTATAATTGATGGCTGTAGAGTTGCACTTGAGAACCTCATTTATTCATTTTTCAGTGACCATTCTATCACTAATCCCTGCTACTAATAATGTTCCATCAGTGGCGTCATACAACTTCTATAGCAGCACTTGAGAGTCAAACACTCTCTTAGAGACAATAGATAGAGTATCTTTAACTAAGGTTTCCACCTTTTCACACAATTTTTGTACATTCAATAAAAATGTTAGAGGAGGTCTGAGCTGGAGAGTCTTCTCAAAGATTCTTTTCCATGTTGACACATAGAACTCCTTGACCAAATTCAAAACCCCTGCACTCCCTGGCCTATTAGCCAACTCAAGCTTCAATTGTTCTGTACTCTGTCACTCAGCTTGCAGTTGGGTCTGTATAGTAGCATTATTATTTTGTTTATTCAATAGCTTTTGTTGCAGTTGAGTGACTTGTAGCAGGGTTTGCTCACATTTTTCTTGTAATGCTTCCTTTTCTCACCTTAATGCTATCACTGCATCTTTCACCTTCGTCAGCCCAACTTTTATAGAATCATTTTGGGCCTGAATAGCCTGGTGAGTCTGAAGAGAAATAGTTTCTTGCAATTATTTATTTAGACTCTCTATTTCATTATTCTTACTATTTATTTCTATAGTCAAAGTGCTATAATTTGCCTTCTCTTGAGTTAGCTCAGCCTCCATCTTCTATAACTTATTTGATATCTTCAAATAGTCATTGGTTACTGTAGAGTGGATTCATTTAATAGTTCAACCTTGTCCTGTGGCTAGAAAAGTGACATATCAATTGCCATTGTATTCATGGTATAATCCTCAAGCTACATTTGCTCATTGGGCTTGATGATGTTGGGTGACAAATGGGTCATTGTTAATTGCTACTAGATTGGGTCAAAATGTGACCTCATGTGTGGCACAAACAAGGCTTTATCCTCTTTAATCTTCTTTTTCTCCATCAAGGCTTCTCTTTCCTTCCTAGCAACATATGATTGAGTTTGAAAGGTAGAAAGGGATGCAATGTGTCCTCCCACAAAAGGAAAGCCTTGTGGCAAGCTATAAAGAATAGCCAATTGTTGGCTAGGTGGAAATTGAGAAGGTACTTTCCTTGGGATAGAGGGGGGGAAATGGGGTAATGATATGGCCTGAGGTTGGGCAGATAGAGCAAAAGGAAAAATAGGCATGACAAAGGTGACAGAGGGAATTATTTGGGAAGGTGGGAATGTCACCTCTATAGGAAAGGAGAGAGACTGAGAAGAAGTAGGAGAAACAACACTTACCTGAGGGGTGACTAAAGTGCTCTGTGGTTGGTGATGCGAGGGTTCTGCTCTAGTCTCTGACTCTAGTTGAAACTTCAGCCTCTTATATCTTCTTGAGGTTTCTTCCTCTAGTTGTATCTCCTTCTCTTGGACACTTACTACTGCTGTAGGTGGTGCTTGTGCAAGACTGGGAACTGCAAGAGTTGATGCTACTAGAGAAGTGACTGAAACTGAGGTTAGGCTTGGAGACTGTGATGTGTGATTGGATTTTGCTTTGGTCTTTGACTCTTCACCCTGTGTCTATAAATTGCTTGTGTCAGGGCTAGAGATAGGGGATAAGTGACATTCATCCCAAAGTTCCTCCCATTTTTCATCAGAATCCACATTTCTAAAAGAGTGGGTTGTCTCACGAATCTCTTGCCTGTATTTCCAATAGGCTTCTATCTTCTTAGAGTCCCAGTCTTTATTCTTTAATGATATTTGTAAACCAATGGTCATTTGGATCTTGGGATCAAAATCCCTTTGCTTGACATAAAAATTCTCCCAAGGTCTGTTCTCTTGGAGGGGAAAATCTGTCAATTCCACATAAAATTTAGGAATATCTTCCCTGGGACTTCTTCTAGTTTCCCAAAAAGGTCGGCTCTCATGTAAAATTTTGGCAGCAACCTTATTTTTCTTAACCCATGAGGTTATGAAACTTTTTGGGTCAAATCTCCATTTGTCTTCAATCAAAAAGAAACCCAGGAAGGCTAGCTTCCTCAGCAAAACAATCTCTGCATCTCTAACCTCTAGGGTCATGTTGTTTATTACACAAGGAAGATCATACATTTTCCTCTTTCTCTTACCAGTGTTGTATTCATTATCTACCACTAACACTTGTGTGGTGATCTCTAAGAATGCTATCTTAAGAGTCAAAATCTTAGGAAGTAGCACTAGTTCTCCACCAAAATTGTGGACTCTAATAATGGTATGATGTGATCCAAAAAACTAATTACAGGGAATAGGGAAATTAGCCATAAGGCTTGAGGTACTTGGAGTCAATCTATTTATGACTGGCTCTGGGCTTAAATGAAAAAAAATAGGGGTGATAAAAAGGTTCCAAAACTCGTATGGGTCACTGGTTCTTGACAAAATATGCATCCATGCAGACACAGGGATGGTCCTATGTGGGCTGAAGCTTGGGTCATACATATCCAGATGCATGTTTTGAGCAAAGATACTGGAGTTTTGGTGCAACATAACATGGAACAAACAAGAGAAATACCTAAAAATTCCTTTGGACTTAAATTGGGTGAGTTGTTCAGTGATTGAATATGCAATCTGTTTGGAAAAATCTAGCTGATATTCCTGAAACTTATCAACTATTTTCAGTCTGAATAGAATGGCCATTTGTTCCTCATAAACAGTGATATCATCTTTCATGCCAAAAATGGAAGCCATCATAGAAAGCACCTCTTGGCTAGCTTGTGTGAATTGGGCTCTTGTTGTTGGTAGTGTTGGCACAGTTGTATCATTGTCACCTAATTGTAATTCTATCTTCAAAAACTTCAACTGAGTGTTGACATTTGCCCACATTTTCTACATTTTAGCAATGGTAGGAAACGTGGTTGTTTTGTCATGATGTAAGGCCAACATATCTCTAATAAATTTTGGTGTAATTTGTACACTGAATGGCCCTTGTTGGATGGTATTCAAAGGCACATGAAATAATTCAGAGCAGATTTGAACCAAGTCAGGACATGGATGTACCCCTGGGACCAAGAATTGAGCTAGTTGTGAAGTCCATATTCGCATCATGAATGTTTCATACTATCTAACTTTATCCCTCTGGATACGACTTTGATGCACCCCTTCTCTTAAAGTTTTGTTAGGACTTTGAAGAACTGGGTCTATGATTCCATCTTCAAAATCTTTTACTCTTACTGAGTCATTTGCATAACTAACCTTAGGGACTCTCGTTCATGGATACATCTTCAACAGTTGTGTAGGGGCCAAAGCATAAGATTTTCTTGCAAGAAATTTATCGATGGATTCATAAATTGCAGCACCTTGTTGTGAAGACTGTGCCCCCTCCATCTTGTATATCTATACTTAGAATTATTGGACTATAATAGCAGGTATGAAGCTTTGCAATATGGAAAACACTCTAACTAGACAAGTTTTGCTATGAATTGGAAATTTGTAGATAACAAGGATTCTTTAGCAGGTGCAAGAATATTTAAGACACTGTTAAGTCTTAATGTTTGTGATGGCATGTTTAATGACCCATCAAGTCTCAAGAATGGCATTAAACTTAGATAGCTGTTAACCAATCTTTATCAAATCTTCATGGGACAGCAAGTTAGACACGTCATCAAAGTGGCTACGCAAGGTATCTTAAAGATTTTAAGGATTTGGGGTAGATTCAAATGAATGCAGGAATTTTAATTTTTTTAGAAAGACTCTGAGCTATGGCCATGTGTTCAAAGAACACTTATTTAAAAGAAAAGTGGGAAAGAAAGAAAATGAGAAAAAAAGAGCAAATGAAAAGGGAAACTATCTAACTACAATACATTAGAGACACCACTTAGCTAAAATGTTTCAAGTGAATCCCATTCATAAGAATCTCTTCAGGTTCACCTTCCATTGTTTCTAACTCAAACAAATTTTTCTGTTTACATGCATAAATTTTATATGGGCCAGTCCACAATGCTTCAAACTTAGTGTGTTGACCCAGCTTGGCAGCTTTTGCATTTCATTTCAAAATAATTGAACCTAATTCAAAATGAGGATTTGAAGTCCTTTTATCAAAGTAGTCTTTAACTATTTTCTGATGTTTAATTAATGAATTATGTGTTGCATCCCTCTTTTCTTGAACCTCCAAAAGTTTAGCAAGTCTGACCTTTATGGGGCCATTTTCTTCAATTTTCATTTGTTTTATCAATTGAAGAGTAGGAATCTCCAAGCTTATGGGCATTATAGTAGGCTTACCATAAACCAATTCATATGGGGAAATTTTGATTACCTACTTAAGAGTAATTCTATTAGCCCATAGTGCTATGTTAAGCACTTTATGCCACTCTTTATGATGATCAGCCCCTATTCTTTTGATGAGTCTAATCAGATTCTTATTTGTCGATTCTACCAAACCATTACCCTAAGGGTAGTAATTAGAGGAAGTTTTTAGATAAATTCCATGCTTTAATGAAAAGTTGGATACCTTAGATCCTAAAAATGCTTTAGCATTATCTGAAATTATAGTGTGAGAAGCCCCAAAGTGAGTAGTGATACTCCCCAAAAGATCTAGAATCACATTTTCTATTGCTTCTGTAAGTGGCACTGCCTCAGTCCATCTAGTGAAATAATTTGTGGCAGTGAGAATCCATTTGTGACCCATACTAGACACTAGATTTATCATTCCAATGAAATCAAGACCCCATTGGGCAAAGGGTTCATCAACAATTATAGGACCAAGGGGCATTGCTGCATTCCTTCTCATTCCCACATAATATTGACAAGATTGACATTTTTTAACCAATTGATAATAGTCTACAAATAAAGTGGGCTATAAATAACCTACCTCACTTATCTTTATAGCTGTAGTTTTTGCAAAAAAATGTCCACCTGAGATTTCATGGTGCATTTCATGCAGTACTTTCTTAGCCTCATCTTTTTATATGCACCTCAAGAGTTTTCCATTAGTGTTCCTTCTGAAAAGAACTTGTTCAATTAAAACAAAATGGACTCCTTACATTCTATAATATCTCCTCTTGTTTTGAGGGAGTTCTCTTGGATAAATCCCATGTTCCATGAAAAGGATCATGTTTGTGACCCAGGAGTTTTGATCAACTTCTTGTATTCTTAATACACTTTCCTTTTCTATTTATGAATCTATTTCATTAGGTATCATCTTTATAAGCTCTTGAGTCATGTATTAGCACAACCCCTTTCCTCTGACTAACTTGGTGGGTTTGACCTCTACATCATATTCAAGGATCTTTGTTATCTAGTTTGGTCTTTTTTTAGTAATTTCACCCTCCATAATGTATTCCCTAACACTTGGGCGAGCCAAAATTATTAGAATATTACTTCTTGATACCATATCCCTAAATTTCTTAAGGGCTTTTACCATAGCATATGCTTATTTTTCCACAAAGTTGTATCTGGTTTCATACTCCTTAAGAGTCCTTGAGAAAAAGGCTATCAGATGCTTTCCCTCTTATCTATCATCTTTCTGTGTCAAGACAACAGTAATACTGAGCTCTCCTCCATAGACATACATTACAAAAGGCTTAGAAAAATCTAGATTATTAAGTACTAGAGTTGTTGAGATAGCTTTCTTGACTTCTTCAAAGGCTTGCCTTCTTTTTGTTGTCCACTTGAAAACCAAGTCTTTTTTTAGTAAGAGTGTCACTAGTCTTACCAGACCTAAAAAATCAGATATGAACTGACTGACAAAATTAATCTTCCCCAAAAAAGATTGAACTACTTTTTTATTCACTAGAAGGGGTAGGTTCATTATAGATGCAACTCTCTCTGGATCTATAGAAACTCCTTCTTTAGATACTATATGTCCCAATAGTTTGCCTTGGGGTACAACAAAGATACACTTTTTTGGATTTAGAGATATTCCAAATTCTTGACATTTCTTAAACACAGATTCTAGATGATCAAAATGATCAACAGTAATCTTGGAAAATATAGTAAGGTCATCAAGATAAATCAGGATGATTTTATTTATAAGTTCCCCAAATGCTACATCCATAGCTCTTTGAAAAGTAGCTCCAACATTTGATAGGCCAAATGGCATCTTAACATATGCAAATGTTCCCCATTTGGTAGTAAAAGAAGTCTTATATTGGTCTTCATCAGCTAACCAAATCTGATTGTATCCAGAGAAACCATCTAGTAATGAAAATCTCTCTGATCTAGCCATAGTTTGTAAAATTTTTTCCATGGAGGGCAAAGGATAGTGATCTTTCAGAGAAGCTTTATTCAGATCTCTGAAATCTACACAGAGTCTTATGTCACCATTCTTTTTCCTAATTGGTACTAGATTAGATACCCAAGTTGAGTGTTTGATTGGGAAAATTATTTTGGAATCTAAAAGTTTTTGTAACTCATCCACCATTAGGGGTTCAATCCTTGGATTTACTGGCCTCTGTTTCTGTCTGATTGGCTTAGACCCCTCAATCAGTTCTATTGTGTGCTAAATGATGTCTCTATTATATCCATGAAGGTCTTCATAGCTCTAGGCTATTACTCTATCATATTTTTTACATAAGTCAATTAGCCTTTCCTTTTCTTCTTGGGTTGCAAAATTTTCAATCTTTAATTTTCTCCCTTCACTACTTCTATTTTAGAATAATCTGCTTTATTTACCTGAAACCTTTTCTTTTCTAAGCTTGCATCTTCTAGATCGAAAAGGTTCTCTAAAGTGATCAAGCCTTTGGGAAGTTTATCTATCTTTAATTGTATAACTTGATCTCCATATGCCTTTTCAATTTTTGGTTACAATTGATCAGTAAATTCCCCAGACAGTTGCAAAAATGAACATACTTGAGAATCATTTTAAAAAACTTACCAATTTTCATTATTGTCTAGGATGGTTGGCCTTACTATAACTTTTACTAACTCACTGTTAACTAACAAGTCAGTTGCTAGATCAAATTGGGATCCAATCTGTGCCATCTTATTAGCTTCAAAATTTTGAGTTCTAGGAACTACTTCAATATTAAAGGCCTCAAAATCTTTCATTAGGTCCCAAATTCTGTGCCTATAGGATCTCATCCTTATGTTTTTGGCTATTGCCTTTTCCCTTATTTGTTTTACTACCAATTTTGAGTCTCCTTTTACTATTAAATTCTTCACTCCCTTTTTCTTGGCCAACATAAGCCCATGTACTAAAGACTCATACTCAGCATCATTATTTGTACAAGCAAACTGGAAACAGATAGCCCTCAAAATTTTCTCACCATTTGGAGCCACAAGACAAATTCTTGCTCCAGCACCATTTTTACTTCTAGCCCCATCAAAGTTTAGGGTCCATATTTCTGAATATTTTTTAGATTCTTGAGTAGTTGGCACTTCTTCCCTTAAAACATTTGGGATTTCATGATCTTCATCAAAAATAACATAAGTGCCTAGACTAGTAGAGTCATAATTCCCATATGGATCATTTTGCATCAGGGCAAATAAGTGGTTATTTTCTTCTTCTTGGTCATGTTCTGTCCAAACACCTAACTCTTCAACAAAGACTTTTTCTTCTCTATTTAGCATAGCATGAGTTGCATCTAGTTTTGGAGTTGGTTCATTTGTGATGTGATCTTTAGATAATGGTTTAGATAGTATCTTCATATTTGAACCATATTTGGTTTTGAGGATAAGGTGAGACCAATCAAGTGACATGTATCCTCCTATCTTGGCTGTAAAGTCTCTGGATAAACATAAGCCAAATACAGGGGGTATATCTATGACTACTACATCTTGATTGACAATTATGTTGGGACAAGTATATAATTGCAATGGGAGTTGTTTAATTCTCCCTATTGTTTGCACTGATTTTCCATCTAGTTGCATAAATCCTTTGGTAAGTGGCTCGTATCTTATTTTTAAAGCATCTGCTATTTGCTTAGGCATTACAGTAGTACTAGCCCCTGAGTCTATCATTGCATTATGCAATAGTTTCTTTCCAACTATGAAAGTTAAATAGAAGGGCTCAAGTTTTGACTTACCTCTGATACACTGTTCACAAGTGCTATTTTCCATGGAGGAACTTTATCTTTTAACTTTTCCTTCTCAGCAGGTCCTTCTTTTGTACCCATATATTTAGGCATTGCTTGATCTTGTAAATCTTCTTGTAATAGCGTCTTTTGTTCAGGGATAGCTAATATGTCCCATATTGATACTTGTGCTGGAGTCCTCTTCAATTGTTCCACTACATTTATTTATCCTAATGCTTGAGTTCTTGGAAAATAAGGATACCTTGCTTTTCCTTGAACTTGTTCAAGTATCACTTGGTTTTGCACTGATTGAGGCACTTCTTGTCTAAGAGCTATACTTTGATGACTTTGAAATGGCAGATTCTCCATAACTTCATTATTTGTAACTCCAGGCTGTTCCATCATTCTTCTCTTTGACCTAGTATAGTAGTCTGATTGTACCACTGGTTTCTTGGAAGTCGAAGCTTCATTCAATAATACTGACTCTTCATCTTCTACCCATGAAAACAAAGCATGTTCAAGGGATATTTATTCTTCTTGTTGTAAATACATCCCTTGCATCTAGGCCATTATAACTGAATTTTGCATACTAGAAGATTGTTGGGCTTGAGTGTCAGAAGTACTGGCAAATTGTCCATCCATCCTTCTTTTCTCTACTACCTTTTGTTTTAGATTACCCATAGGACAATCCTTGGGCATATGAGCATTATTACAAGGGAAACACCAAGCATTGGTGCTATCTGCATAATTATTCTATCTTGGAACAATTTCTCTATTTGGATTAGGGGGAATAGTCTGAGAGGGTGTAGGGACTACAACTAGTTGGTTTGCTGGCTGAGGGTTATTTTGCCTTTGGGAACCCTGATACTGATTTGGCTATGGTTTAAATTTATTTCCTTGGTAGCCCTAATATTGAGGTCTAAGATAAGGATTTTGTTGTCTCTTTATGTTAATTAACTCATTAGATAACGTCTTTAAGATGTTCTTGATATCATCCATCTCAGATGACTGGGTAGGGACAAGTTCTTTAACAAGTTGTTGAGGATATTTATACATAGACACAGGTGGGGTTGTGGTATTAGGGGCTTCTTGAGGCAATGGTAAGGTAATTTCTAGAAACATGGGCATGGGAGGCCTTGGGGGTAACTTTCTAGCATCTATTAAATTATTTTCAGCTTTGACTGCATAGTCATATGCTTCTGGTAGAGTCTGATCTCCAAGTGACTGTATCATTACTGATATATTAGAATTTAAAGCTTTAAGATAAAACACTATAGCCATACTTGGTAAGGGTCTTGCTATAGTAGGAATTCTTTCCCAAGTCTTCTGAAATCTTGAATTGAAGTTAGTCATTGCTTCTTGTGGTGCCCTTTTGATGGTGATTAATTGTTGTAACAAAGAAGATTTATCACCTTTCTCTTCAAATCTTTCAAAGAAAATATCTCCAAGTTGATCCCATGTGGATATTGTATTTTGAGTCAAAGACCTATACTATTATAGAGCCTTTTCCTTAAAAGAAGTGGCTAAAAATCTCAGTGCCACATTTTGATGTGTGATCACATGTATAGAACAGACATCAGATACATCTTGCAAATGTTCCTCAGGTGTTTTGAAATCTTGCCCACTAAATTTGGGTAGAGCTTTCAAGGCATTTACTGGAATAGGGTCCCAAGTGGCTAGTGGTATTGGAAGAATTAGAGGACTACCAGTGTTCCAACTTGCATAATTACTTGGGGCTATAGGGGCTCCCATATTTGATCTTGGTATTGGTATAAACTAATTGACTCTTCTTGGACTAGTTATCAATGGTGGAAAAAGAATACCTGGATTTGCAGCAAATTGAGATCTTGTTACTGGTCCACAACTCTAGCTCCTTGTAGCTCTCTGTTTCATACAGTCTTGAAAGAAACTTCAAGATAGTGTCTCACCAGGTGTGCCAAAAACTGTTAATGGTTAAAATTGTGCTATTCTTAATACCAACAATGGGAAGTCTCAGGTTTGTGGGACTTACAACCTGAAACAACCACAAATTTTTAAGAAGCTGGCTCTTCTTTAAGTCAAAAGTATTTTCGAGAAAAAGGATAAAAGGTGAACAGAAACACAAATGCAATGAAAGAAAATCTATGGCAATGCGCCTGAATTTAGTTGGATCCTTAACTCTGAGCATAGTGAAGCTATCTTCAAGGTTCAGTTACATTAAAGAGCAGTCAATGCATGATTAATGTAAAAGATGAAACCATTAGAATCAAAGGCTAACCACTTAGACAATTTTGTAGTAACACAATGAATATCAACAAAGGCACATAAATCAATCTTCTCATTAATCTTCTAGTTACATAAAAGGCACAGATTCATGCACAGTTACACAAAATTTCTAACTTAAGAAAAACTAAACAAAGGCAAATGAAATCACTGGCTACAACAAAAGAGTCTAAAATTTCTTCTTCTCAATTTCTCACAGAAAATTCTCCTATCTTCTGATCATGATCCTTTTTTTCCTTCTGTTTCCCTATATTTATAGCACATAACTCCCTTAAGATTTCTCGCACGTTCCCTTTCCAACAGTCTGCTAACTCTAACTAAAACTAGAAGTGTTTAACTGAAACTGTGAAATGGGTGAGGACACTTGGCAGCTTCCACTTTTACTTTAAAAATGTCTTATTATTTAAGTGACACCAAAAGGTGACACTTGCCAGCTTCCAAGGCACTTATAGAAACACCTAATACTTTTTGCTTAACTTATATTCTTATACATCTTTGCTTGAAAATGCTCCGTCAAGGACATCTATCACAATCTACTGCTTGGAGCCTCTAGCAATTTATAGGAAAAAGGGACCTGCCACACTTCTCACCTGAGCATCTTTTAAAAAGGGAATAGGGATAGATGTCACTTTCTACTTACCTTTAGCTGGGAACACGTGGCATCTTCTGCTACTCTTTAGCTACACCATGGAAATGTTCGGGATGCATGTTGGACTCCTACACATGGTGACACTTGGTAGTTTTCACAGACTTTAGAAATAAAAAACTCGAGACCCACCACAGTCTTTATTCAGCAATGAAACATAAAGAAGATCTCTCGGATGTCGACACATGGTAGCTTTCACTACTTTTGCTAGGGGTGTGTGGCATCTTCCACTACTTCTGCTAGGGTTACGTGACAGCTTCCACTACTTTTGGGAATGGATTAAAAGGGGGCTCAGTAGATGACACTTGGCAGCCTCCACTTGAATGGTTTGGTTGTGCCTCACTACCTTTTGAAAGGGCACTTGTCCTTTAGTTTTTTGGGGCACTCCTTTGAACTACCTAATTGAACTAAGCCATTAAACTGACTAATTAAACCAAAAATGGTTCAATGGTTCAATGGTTCAACAGTTCAACACTGCATGCCATTTACACATGAACCAAGGTGATGAACCAAACACATTAAACCAAGGCATTGAACTGACTGTATTTTAGATGTCGACATGTGGTGACTTTTGCTACTTTTTTTGGAAACCCATTGAAACCTTCTACAACTGCCACTTGGCATTTTCCACGGGGCTCTGAGAGAGGCTTATTGAAACTTAACTTTTTAAACTTAGAAGAAGCATGGAACATGGATGCTAACACTTTTTGTGCTCCAATGAATTATGATGAGACACGTGGCATGTTCTGTGGAGCTTAGAGAAAATATAAAAGTGACTCAGCTACTGACACTTGGCAGCTTCCACTTTCACTTTATAGACTTAGACAAATTTGGGCAAAAATGAAACCTGTGCTCGAGCTAAAAGGACTCAATTGCTGACACTTGGTAGCTTCTACACGACTCTGAGACTTAGATGAATTTGGTGAAAATGAAACATGTGCACCCGTGCTCTGTGTCAAAACCTCTCTGCCTCAAACCAAAATGCGTAAGACAAAACTTGGAGCACACAACTAAAATTTGTGAAAGATAAATGTAGAGTTTTTTACTCTACATTCATGAAAGTATAATAGTGTCCATAATCAGACCTATTATTCATCTACCTTGAGAAGTGAATTTCATATCACCTTCATGTTTGAAATACTTATGTTAGAGAAACCATTGATTTTGAAGTCAATTTTGTGAATCATTTTTCATAGTGCAAGTACATGGCAGTGTTGTGTAGATTAAATTAGTGTATCACTTCATTATATTAGGTTTATTTCATGTTCTCTCCATCCATTTTCATCTCAAATAAGCTAGTAGAATAAGTGATGATATTCAATAGACATATCAAGAGATCTATCCCTTTAATCTAGAGGTTTACCCCTACTATAGATAACCCACAGGTCTAGGGAATCTCATGTTCCACTCAATTTTAAGTAGGCTTGAACTACCTCTCCAAGGGTGCAAAATTGAGTGACAACAATTACTATCACATATGTCTACAACATTCTTGGTTTTCTAGCTATATGCAAGGTAGTGACATTAAGGGAGGCTATCAATAGTTCTTAGGCCCAAGGTTGGACATAGTACTTTGGGGATCATAATATATTTGATGTGGGTGCCATGTAGGTCATAAGGTTGGTAGAGGTTGAGCATGTTGCAATCTTGAACCTATGTACAGAGATTATTGGGATCATTGCTTCTCAATTAGTTAGAGATAAAAAGACATATTGCCTCTTATACAAATGGAATATTATAGTGATGAGTATAAAGGAAAGGAGTAGGGTTTTCACCTAGGAATAATATGTGATGTTTATGACATAAAAATACCTATAAAGGATCTTGAAGCTAGGTGCCTTATTCATCAACCACTTGACACTCATTGTGTGTTGGGTATATGAACACATAACACCATATTATAGAGTAATAATTATTAGGTCAATAGTGGCCATCAAGGCCTCCAAGTGGATAAGTATGGTGCCTCTCAGAACATGGCATGGGAATTAGGTACATGAATGACAAGATATTTGATCATGATTCCCTATCAAGGGGTAGCTAGCTAGTGGGAAGATGTGACAATTATACTAGTAGATTATGAAAGTGCATGACAAGTGTGTGATTGACATAGTTAAGATGAAGCAAACCTTATCGATAGGATGCCTTAGTAGTTTGAGATATAATACATATATAAACTACTTAATCCTCATGTATTTTATAGAGGGGAGTAAGAGGTTAGTTATGCATAACGAAGGAGACTAAGGTGGTAGACCTGACACCAGGGACCCCTCTCACTATGATGGTTGGAAGTCGATAGTGATGAAGAGGAACAAAGTTTGGTCAAAAAATTGTAGGAGGAGGGGGTGTAGTACAAATTATAGAACTAAAAACAAGAGAATGGGGTGTGGTGCAAGTTAAAACACTTGTAACCTAGGTAGATTAAGGAGTGCCTGAAGGGGATCAATAGTATAAAAAATCACCACTCCCACCACCACAATAGTAGTTGGTTGTAGCTATTGTAGACACCTAAAATTAGCCACCAATGGATTCATACCAGATTTTATAAAAATTCTTACCAATCATTGAATATCTAGCCTAATAATTTCTAAACATCTCAAATTTGGCTTCATAACATACAATTAAATCAATTTGGCCTAAAAATCAATTAAATAGAGAAAATGCACACATTGAATTAAATCAAAAGCTTGAAAATGTTCAAATTCCTAAAATGATTAATTAACATGCAAATGCTAATCAAATCTTAATTGAATTTACCCTTGAGAAATTAAATGAATTATCAAAAAGGAAATTCAAAAACCAAGGAATATCCTATGAAGTAATCATTACCTTTTGTGAGTTGTCCAAATGAAAAATATCTCACGTCACACCTATTACATGCTAATCATGACCATTTGGTGGACATTATTAACTCTATTAGGGTTAACTAATTAAACCTAGGTTAGGATTTAACTCATTCCAAGTTGATTTCAAAGCCTATAAATACAAGCCTAGACCTCTTCATTTAGAGGGCTTGGAACATAGTAAAGTTATAATATAGGTTTGATTCATGAAGCAAATGTATAGGGTTATAATTCCAAAATTCCAAACCAAGCCATTTCAAGACATATCAAAGCCAAGCCAAGCCAAGAAATGGTGCCAAGAGGAGATGGAGATAACTAAATCCCATTGATGAAGATTTCTTGAGCACAATCCAAGCAAGCCAAATAAAGAAATATCATGGAGCATTCAAAGAAGGTAAGAAATGTATGTTTTATTACATTTGAGTTGAGATTTGTCATTTATTTTTATTCACCATGCTCTTCCCTTTCATTTAGGCAAGTTAGTGTTATGAATGTTAGTGTGTTTATTTTCATTTTGAGTTGATTTAATTTTGAAGCTAACATATGATCTAACCACCCTTCTTGGATTCCTTGATAAAAAATGACATGCCTAGTGGGACTTGAACCCCATAAAGTTGATCTTAAGGGCTTCTAGATCATTTCACTAACATTTTTCATGTCAAAATTTGATCTTGCTGACCAAGGAAGGTGATGAAATAGTCAAAATTCCATTCATGGATTTTTGTGTGAAAATTCATGGCCTAGACTGTAAAAGCTATGGATTTGACTTACTATAGGCCACCATTGTGCCTAATAACCTGTAGCCTAAGAAAACAAGCTAATAAGACATCTTATGGAGCTTTGTTTAGGATAATACAAACTTCAATTTTGATGAGTTTTTTTAAAACCACATGCTTTCTCCTAAATTTTTAGAATATGTTATTAGTCTACCTTCAACTTTTATAATTTTTTCATAAAATATTTAAATAGGAATTGGAATATTTTTAAATTTTCTAATAATTGTTTTTAGTTTCATTGAATTGTGTTTTCTTTGTTTAATCATCCTATTGTAGTTTTTGTCTAGTTTTTGTCCTAACATTGAGCTCAAGAACATTTGTGCATTGTGTTTGTTTTACCTTCAGGTTCATAGGTAATTGATATCGGTCCTTATAGGCTGGTATCATTTATTTCCAAAACTTGTTTTGCTTATCTATGAAAGTGCTTTAAATCAGGGAGTTATTATCTAATAATTTTAGGTTGAAGGATTAATTTAAACATAAATTTTGCTTGTTTAGACTAATTAAACATTTAATTTTGAGCATTTAAAAGGAATTAGTAAAATCTTTCACATTTCAATTTGGGTCTAAAATGAACATGTTAAATCTTGAAAATTTGAATGTTGGTGTCTAAAATGAATCTAAGATTTTTTAATATTATAAACATTTCATTTTTGGTGCTTAAAACACACGTTTAAATCTTAAACATTTCAAATTGGTGTTTTAAAATGAATTTAGGATACATCTTGCACATTTAGACTTTGGGATTAAAATGAACTAAATGGTCTTGCTTAATTTTTTCTTTTGTACAAATATTCTTTCAATTTTTTGCACTTAATCCAAGGGAATAGTAAAGAACAAATGTCACATTCAATTTCATGATTAAATTCGAACTTCACTCATAATTATTTACAACTTGTTTGTTGTTTATTTGTTTCTCAAAAGGATAACACATGTATGCTCTCCCCCATCCCATATAGGGAACTCAAACAATTAAAAGCACATTTTCATTGCATTTGGTGCCTAGTCTAAGGCTTAGAAAGAAATTTGCCTAGGTTCTTCCCAAACTTGCATAGTATTAGGTGATCTAAAAGCAACCCTAATGTCTTTATACATAGTTTATTTTTCATATATTTTATATTATGGAGGGGATTCCATTACCTCTTTCAAGTTATTTAAGTAAGCACTGACCTGGGGCTTCATCTCCTAGTAGCATTTTAACCCCTCTCCACAAGGGGTATATAAATTGGGATCACCCTACTAGGATAGTGGTTTGTGTGGTTAAATAATCTCTATTGGTGGCAAGCTGACCTGAAATATATGATCAATCAACACATCTCACTAAACTAAGCAATTGATGGATGTAATGGTTTTGAAAAGGACAAGACATTTTCACAACAAATTGATTGATGTGGATCCAGTTTATGTGCTAATTTTCTTGTGTATAAACATGCAAGTTTGTACACATGGGATCAATCTAGAGAGTCATAAGTTTTAAGTTTTAATCAACCCCACTTTGCCACACCTTGATAGGATCTAGGATGATTATAATTAGTTGTATTTTTGGTCATTTATTCTTTTATTGCTTGGTGTTTTGAGACTAAAACTTGTTTGTTTGTTTATGCCACGTCAAAATAAGTTTGTTTATATGCCACTCCTTTGTTTGAGGAGGCATTATGCTAGCCATTTGACACCACACATTTGTCTTTGATTTTTGCTAAACCTGTTTATATATGTGTCACTTGATTTAAATAGGTAACATTACGCTCCCAAATCATTTTCAAGTTTGTGCCTTTAAATCTTTAAAACAAAACATTGATTGTATCTTTAGAGAGAGATAATGTTGTTATATTGCTCAATTTGTTTCAAGACTTATTTACCTTATTCCAAAAACCATTGTTTAAAACCATGTCATGTCTTCCATTTGTAACTTTGTTTAGAACAATCATGCTATTCAATTTTGTCTAGCTTATTTGGTCAAAACCTAATTTTCAACACTTGAGTTTTTAATTAGCTTTGACAATTTCAAATTCAAACATTGATTGATTTCTATTTAGGCCTTATCTCATAGGGGCTGATACATAGATCTTTCTCTTTTGGGTTGTGTAACTTAGGTTAATTTCTTATCCAAACTTGATAAACTATTGTATTTTTATTTGAGAAGACTTGTTTTGATCATTGTTTGTGCCTTTGTTTGGGAGAACACAACCTTTCTCCATATGCCTTTTACCTTTTGCATTATACCAATTGATCATGTTTATGTTTGATTCTATGTGTCAAGTTTATGTCAAAGTTGTTTCCAAATTTGTTAGATTAAAATCTCATCATCATCAATTTTTTAAAGTCTAGATTTTATTTCCATGTTTGGATAAAAGTCCTAGCATAACCTATTTGAGCCTAGCTTTTGACTCAACATTTGGACAAAAGACCTAGTGACTCTTTTCCCTTTCCTAGTTTAGACCTTATCTGGAACACTTTGGACATAAAGTTTTACATACCAATTTTATTCATTGCTTGACATTTTATGTGTATGACATTTGATGTTAGATTATTTTATGCCAAGTTCTAGCATAGAATAATTTTGGATATTCAACTCCACTTTCAGACCAGTTTGGACATACAACTCTATTTTTTAGAATAGTTTAGAGATGCATCTCCACTTATTAGACCATTGTATTTGGAGATACAAATCCATTTTCATTCAACCAAGCTAGACCAAGTTTGAGCCTTTTGTCCTTTGGACATTATTTTTCAAAGTTTGTAGAACTCTAAGCATTTTTTTTGGAGCTTTCTCCATTGATGCAGATATGTCTAGCTACACTTATGGTGGAGTCACATACAATATAAGTTATAATATAAGGGCCATAAAAAATGAATTTGATTTTGATGGATTTATTAAATAATTCTTTAGGGATGATATGGTTTATGGGGAGGACTTAGATTCTTTGGCTTGTGTGAGAAACCACACTCCAAAATACCCCAAACTTACCATATCAGGAACTTGTCATTTGGATTGTTCAAGCAACCATGTTCCATAATGTCCCAAACTTATCATTTCAAGACCTAGTCCTTTGGCTTGTGCAAATAACCAAGCTTCATAACTTCTTACCATTTTTATTATAGGAACTCATACTTTGGCTTATGTGAGAAACCAATCTCTATGATGCCCTTTCGTTATCCAATCATTAGCTACCATTAACCCTCTTTTATAGTATATGAGCTACCAAGTTCCACAACATCTAAGGAATAACATTACCATTCTATGACCTAGTCTTTTAGCTTGTGCATACAACCAAGATCCATAATATTGTAACATTACCATATCAAAACCTCATCCTTTGGCTTGTGTGAGCAATCAGGATCCACAACACCCTAGAATTATCATTCTAAGACCTAGTCCTTTGGCTTGTGCAAGCAACCAAGCTCCATAATGTCATACTATTTCTATTCTAGGACCTCATCATTTGGATTGTGTGATAAATTAAGCTTCCAAACCATTCCAATTAAAATCCCAATTAATCTAATCAAAACCCCAACCAATTCAATTAAAACCCCAACCAATCCAATCACAACCCTAGCTGATCCAATCATTATCCTAATCAATCTAATCATTAACCTAGCAAATACAATCGGTACCTCAACCAATCCAATCAATCAAGGACTAATTTATGTTCAAAATTGGTAATTTAAAACTACTTATAAACTAATACCAAAAAAACCAACCAATCCAAGATGTTTTTGTGGAACCAACCATTTGTGATAAGTCAACCTATGATGAATCACCTTTTATTCCTATGCCTATTTTTCAAGAGCCTTCCCTTGACAAAATAGTCTCTAAAGAGTTATATCTTGACCTTTTTCCCATCATTGAGGAGTATCACTTTGATAAACTAGTCCTTGTTAAGCCCATTATGCCATCATAGGCCATTACTTATCAAAAACCAAACATTCAACAAGACATCATTGTAGCAGTATTCACACTAGATAAAGAATCAACATTGAAGTTGGGTTCTATTCTTGAACCAACATTAGTATTGACATCAGATTTAGAGTCCCTTGAGTTGAAATTAGATTCAAAATTAGAATATGTTCATGGTTGTTATAATATTGATTATGCATACCTTGTAGGTCAATTTCAATACATTTTTTATCCTTCTATGATTTTTGAGGATGATTAATTTTTCATCAACATAAGTTATCCTAGTATATTCTATGAGGATTATGATGCCAACCCCCATTCCATTACCAACCCACATGCCATTAACACCAACCAACATAGATATTTTATTAACATATCACCTCCCACAAGTGTTGATTAGGACTGATAGAATCATACCTTATTAAACTACATCAATGGAAACATAGAAATTAAATAAAATTAAGGAAGATAAGACCAAATTCATGCAGAATAACACTCTCCTAGTGAAACTTTTTGGAAGGTGCTAGGGGATAATCAAATTTCAAACTCAGCATCTTCTAGTGAAACCTTTTCAAAGGCACTAAAAGATAATCAAAGTTAAAAGTCATCATTCTTTAGTGAAATCTTCTCAAAGGCACTATAGGACAATCAAGACAACTTCATTGGTGAAAACCTCTTTGAGACACCAATAGCTAAGCACAAAAGTTTTTCACTACTTGATGAAGATAAAATCAAAGATCAAATCAACATAGCTTCCAAATTATAGCCTAATAAGATGGTATCTACCCTCAAGCCCAAATTATATAAAAATATGGTGGTATTATCGAGAGAATATACATAAGTCTTTGGCTCTATCATATCCAAATTTATGTTGAATATAGAATCAACAACATTGTGTGTGTGCCTGAAAATCATGATGTTCATTTGTTTCCCAACCATCAATTCCATTATCATCCACCATTCCATTTCCCAATAAAACCTATCAACCAAAATTTATCCTTGTTTACTATCCATAACCACACTTTATTTTTCAAAGGCTACAAAGATACCTTGTCTTGATGTTTAAAGGAAATAGAATCAATGACCAACGATGATTATAAAAACATTCTTAAAGTCTAAATCTATAGCAAGTTTTTAATAAAGTATTCAAACAAGGTATGGGATAAAAATTTACATGATTGAATATTCTAGTTGTATCATTTACTGATCAAGATGTGCATCTCCAAATCAACTAGAACACTATAAGCATTCACCCAAACCATCAACATAAAATCCAATAACCATACCCAAACCAAACACATGTATCATATCATTTCAATTTTCCATTCATTTTGCTATTATTATATACCCTAGACATTTAACTTATCATTTGGGGGAAACCCTCCTACCATCTTATCCAATCTTATCATGCTAATCATTATCCTAAAAATAATACCCATATGTTATCCTATCATGCCATTCTTATCTAGACCAAAGCCTATTTTTAGCTGACCTATCCAATCTTATTTTGATCTTAGTTTATTTAGTTCTTGCCTCACCTTCCATGAGGGGATTTCAATATGATTTCATCAATTTTATATTTCTATATTTAAATGATAGTCTTTGAAATAAGTGTGATAGTTGATCTAGAAAGATATCTTTCATTTTCCATTTTATATCATGTCTTGTTTGTGTGAGCCTAATTATATCTACCTACATGGGAAAATTAGTGTCTCACCAGTCTTGATGCTAATTATAACCACCTATGGGAAAATTAATATCATTTATATGAGCCCTAGTTATAAATTCATATGGAAAAACTAAGGGCAAAATTTATTTTTCATGCATTGCCACATCACCTTGTCATTTTTGTTTCCATTTGACTGGTCATTTGCCAAATTTGAAAGCTTGTTGTTACCTGGTCAAGTTTCTCTGTGCCTTTTATGTGGATGGAATTAATGTGACTTGAGGTCATTTTAGGACTATGTAGGCCATGCTCACTTCATGTTGAGGTCACCTTAGTTCCCCCTTTCCATACACTCTGACCATTTTATGAGTAACCTAAGCCAATGCTCTTATCATTTTATGAGTGTGTTTATTTTCATTTTGGTTAAATTTCATTGTGAAGCTAATAGATGACCTAACCACCCTTCTTGTATTCCTTTATCATAAATACGAGAAAAATATATTAGGTGATGTACCATAGGGAGGACAACCCCTAATAGGGATGAGTCTACAACAGAGGAAGAACTTGAGATGAGTTGAGATGAGGACTAATATCTTGATTGGTAGGAGGAAGACTCAGGTAAGTTAATAATTTATTTTGTTTTAAACTCTTTAGTACTTTTTATCATTGTTTTATAGTTTATTGAGTTTTTATTATCTATTTTACCAAATATCTAATGTATGTCTATATGTTCATTTGTTTTTAGATTCAACCACATAATAGAGGCACTTAATTAGCCTTGGTCAATTTGTTTCATTTGACTATTAGGCTCAATAGGGAGTAGTTCCTCACTAATACAGGCCTTCTTAAGGGTGTGGGTATACATGCTGACATATTTTCCCCTACATATCATAGATCTTAGGAGCGTATCTAACAAAGGGTACATGATGTTAGATTTTAGTCCAATGTCACTAGTTTAGAGTCTCAGGTGAATAATCTTAGTGATATTTTTATGGCTAGAAGTGGTCAAAGCTTCCTTTAGTAGATAGATGGTGGGATTGGAGGCCTCTTAGGTAGGCATAAGATATAGGCACCATAGGAATAGAATATAGATACCCCAACACTCTACATGGGTCCTTTTGAGAGGATGAGGATCCCTAGGTGTTTATCCTTTAAATTAGCTCAACAATAAGGTGGATCATAGTCTAGTCTAAGGTTACTCTAATGTTTTTGTATTTTCGGATTTTTGAGACACATTTTTCCTTTGTAGAGGTGTTTGTACCTAAGAATTAATGTATTTTAAACACTTGATATATATATATATATATATATGTATATATATATATATATGTGTGTATATATATATATGTGTGTATATATATATATGTGTGTATATATATATGTGTGTATATATATATATATATATATTTGTGTATATATATATATGTATATATATATATATATATATGTATGTATATATATATGTATATATATATATGTATATATATATATATATGTATATATGTATATATATATATATATGTATATATATATATATATTTGTATGTATGTATGCATGTATAAATTTGACCCATTTGTGTTTTAACATGTTATCTAGCATCTGCCTTGTTTACTATAAAGTATTTTGTTTAATTTAGGCACCTTAAATGGTTAGGAATGTGATGAAGTACTATGGATCTCTATTGTTGATAAAGTGTTATGGACATGCTTATATTTTTGAATGTGATAACAAAATGTATGTAATGTAATATGATAGAGGGTTACAAAACTACAAATGTGCTAATGGCTATTTTAGAGGAAATTATCGACCAGGTTAGTTTACATGACAAATGAATTTCAATCTATAGTGGGGATTCAAAGGAAGATGGGATGTGCAGGATAATTGAAAAGGAAAACTGCATATCAAAACTTTATAAGGAACATGAGGTTAAACTAATCCTTATGAGCAGTGGGGAGAATTGTACTTTTTTCTAGGCTTAGAAAACACTAGTATTGTTAGCTTTATCTAGACTTAAATTGAGAGATGACCAACCATGACATAATTGATAAAATGGATGAGGTTATTATTTTATAATAGAAAAATAGGTAAGTTTTTAATGTATTTTAATGCTTATTGGATACTTTTTGAATTTATTTATCTTACTTTTAGTTTTTGTGACCCCCTACACTTAATCTCATGAAACTAGGTAGATGCATGGGATCATTGCCAAAAACCAAATGTATGTGGGTAAGGGCATATCCCCTAAATTATAACACCAAAAAACTAGTAACATGTGAGGGATCAACACCAAAAATGAGTAAATGGTGAGAGACATAGGTTTGATATTTGACTTGCATAGCTTGACTTTGTGTAGTGCCTTTTTTTGGGAAGGATCTTATCCCCAAATCTTAGTCCCACACAACTATTAATATTCAAGGGCTCATCACCAAAAATAGATATAGGTGGATAAGCTTACCTAGTTTGAGCATGCTAGTTTTTTTTGCTTAGAGGGAATAATAAAATGGGATTTTATTGTGGACAAGATTCTAGACTAGGCTATAGGCTAGAGTTTCCAAGTTTATAATAAAGTGTATAGGAATGAGGTGCACAATACCCATAATAACTCATAAAATAATAATTTGAGAGTGTTATCTAAATATAAATAGGCTAACATTAAAATATAAAATGCATTGATATGATGCATTTAAAAGTTTTTATCACATGCTCGTAGCTAACCAATTATCTAAAAAACAATTGAAAAAAATCAACACAACAACAATGAGATTTTGATTAATGCAAAGAGGGAAATATGGAATTAAATATATATATGAAGTAATGTTTAAGGTGAAAGGAGTTGATAGATCCATAAAAATACTTTCCCTCCAAGGTGCATAATTGAAAATCTCCATTCTAAAAATCATTTGTTACCAAATATGGGGTTAACCAATTAGGCATGAATTGTTGACCACCTCCTTTTATTTTAACAATTTTGATATTGCATCTTAGGAAAAGGTATCCTACTTGAATGCGGTGATCATGAATGTTATTATTATACTATGGGACATATTATCCATGTAAGCATTGTAGTTTTGAACATATATGAGATGGTACTTGTTTAAAATTTCTAGCTTAGTTAGGAGTACGCTTTTGTACTCTTCATGATTAAGGAGACATTAAATAGAAATGTAAAGGATAGGGATTTATAACTCAATGGGAATAATTTATTTTAATTCAAATACAATGGAATATGTCATTTTCACCATAGGCATATGATACCATATAAACCCAAAATACATGATAGAGATGAATATGTTAGTCTCTTTTTATTTGTGATGGTATTGGCTAGGATTGATATCAAAGTTTTGTTTATAGACTTAGTTTTATTGTTGGTGTAGGGTTAGGAAAAATAAGTCATGTGATGGGATATAAATAATTTGTTACATAGTGTAGACACTCCATTTTAATCACTAAATGGAATGAATTCCCACAATTACATAAAAATTAATCTGAAATCATTTGTTCATATAAAATATGGGTTCAAACTCATCTTGGGGTATATATAGGTAAGATAATTCATCGTATTAGATCTATTCGATTATTTTTCTAGTTATTTATCTATTTAATTCTCTGTTCACTGATCAATTCCTAATTTTCTCTATTTAATTCTCTGTATATTGATAAATTCATAAATTTATTTATTCAATTGGTCAATTTATAAATTCTTTGTTCTCTGATCAATTTAGTAATTCCCTTTCTCTAATCAATTAATTTATATTTATCCTTTTATTTTGATTAATTTCCTCACATTGAATTAATTAAATTGATCTATTAATTAATTGAATTAATCATTCCTCTAATTATAATAATATGTAAGTAGAATTATAATTTGATATTATTAAATAATTCTCTTTTCTTCGCTCCAAAAGGACATCTTCATCCAATAAAAGAATCTTGAGATCCTATTGAATATTATTTGATGAGAGCTCTGATTACTAATTGAATTAACATGGGAGATTATTCTCCACCCTTCATATTGAAAGACAAGATGAAGGGCCCAAATTGATTATCCATGTGCTTATTGGGGATGATTATCCACCCTCCATATTGGAAATAAGATGGAAGGTCCATATTTATTCTTCTTTGATCTTTTCAAATACACATCATCCACCATTCATCTTGAGCAATACAATGGGCCTACATGATCAATGTGTGTGTTGATCCGTGTGCTTTATTGCATATCCATTCATAAGTGTTCATATTGAGATCAAGATAAAAGGTCCTAATTGATCCTAATTCATTATAAATAGACCATTTTACTTTGAAATTCAATAGGTTCAAGATATATAATGAAGCCTTGACATTTTACTAAGCTAAATTATGATAGGCCAGATAATCTTATTCAAAATGATAATGAAAATTTTATTTTGTGATTCAAAGGAAATGAGATCAAACATTACATTAAATAGACTACAAAAAACTATAAAATTCACATTCCTAATGATTCTTCCTATTCTTATGGGAATAAAAAGCTTATTGAATAAGACAAAATGCTATACACCTAATCTAGACACCTAGGATTAATAAACAATATGTATAAAATTATTACACCCACTTAATCTATAGGGGTATTTTTTAGACCAATCATTCCTCTAAAATTTTCAATATTTTCTTAGCCAAGTGCTTTTTTTAGAATGTCTACTAGTTACTCTGCTATCAAGAAATATTACAATTTAACACTACCATCTTTCACATAGTGCCAAATCAAATGAATTTTGGTATTGATGTGCTTGGTTTGGCTGTGAAATATTGGATTCTTTGCCATATGGATTTCATAAGTGTTTTCAACCATGAGAGGTGTTGAAAAACTTATTATTCCTAAAAATATAAAAGAAACCTTCTAAGCCACAAGATATCTCTAGTTACCTCTAAAGTGGCCATATATTCTGCTTCTACTGAAGAAATTGCCAGCATTGATTGCTTATTGGATTTACAATTGGCAACTATTGTTCCTAAATTCATTAGAAAACCTGAGGTGAACTTCCATCTTCATGATCACTGGCATAGTTATAATTTGAATACCTAACCAATTTAAATTTTCCTACCCTAGAGTATTTAAGCCAAAAAAGTTGTGTGCTTTTGAGATATATGAGGACCTTTTTCGCTACTACCCAATGACTCTCCTTAGGTTATTGTATGAATCTTGAGAGGACAATAACTGTATATGATATATCTAGTCGAGTGGTAGTAAAATAAATTATAAGTTCAATGAGCTATCTATTTTTAGTGGCATTAAACATATCTATTGAATCTTCAGATGTCAATTTGAGATTTTATTATATGGGCATACTGATAAGCTTTCAATCCTCCATTTCAAACTTGCTTAGAATGTCACCAATGTACTTCTATCAAGTGATGAAGAAATAATTTGGTTTTTGAATTACTTCAATACCAAAATAGTAATGAAGATAACTGAAATTAGTCATTTCAAATATTTTTATCAACTCTAATTTGAATTTTGTAGTGTATTATTCATTATTCCCTATGATGAGCAAATATTCAACATACACCACCATAAATACAACTATTTTGACAAAAAGAGTTACATATTCAAACTCAAAATGTTTGAATTTCATGTTCATGAGGTTTTTAACTAGTTTTTTGTACCATATCAAGGGGTTTATTTCAAACCATACAATAATTTTCTTTATTTTGCACACCTTTATCTCTTGTCATTTTACTAAAAAACTATAGGGTTGTGTCATGTACATGGTATCCTTGAGGTCTCCATTCATAAATGTAGTTTTGACATCTATTTGGTGAACTTTTCATTTATTGTGAGATACTAGAGCCAATATGGTTTGAATGGTAGTCCATTTTGTTGTAGGCGTTGTGATCTAAGGATTTGACTCAAGAGAGGATGGTTAGTATTATGTTAGTTACAAAATAAAAACAAAGTGAAATAAACACACTAATAGCATAACATATTTAGGCCTAGACACTAGGGAGAGCTTAGTTAACAAAAGCAAATGACAAGCACAACTAAAATGCAAGGAATGAAAACACAAGAATTCTTTTTACCTTTCTTGGATGCTCTAAATGCCTTTGTAATGGTGGCTTGCTCAACTTGTGCTTCAAAAGGTCTTCTTCAATGGAGTGTGGCTACCTTCATCTCCTCTTGGAACCTTTAGATTAGGATTATCTTGGCTTGGAGTTAATTTAGCATTATAACACTAGTTTCATGAAGCTTTTGAAACCAATCCTGCATTATAACTTTGCACAAATTTAGCTTGGAAATGATGTTATGAGGCCTCCTATTTATAGATTTTTGGATTTGATTAGAGTCAACCTCAACCATTCATATCAAGATTGAGATGTGTGGTTGAGGATTAATTCAATTTTTGGAATTAAGTTTGTAATTATCCTCATCATGACATTGGAAGAAGGGGAAATTAAGAGGCGTGGAGGGCATAAATCTTGATATTTGTGGCATTTATGGCCTAGGGATGTCTTCCCAAGAAATGAGGTCACTTGATGATGCATATATTCAATATTCATTTCTAAAAAAAAGTATTCAACAATTTTCCATGGAATTATTGATTTGGCCTTAATTTGGGTTAATTAACTCTTAAACATGATTAAGCACTTTATGCACAAATTATCAAATTGATTAAAATGCCTTGTTATTGGTCCTAAATTTGACTGGATTTGAATTTAAAGTCAACATCAAATGTGTTGGACACATATTCCTATTTAGAATGTTTCCAACAATAAATAACAAAGGCACAAGTCTTGTGTAAAAGATTTGATAGGAAAGAGTAGTCTAGAGCATGCAAGTGCAAATTTGGCATTTTGACTCAAAATAGACTGATCAAAAGTTAGTTGGCCCATCAATTACATTACCTCATTTAGTGATACCCTGGCCAAAATTGGCACTTGAATATGCCATTTTTACATCATTTAACATGTTTTAGTGTTTTTTATCCAAATTATGCATTTTAGGTGAAAACTAGCCAAAATCTTGATTAGAGGTTATCAGTGGCCAGTTTTAGGTGTCTACAGTTTGCCCCTATTTGTAAAGGCATTACAAGATATAAGCATATCAAAATCTTCTCAAAGAATGAAAAGGTCTTGTATGCCTACAACTGCAATGATGATAAACTAACTGTATGATTCCTCCTTGAGGGAATGATTGGCACAAGTGGGTCAGTGAATGGTCCCTAAAAAAAAAATGAGGGGACCAAAGAAAGGAAAGATGATGGGGTGAAAACATAATGATATTGAAAAATTAGTCAAAATAATTAAGAATGTAAGTGGCATAGTGCACAATGGTTTGTCTAAAGGTGGTTATAAGCATTGTACCCTGATAGTGGCAACATGTTATAATAACACAATGATTTACCCAAAGGCAACCATAATCATTGAGAAGATGGAGCTGCCCTAGTTAGGATAGATAAACAAGATAATAACATGCCCCTGTATGGGTAGAAAAAGTAAAGTGGTGACAACATAATGATTTATCCAAAGGTGGTTATAATCATTGAGAAATGTAGGTGGGACAATGTGAAATGATTTGCCCATAGGTGGTTATAATCATTAGACCCTAATTATAACAAACATGATAAACTTGGCTAAGGATGAGGATAACTGAACACAGAGAGTAATGATGAATTGGAACAACCTACTGGTATGGAGATGCTCATCTGAACTAATAAAGGTTGAAATTCTTTTATGGTTAATTACTCTATTTGGGATATGATTGGGAGTGAATTGAGATGTCAGTGCCAAAGAGATGCTACCATTACTAAATAGACTTCTTATATTTGAGGTTTGTTATAGAATGTGATGGTAGGCTTCATGATAGAACATCATAAATAATTGACCAAAATATGCATAAGGACTGACTCTCGTAATCCAATACCCAATAGAAAATAATGCACCAATGATAGAAACCATGATGATAATGTAAACATATGAATATGGATAGATTCAAGTGTAAGTGTGGGAAAATAATCACCCAATGAACACACATAAACTAAATCAAGGCAATAGTGTTTGAAAGCAAACAAACAAATAAAATAAGTAGAAACCAATAAACGAAAATGTAATAAAAATCCTACGAACATTACCCCTAGAAAATAGGTGATAACTTAACAAACAAACTAAATGGGGGAATAGAATAAAAATAAGGGGGTGGCTGAGTTGTCTCCATATGAACTAGGCAATTGGATGTTCCTACATAGTTTCATGGATGTAATATCCAATAAAAAAAACTTCAAGCCAAATGTACTTCTCCTAGGGAATGGGAAGAATGTGATAATTGATGAAAAAAACATAATGGATGTGATAGAAGAATGGGAATAGTCTTGAAAAATGGCAATTGCATGAGAAAAAAGGACAAAAAGGATGGGGAAACTAAATGACAAGTGATTTACTTGTAAGTTAGTAAGGGTTCCCAAAATCCTTAAGGCAAAGAAGTGGTCAATGTTTTTTTTTTTCTAATGATTTTTTGAAATATTTTTGGAAGTGTTTTAGAGTGTCGTAACTCAATAAAGAATGATGAGACACTAAATGGTTCAAGCTCATAAAATAGAGAGACCATTCATACTAAATTTTCTCATAAGATGGTGAGAGTGTGGCTTAGGTTGCTCACAAAATGGTGAGAGTGTTCTTACTTAGGTTGCTCATAAAATAATGAGAGCATGGGGAAAGGGGTGACTGAGCTGACCTCAATAAGTATTGAGTGCTGCCTATAGAGGCCCAAAATAAGACCTCAAGTCACTATAGTTATACCCTTACAGTGGAGGAATTCAACTAGTGCAGTAGCCAATTCAAACATAACATGCATAGATGGTAAAAAAGCATAGTATGGCACATGAATTGGCAAGTTGGTATGTCAAGGATTAGTATTGCCCCTAGTTTTCCCATAGATGGTTATAACTAGGACATAATGACATATATCAATGATACTAATTTTCCCAAAGGTGGTTATAATTATTAACAAGACCGGTGGTAATAAAGAATAACAAATGAAGGATGCAACTGCCAAAACTTCTGTCACACTATCCCAAAATATGATCTCTATTTGAATTTATTGAACACACTAATGAACTAATCAAATACCTTGATGCTAAAACTATGTAATAAATGATAAAAACCAAGGTCAAATGGGCTATGCTTTAGAACATACTGGGTCACTAAGTCAAAAATGGAAAGTAAATATAAGAAAGAGGATGAATAAGGGCGGTATGTGTACAAAGAGTAATAGTGATAAAATGGTATAACTAAAATGGTCCTTATAGAAAATACACCTTAGCATTCAAGCATAATACTGCTTGAGATGAATAATATTCATTAGCTCTAGAAGTTCCTCTCCATCTAGTGTGGCAAGCCTGTATACTCTTGATCTATAATCTATAGTGATGATGAAAGGCCCTATCCAATTTGGTTTGAATTTCCCTTTATGTTTCATCTCAGTCATAGTATTATTTTGGTTTTCTTTAAGAACAAGATCACCAAGTTCAAATGTTCTATACTTCACATGTTGATTATAGTGGTCTTTGAGTTGATTCTGATATGCTTGAATATTATTGAGTGTAGCCATGCATTTTCTCATCTAGTAGGTCCAGCTCTTGTAGGTGAGCTACTCGATAGTCATGATCATCCAGGACATGCTTAAAAGAGATGCATAGTGAAGTTAATTTGACCTTAATGGGAAGGATGGCTTCAGTAACATAAATAAGTATGGAGTGGCTCCTATGGGGGTATGATGATTGGTATGGTATGCCCAAAGGGTAAGGAATATCTAGAGGTGTTAGTTATGACTGACATCATTGACAATATTTTTGAGAATGTTAACAATGGTTTTGTTGGATGCCTTGGTCTGGCCATTACCTTGAGGGTAATATGCTATAGAAAAATGTTGGGTGATGTTGTATTCATTACATAACTAGTCTACATCTTTGTTCTTGAATGATCCTCTATTATCAGATAGAATGTGATAGGGGATACCATAACGACATATGAGATGCTTTAAGATGAATTTAGAAATTTTCTTTCCAGTCACATAAGTGAGGGGTATAGCTTCAACCCACTTAGTGAAATATTTGGTAGTGGTAAGGATATGCTTATGTTCATTAGATGAAGTGGGGTTGATCTTCCCAATGAGATCAAGTCCCCATGTAGAAAAGGGCTATGGTATCAACATTGGTTTTAGATTTTTTGCTAAGGCATGAATCAAATTAGCATGCCATTGACATTTGTCACATTTTTTTACATATGCAGTGGAATCTACATCCATTTTAGGCCAATAATAACTAGTATACAAGAGCTTTTTGGATAAGACTACCCCACTATAATGGGCTCCACATACTCCATGAACTTCTCTTAATGCTAGTGTAGACTCTACCAAAGTTAAAAAATGAAGTAAATTTCCATCAAAACTATGATGGTAAAGAGTGGATCCAAGTAGAGTGTAACAAGTGGAATGATGAATGAAGGATTTAATTTGTTTTTGATATATGTTAGGTGGAAAAAATTGGTCATGAAGGTAGTTGTAAAGATATGAGTACTAGATAGAATTAAGACCAACAATATCACAAATCATGGCAACGATTATAGGTTCATGAGCTGGTGTTGACAAATTCTTGATGAGGAATTAATACTCTCTAACTTTATGTGTTTGTTGAATCAGTGAGCCAATAGTAGCCATGGCATCTATAGTTTTATTACTAGCCCTTGATATATGATCAAAATGAATGTTGGAAATTTGCTTTTAAGAGTGTCAACCATGGCTTTATATGGAACTAGCTTGTCATCTTTGGTCTAAAAATGATCTATGACCTAATTGATGATTAACTAAGAATCACCATAAACTTGAAGATAAGATATATTCCATTGTATTTCTTTTCAAAGTCTTGTAATAAGTGCTTCATACTTGGCCATGTTGTTTGTACAAGGAAAGCTAATTTTGAATGATTTATGGATTAGATCCCATTGTGGTGTAATAAACAATAGGGCTACCCCTGATCCATGTGCAATGAATGAACCATCAAAATATAACTTCTAGGTCTGATCCTCAAATGGTGTATCAACAATGGTCATGATGGATTCATCAGGAAATGGAAACTTGAGTGGCTATGTCCATGAGAGGTGCTTCAACAAGTTGATTTGCAAGCACTTATCCTTTAATTACTTTTTGATTGACATACTCTATGTTAAAATCATAAAGAAGCATGATCCATTTAGCCATTCTACCTTGAAAATATATTTTAGATAGTAGATACTTGAGTGGATCTACTTTTAAAATGACAATGGTTTTATTATTCAACATGTAATGACATAGTTTCTAAGCTATAAAAACCATGGCTAGGCAATCTTTTTCAATAGGTACATAGTTATGTTCATATGTAACCAAGGTACAGCTTAAGTAGTATAAATCATGCTCCTTTCCATTATCATCATGTTGATCCAAGAGTTCCCCCAAGGCATGATCAATAGCTGATAGGTATAACAAGAATGGCTTTCTTAGCATAAGAGGTAATATAATAGGCAGATTAACAAGATAATCTTTGAGCTATTGAAAAGTTGTTTGGCAGTGATCATCCTAGTGAAATGCAACTCCTTTATTTAAAAGGTGTTTAAATGGATGGCACTTTTCTTCTAACTGAGATATTAATCATTAGATGGACTGGATCTTACCCTGCAAACTATGGAGTTGCTTCAAATTGATTAGTGGTAGCATCTCATTTATAGCATGAACTTTAGCTGGATTGACTTCAATACCTCTACTAGACATAATGAAGCCAAGTAATTTGCTTGAATTTACACCAAACACACATTTATTTGGATTAAGTCTAACTTTATACTCTCATAGTCTTTCAAATATCTTACGCAACACTACTAGATGGTCGGCTCTAGTCTTGGATTTGCCCAATATGTCATCGACATAGTCTTCAACAATATCGTGCATCATATCATGGAATATGACAATCATGGATATTTAATATGTATCTCCCACATTCTTAAGGACAAATGTCATCACCTGATATAAAAATGTGCCCCAAGGAGTGGTGAATGTTGTTTTATGTTGATCTTCTTGTGCTATTCTAATCTAATTATATCCTAAAAAGCCATCCATGAATGAAAGCATTTCATAACCTACCATAGATTTGAAAATCATGTTGATATTAGGCAATGAAAAATCATCTTTAGGAAAATCTTTGTTGATGTCTCAAAACTTAGTACAAATTATAATTTCTTCAAGATTTTTGCTAATAGGTACTACATTAGAGATCCATTTTGAGTAGTCAATGGATCAAATACATCCTGCTTCTAAGAGTTTTTCCAACTCTTTATTTACTAATACAACAATGTGAGGATGCATCTTATGTAGCTTTTATTTTATTGGTTTAGCATCAAGATTAACCACAAGGTGGTGTAGAACCAAGGTGAGGTCTAATCTTGGCATGTTAGAATAGGACCATGCAAATATATTCACAAACTCTCTTAACAGAGATGTAAAAATGTTGCATTCCTCCTCAGTGAGGGATGCACCTAATTTTATCCATTTTAGGTTTGATAAATTCCCAATGTTTACCTCTATTGTATCTTTGAATAAAAGGGTCAAACCATCTTATAGGATAGTAGGTAGTGACTTGAACTGTTGGACTATGTCAGAGTCCTCTGTTAGGACTTTCTCTTCAACTTCTCCTAGCATGATGAATTTGAGTCTCCTAATGGGAGATTTGACCATGTAACAAAAATAGTCAAAAATTCTTGGAGAATTTGATCAAATACTTGTTATTTCTCAAAATTGAACTCAGATCCATAGGCAAGTTCATCGTTGGTGGTCTCCTAGTCTAAATTTGAAGAATAATGAACACACCCATCTAATGGTGCATGAAACAGGTTTTCACCACTAGACTGGCCTTTATCTTTACTTTTTCCCTGGTTAGAAAGTGCCTCAAAGAGGTTTTCACTTTGGGACCTCAATGTTTTACTTATTTTTTTGGCTAAGGGTGTTCACTTGCTCCCCAAAATAGGCTATAGAATCTAATATGATTGAGAATCCTAATTTATGATCTCCCAATAGAACATTGTATCTAAGGCCTAAGAAATCATATAATGCCTCATCATTCTAGAACTCATCAATCAGAAGACTGGATTCTTGTTGGTCCCAATCTATTAATTGGGGATAATATAATGGCCATGAATTGTGATGAATGGCTTGGGTAAGGGTACAAATGGCATTGTTATCAAATAGGTTAGTTTTAGCTAGGTTATCAAAGGTAAGGCTATGATTAGACTCTGATTCACTATCGGCATCATCATCACTAGTCATTGGTGATGGAGTTTGAATAAAATATGTGAGGTCACCCCTAGGCAGTTTAAATCCAAGTCCATAAGGTCTTTCATACTTAGTCATAGAAATCAACTTAATGGTTCCTTATTAATTTGGTCTAAGGCCTCTTCCTTCATAATTGTGACACTCCATGATCCTATTGGGAATATGATACTTTTTATTTTTATAAAAATTAGCCTAATTATCATTGTATAACCATGACTCATGTCCTTTAAGATGGTCAGGTTCTAGGCCGGATGCTAGTATAAATGTGACAAGTCCCTTATCTTTGTTCTTTCATTGCCAATGCATATGTGAGATGACTTTTGGTTCCCCAAAGGTTTTTAGATTCTGAAGAAGATTGACAATGTGAAATGTGTCATGGGTCACATATTCTCTCAACCCATTATCTAAAATGGTGAAATGATTAGAATCTTTAGGAGGTGACATGTGAGAAAGGGAATCTAAGGTATTAGGATCTATGTAATTATCTGATGAAGGATTAATAAGTATAGCTTTTCCTTTATCCTACTTGGAATTGGGATTCATACCATACTAATAATTATAGCTTTAAAACTTGACCTCAAGATGCTTATAATGTTCATATGGGTGTAAATCTCTTGAAATATCCACTTCCATCCCTGAGTGGGAAAACTTGATACGTTGGTGTAGTGTTGATGGGACTACATGAATCTCATGTAACTAAGGCCTACCTAGAAGCATGTTGTACGATAACTCAAGATCCAACAAATGGAAAAGTATATCATGGGTCAAAGGCCCAATGATAACTAAAAAACTAATGGTGCCTTATGATTCTCTTTCTCGATTATTATAAGCTTTGATAGTTATCATTTCTAGCTGGAGATTTGTCATCGTGTACCCAAGAAGCTTGATGAGCTTGAGAGACACTATGTTGAGCATAAATACATTATCGATAAGGACACATTTCACTTTATGCCATCTGATACAAACTTCTATGTATAATGGGTTATTATGGAGCAGGCCAAGAGAAGACATATCACTTTGGTTAAATGTGACTTGTTGGACTAGAGCTAGGTGTCCAACCAAAGCTTGAAAGCTATCATGGGATATGTCACTAGCAATAGTGGATTGGGTCAAAAACTCATTCAAGATGTTCTTATGGACTATTGATGTCCCTAGCAAATCTAAAATAGAAATTTGTGCTAGTGTCTTCTACAATTGGTCCACATTATCAAACTTCTTATCTTGGTCAGTAGTGAATGGCTTATTCTGAGGTTAAATAGTTGGTCAGATGATAGGCAAAGTAGAAGATGGTTATGGGCCTAGGATAGTAATATTTGACCTCCAAGATGTGATTGCATAACCAAGATTAAATACCAGACCATTATTGCTAACCAATGTCAAAAATGGTGTGGGACTAGATAAGACAAGTCTCGATTGTTGGTGCAGTTACATGTGGTCATGTGGCAAGAATGAGTTGTCGCAAAAAGATCCAAAAGTGGAAGTCCTAGTTTGATGGTTTGACCATATGCATTCCTAGGTCAAAGAAGGATTATCCATGTGATTTGGTTGAATATTGTTATTTAGCAATGATCTTAGCTGATTAGTGCTTGGTCTAGGATTAATGGATATGGTATTAACGCTACCCCCTACAATATGACCTACAATCTTGTTGTAGTCATGTGCAACTGCATGGTAGGTTTGTTGGTTGTTACCATTTTGACCTTGGTTTTATCCATTATTTTGTCATTGTAGATTTTATTGCTAATTTTGTTGGTTTTACTGGTTTAACCTTTGATTTTGATACTATTATTGATTTTGTTGTTACACTAGCTGTTGTTATTGATTGTTATGTTAGGGAAAGGGGTTTTGATAAATCCCAAGAGTTTGATTGGAAGTGGAAGCACCATTATCCAATTTTATCTCCCCATTCTCCAACATATTAGTGATTAAATTCTTGATTTGGACACATCTTCGTAGATTATGCCTATTGACCCGATGATAGTCATAAAATTCATTTTCACAGTACCAATCAGGGTAAGGAATGCCTTGTGAATAATGTTTTGGTATGGGCCAACTAATTAGACTAGTAGTAGCAAGCTTATAAAATATAGACTCAATAGGTTCTCCTAGGTCACTAAAGACATGACGTGCTGAGATGGTTCTTTTAAGAGGAGGGGTTTGCAATGGTAAAGGCTAGTATATTTGTTGTATAGGTTTTGGTTGTTGCACTATGGCATTGGTTGGAGAGGTTTTTGGGTAGGGATAAGATGAAAAGGTGGTGCAAATGATATCTACATATTTTGGACATGACAAGATTTAGTTACTCCATTTCCCACAACATTCTTATTACAATTGAATTGCTTCAGTCTTTCTTGATTATTGGCCTGTGTCAGTTGTGATGCTTGCACTTGATTAGGATGTTGTTGGTTGTTTTCCTGATTGGTATAATTAATTTTGATGAATCCTTTATTGATGAGTGCTTGCTCGATCAAAAAAACTTTATCAATGATCTCTTTGAATGTATGTGCACATTGTAGTTTTATATGATAGGCTATCTCACTATGAAATTTTTTAGTAAACACAATAGATAATTGTTTATTTGGTAAACTATGGGTGAAATAGCTTGCAAGGGTTCTCCATCACTGTAAATAACTTGTAAAACTCTCCCTAGATTTCTATTTTTCTTGTGTCAGGTCCACTAATGAAACCTCATGCTCAAATTATAGGAAAAGTGCTACACAAATTTATTAGAAACATCATCAAAGTCTGTTACTAAATTCTTGGGAAACTTTAAAAACCACTCCAAGGCTTATCCAACTAAGCTCCTTGGAAACAATAGTAAAAGTTATATGTCATTATATGCCACTGGTTAACATGTGACAAAGAATTTGGTTAAATGAGCTTTAGGATCACCCTTCCATTTGTATTTATCAAATTTGGGTTGTTTGTATCTTGGAAGAAATGGTATCCATAAATACTCCATGTTGAATGGATAAGAACACACGTCATCTAATTTGAACTTCTTAGTTTACTTCCTCACTTGAATGGTAGCAATCACATCCTTCATCTGTTGCAATTCTTGGGATAAGAAAATGGAAGGGATATTGGTTGGAGGGAGAATATTGGTTTGGATAGATGGTTGGTAGGTCACAAGTGGAACACTTTGACTAGGGTATGATGGAGACACCTATTGGGGTATACTGGATTGGTTGGGGAATGGACCAAGAATATGCATATGTGGATTAGGATGTTTGAAATTGCATATTTGGCTATGTGATATTCTGGTTTGGGTTGGTGACAAAGTTTTGACTTGGTGGATTTTGTTGTTGGGATGAAGGGATATAATTATACTATGCCTACTGTGGTTAAAAAGGGACATGCTATTGACTAATCAAACCTTGTTGTTGAGTGGGAACTTGTAGACCAAGACCCTGTTTCTAAATTTGTGGCACATTTTGAACCAATGGTTGTCTAGTATGTACCTGAGAAACATGAGGACCTCCTTGTTGCACAAGTCCTTGTGAGGAAGTTAAATTACATTGCAAATTTGGCATCTGTCACTGACCAATATTCACATGTTGTTGACTAGTCATTGTGTGGTTTTGAACTGGCACTTTAGTCTATGATTGAAAAGGTATGTTCATTGTTACTTAGTGGGATGGTATATTAGTTACCCCTGATTGACGTGACAATGTATTCATCATTTTTTGCATTGATAAACTAGGTTGTGTCTATTGTTATGGACTACTACTCACTACTTATTGAGGAGGAGTAGGATTCATCACATTCTATCATTGAGGTGTAACATTAGCCATTGTTTGATTATCTAATCCTATACGTTGTACACTTGAGGAAGTAATTGGTTAAGGCTGGGGTACAAAAAATCCTATTCCTTGGTATGATGATCTGTTCATGGGATTAACTATAGGCACACATTATTGGCTAGTTGTTTGTGCATTAGTACTACTTTGATCAATAGTAGACATTGTTTGCACATTGTCTACTACATTTGGCTCACTATTTAGTGTAGAAGTAAAAGACACTTCTTTAATAGTTGGCATATGTATCAATTTATCTATCATAGTGGTTTGTACAAATGGGTCAAAACTCATATTTTCTTGTCCAGTTAATTCTATCAACACTAGTATTGAAGGTACTAAGTCAATAAGAGGCTTACTTACCATGTTCATCTGATTGAAATCATGTGCTAAATTTATGTAGGTTTGGTATGCTATTTGCATTTGGTTAAAGTGATATTCCATGATGTTTTTGCCTCGATTGGATATACTGGGGTCTTGATACGTTATTTTGATTAGAGCCATAGGATTGCTAGAAGAAGCCTGTTGATCATAAATGTTATTATGGGACACTCTTACTAGATTTGATAAAATTTCATGGGGGAAGTCTATTGGAAACTTAACCCCTATCTCTATGGCCCTAACCAAAATCTCATCTTTGTTTTCTAACAAATGTCACTCAAACAAAAATGGATCATATGTGGAAGCTGTATTAGTAGAATATGGCTATTGAAGTACTGGCTCATCCACCATGGGTATTATAGCTAAGTATTGCATGGTTTGTTCTTGGTCTTATTCTATGTAATGTGGTGTGTTAACCAAATAGTTAGCTAATGGATCTTGGCTTTGTGCCCCTGATTGAGTATTATAAGAGGGATTAGAATCCATCTCATAAGCAATGTTATCCTCATAGGGGTCTTAGACCATTTATTCATGCACAACTACATTACTAATCCCTGGATTATACATGAGTCCACTATGAGTGTAGGAATATATGTTGGGATCCATAGTCAATGATTGGTGATAAAAGGTCAAAGAATTCTACAAACTCTAAAAAGGATAGAATCTAAAACAAATGATGCCTTCAACTTGGTCTAGATTTTTTAAAAGGATCAAAAGGTTTATGCAAAGATTTGTGAGGAAACAATGTATCATAAAATATCTTATATTTCACTGTTCACACAAAGATAAGCAAGTAAATTGACCAAAAATAAAATGCCAAACTCTAAGGTCGAAGTGTTTCAAATCAGTCTAATATAAGAAATTAAAATTTGCTAGGTCTTTTGGCTAAATGCAGCATCAAAATCTAGGCTCAAAAAAAGCATGTTCTAGGAATCTTGGCCAGAAAGCATCGAAAGATAGACTTTGAAAATAGATGAAAGTTTTAATCTAATAGATTTGAAACACTTCTAACAAACACTAGGCATTCAATTGTGGGACATGAACTTGGTCAACTAGGTAAAAGGTATGAAATAAAAGGCATTTTAGCAATAGTTTATTTTATCATAAATAATGGTATAAAACTTGTTTCTTTTTAAAAAACAAGTTAGACAAAGGTGAACAATATAACTATGCTTTAGACAAAGGATCAAAAGTATACTTGGATCGATCTGAATATGTAGGAAAAAATTTGGAATTTTATGTAAGAGGGTCCGTAAACTAAAGTTTGAAATGATTTGGGTAGCGTAACAATGTTATAATACCCAAAAGGTATGATAAAAAAGTTTATTTCAAAAACTCTCTAAGGCAAAGACATTTTTCCACAATTTTGATAACATAACACTACACTTCTTAACTCAAAATGTTGTGGTGTATAGACTTAAAGTGCAAGTGCTTAACAGAAAATGGCTTAAGTCTATCAAGTGATGATAATTATTATGAGTCTTAAATGGCCTTTAACCTAAATTAGAAATTAAACCTAAGTTCCCACAAGTTTAGTGTAAATGGCAAACCCACTTAACACATCAACCCTAAGAACTTGTAAAGGTGTAATTTTGAATTTAAATTAGAAGTGAAGGACTTAAACAAATTTGGTTAAAGTCTAGACTCAATTGGGTAACATAACTATGCCAAAGTGGATGATATGACTCTCAAGCTTTTGATGAACTTTGAACAAGGCAAATGAATGATTTCACGTTGACAACATAATGCCTCTTTGTTCAAAGGGAAATTTAGACTATGTGTTTGGTTTGGGATTTGTTTGTTTACACCAAGTTTTTGACTCCAAACAAGACTTTAAACTAGGACAAGATCAACTAATTAATATCCCTTAGATCCTAAATTGACAAGGTTGCTTGGTATTGGTGGAATCCATCAATATACACCATTTGAGAGGATTTTATGTGTTCATCCAAAATTAAATATGCATTATATAGTAGGGATTTTACACCCCCTTCTCTCAAATGACAGTACTATGACATGGACCTTGAGGCACACCTTGCACCAACAATACTTCCACGTCAAGTGGGGGTTTGTCTAAAATCTAACAAGTTTCCAAATGATCTAAGAGAATCAATTACACAATGACTTTCACACCAAAAAATGCAAAATAAAAGCACAGATTTTGGGTTCGTATCACTTAGCTTATTGTAAAAAAGTCTAGTCCTTTTTACAACCACTACATCCTATTGTTATCTCAGTGTAGTGAGATGTCCAAAGTACCACTACATCTCGCATGCAACTCTAAAATAATCAAATGAAGTCAATGTTGGGAGATGTAAACCTGGGTCAAACCTTCCCTAAAGAACTCATGGCAGGTGATGAAGTCCCCCTCGCAAGCCAAGATGCATAAAAATAAAGAAATCATGAAAGTAGAAAGACTTTAGGGTCATTTTCAAGGTCACCCAAACTTTGACAAATTTTTAGGGAGTGATTTAGATGACTTTCTTTCTAAGCCTTGGACTAGGCTACTTGCAATAGAAATGATGCTTTTAATTCCAAGGGTTCCCTATAGGGGATAAATGGAAGAGAATACATGCAACATTCCTCTTTTTTCCAAACAAAATTAATCTAATAAACTATTGCAAATAAAAATTTACAAGTGTGTTTAATTTTAAACCCAAATGAAATGTGTGGTGGTGTTCATTTGACCTCTTGGTCTTAGTTTTAAACTTTGAAATACATTCACCAAAAACATCTAAAAATTCCCTGTTAAATACCAAAACAAAATTCCTAATCAAATTTTAAGCATGAAAAATTGATTTAAACATGTTTTGAGCAAATATCCTACTTGGTCCTACAACAACATTGTTAGCATGTCCTTTAGCTTTGAGGCTCTTTCGAGTTTTAAATAACAAACTTTGAAAACATAGCTCTCAAGTCAATATTTTTGGAAAAACACAGTGACTAACATTGTTTAATACCACCGACATTGGTTATCATTAACTTAGATATGACTGATGTTGGTTCTACTGATCAACGTCGGTTGAGCCAAGTGATTGATGTTGGTATTTCTACTGATGTTGATTATTGTGTAAAAACTGTGGTAACCAAAAATGGTAAAATAAAGTTAAAAAATAAAATTGCAATATTTTTAAAATCTCAAATAAGTTTTTTAAGGTTACAAAAGGATATCCTTCATGTGTAGGATGCATCCCATCCCACTAGGTGTGCCATTATATGATCTAGGAATTTGACTCAAGAGAGGATGGTTAATATTGTGTTAGTTTCAAAATGAAAACAAAGTGAAATAAACACACTAATAACATAACATCTCTGGGCCTAGACACTAGGGAGAGCTTAGTTAACAAAATCAAATAACAAGCACAACTAATAATCAAGGAATGAAAACACAAGAATTTCTTTCACCTTCCTTGGATGTTCCAAATGCCTTTGTAATAGTGGCTTGCTCAGTTTATACTTTAAGAAGTCTTCTTCAATGGAGTGTGGCTACCTTCATCTCCTCTTGGCACCTTTGGCTTGGGCTTGGCTTGGATTGGAATCAATTTGGAATTATAACACTAGTTGCTTGAAGCTTTTGGAACCAATCTTGCATTATAACTTTGCACAAATTTAGCTTAGAAATGATGTTGTGAGGCCTCATATTTATAGATTTTTAGATTTGATCAGAATCAACCTCAACCATCCATCTCAAGATTGAGATATGAGGATTAATTCAATTTTTGTAATTAAGTTTGTAATTATCCTCATCATAGCATTGGAAGAAGGGGAAATTAAGAGGCATGGAGGGCATCATAGAAGGCATTGATGAGGCATAAAGGGTATGAATCCTGATATTTATGGCATTTATGGTCTAGGGATGTCTTCTCAAGAAATGAGGTCATTTGATGATGAATATATTTAATATTTATTTCTAAAAATAAGTATTCAACAATTTTCCATGGAATTATTGATTAGGCCTTAATTTAGGTTAATTAGCTCTTAAACATGATTAAGCACTTTATGCACAAACTACTCAAATTGATCAGAATGCCTTGTTATTGGTCCTAAATTTGATTGGATTTGAATATGAAGTCCACGTCAAATGTGTATTCCCATTTAGAATTTTACCAACAACAAATAACAAAGGAACAAGTCTTATGTAAAAGATTTGATAGGAAAGAGTAATCCAAAGCACGTAGGTGCAAATCTAGCATTTTAACTCGAAATGGACTGATCAAAGTTAGTTGGACCATAAATTACATTACCCCATTTAGTGATACCCTAGATAAAATCAGCACTTGAATATGTAATTTTTACATCATTTAACATGTTTTAGTGTTTTTAGGCCAAATTGTGCATTTTAGGTCAAAACTAGCTGAAAGCCTGATTAGAGGTTATCAGTGACCAATTTTAGGTGTCTACAGGTGAAAAGGTTTTATTTTAGTCAATTATTTCCAATTTATAATACCATTTTGTGACAATCCTTGCTTTTTTCTTTTCAAGTGAGACATTTACCTTGTATTTGTTGTAATAGACCCACTTACAGCCAACTGGTTTACAACCATGTAGTGGATCGATTAGTTTCTAAGTCCCATTTTTCACTAGTGAATTATACTCATCTTTAATTTTTTTTATCCAAGAATCAAGTTTCTCATCTTGTTTGAAAGTTTTTGGTTCTAAATCAAATATAACATTGAGTTCCTCTTGAGAATCATCTAATGTGAGTTTTCCAATCATGTCCTAAATTTCATCAATAGACTTGTCTAGTTGAGAAAAGGTTGTTTATGCACTATGAGTGCCTATTTTACCACTTCATTAGGCCTCACATATTTCAGTGTTTGATTATCCCACTTAGGCATCTTATTCTATGTTGTAGGTGATTTAGGTTCATCCTCTAAAGTTCCTTCACTGTCTTCCCTCTATTCAACTGGCCTTGTTCAATATCTGATGAAGTTTCACTCTCTCCTTCAGGAGGAGTTTCAAGCTCATGTATAGGAGACAATATAAAATCAATATATTCCCAACTCTATGTCCCCCACTCATTATCTAAAACATTAAAATAACTCTCTTTATAGACATTTAAATTTGCATATTTGTCTAGTTGACTCAACTGCCAATCAATATGCTTTTTGTCCTTTATAGTCTCACAAAAGATAACTTATCTTGCAGCAATAAACTTCTTCTCTTTATCATTGTATAGCCTAAATTCCTTGAAATAATCATAATATCTCAATTGGATGAATTTTAAACTCTTGTGGTCTAATTTATTTCTCTTCACATTTCAAATCAATGTGTAACAAGTGGATTCAAATATCTGAATATGTCATACTGAAGGGAGGTGACCACAACACAACTCATATGGAGACTTTGACTCAATAGTTATTGATGGTTATTTGTTACAAAGGTATACTACTATTTTATCTACTTTGGCCCAAAAGTGCATATTTACCCCTTTGAAATACAAAATTGCACGAACCATATTCATCATAATTATGTTCATTCTTTCAACTACTCCATTTTTTTATAGAGTGTGAGGAACTGTGTGATGGTGTTTGATCCCATTTTTCTCAAGATAGGATTCAGACTTATTTGATGTGAATTCACCACCATTATCTATCCTAAGTGTTTCAATTTGGGTTTGTGATTCATTTTCAAAACTTTTTGAAAGTATCAAAGTCTTCTAATTTCTTTTTCAGAAAGTATATCCATGGCATCTTGATGTAGTGATCAATGAACAACATGAATTATTATGACCACTAACAAAAAGTATTAGAAGAGAACACAAGTCTAAATGAATAAGCTACAATTTTATATATGCTTTCCACTGTGACTTTGAAAATGGTTCTCTTGCATGTTTAGCCAAGATGTATGATTCACACTTCTCATCTGATTTTGTCGGCAATGTAGGCATGCCAATGACACCATTATTTTATAATACAAGAATGTTGTTATAATGAGTGTGCCCAAATCAATCATTCCACATCATGTTTGGATACATTCCATCTTCTACAAGATGAGTATAATTCCTTGAATTTGATGGCTCACCCTTCAATTTGAGTAGTTTCCCTTCCTCATATCCAATTAAGATGATTGCATTGTATTTTTTTCTCTTGATTGTGACATCACCACTATCTAACATAATGGAATGGCCTTGTTACCTTATGAGCACTATGGAAAATAAATTTCATTTCAATTAAAGAAGGTAGAGAACATTCTCAAGTTTGTAGTCTAGTCCCTATGGTTACATACTTGATCTATCTACGAGATATATTGAGCCACAAATTTATTAATTATACTCCTAAAAAAAGTATTTTCAAAAATTCATATGTTGAGTGGTGCCAGTATCAAGAACCCAAACATCAAACCATGAGGAACTAATTGAGATACTATTTGTTTCATCATTTGTACTAGAAAACACACATTCATTGGTGAATTGGGTTGAGTTTGACTCTTTTGACTATTTATTTGAATTTCCCTCTTTATTTTTATAGTATGCTTTATTTTTTCTCCCATGGAGTCCTACATTCATGAGTCTCATGGATAATTTTTCTATCATACTGTTTGCAATAGAAGTTTTGTTTATCATTCTATTTTTGTTTTTAACCACCATGATTTTCATTTTTGCCACCTTTTCCCTTGTACTTGTTCTTGTACTTGTTATTGCCTTCATTTTTAGAATATGTGGCCTTGTTTGATGGTTTGGAAGAATTTTTTTTGACATAGCACACACTTTCACCTATTGTGGTTTCAATTTTCCTTACAAAGGCCTTTTCTCTTTCTACCATCTTTTTAACCAACTAGTCAAATGTGAGAGTCTTGAACTGATTGCTTTCTTGTAGATACTCCAAATAGGTTGAATAGTTGGGAAGAAGGGATTTTATGAATATGATCATGCATATGTTAATTTTGACACCTGTTGCTTCAACATCATAATTGATTACATGTATCTCTAAATTCAATCTCATCACATCACCATCTTTCAAAACTAGGTCGAAAAGTTTCAACTATAACCCCTGTATATGATGAAACACATCTCCATCCATTGATGCCCTCATCAAGGCCAAAGCCTTCTAGTTTTTTTGATTCTATGATTGAGTGTCCTTTGTATTAACTATTAGTTCATCTAGTTGTTTTACCCCATCACAAATATCAAACCATAGTATGAGTATGTTCTCCACTTTATAAGACTATTCTAGCCAACTATCTTTTCCAATCAAGGTAGTTCCAACAATAGATTTGATGGAATGCATGTTTTTGAGTTTTTGTTTAACCCGAATTGGTTCCTTATCACTTCAAAATGGCCCCCTTTTCTATATATGCAAATTTATTGAAAATGATTTACTTTTTCATTAACATCAGCTTAAAAAGAAAACCTCATGCATCAATATACTCAATTTTTCTTGATTTTTAATTTTAATTTTTTTGACATACACGAATGGGTAAAAGAGTAACTCTCCGTATTTCTCCTTGAATTTGTAAAAATGGTTATTGTTTACCAATTTTACGTAGATTATCTTATCTCAAGGAAATTTTAATGAAAAATTACTCAAAGTTTTAAATGCTTTCAAATTTAAATGTTTTAAAATTCTGAAATTGAATTTAAAAATAGAATTTGATTTTTTAAATGAAAAAAGCATAAATTTTTTTATAGCTCTCTCCTTTTGTTTATGTGGAAGATTTGATTTGATATATAAAGTTACAATTCTAATATTGAAATTAAATAGATGTATAGACCTCTAAATCAACAAAAAATGGATATTGAAGGTGTTTCGTCCAACCAATATGCTACATCTAGCCAATACACCAAAGGAAACCACATCCAATTATGGTGTAGGTAGAATACAGGTAGAATAATGTCAAAAATGCCTTATCAAAATGCCTCAAATCTGAGTTAAACATTATCTAAAAGTGATCCACTCTGTTAAATCAAAGGTATGTAGGAAGGTATAAGAAGATGCACCACAATAATACATCCCATTCGTTAGGTGATACACTAGCCAAAAATTTAAACAAAAAAAAAATATTAAACAAATTTACATGCAGTATTGACTCTAACATAGTAGGTGAAACTTCAACATAGTATGGACTCCAACACAAGTGAAACTCCAACGCAATAAGATAAACTCCAGTGTAATATGGTCTCTAAACTATAGGCTATCAAAATGTATGTTTAAATGGATGTTACACTCTAAAATAATTCACTTTGTTGATGGCCTAATGTAGGTCCAAAATAGGAATGCTACACTACCACACTATCACAATGCATAATAGAATAGTGCCAAAATGGATTTTACCCTGCCAAAGAATTTTAAATACAAATTGAATGATCTTCTTGCATCATAAACAAAATAAAATAAATACCAGACTATGTAGGATTTATAGTTGGAAATATGGAGAAGAAAATTAAATTAAATTTAAAACTTTGATACCAATGGTAGGATGAATAATCTTATTTATAACGATAATTAAATTTGTAATTCATGATTCAAAGAAAATGAGAGCAATCATTACATTAAATAGACTAATAAAGACTATTAAATTCACAATCCCAATGACTCTTCCTATTCCTATAGGAATGGAAAGATTATTGAATAAGACAAAATACTAGACACCTAAGCTAGACACCTAAGATTAACAACCAATATGTACAATATTGTTACAACTTGACCATCAAGTTCATTTCTCAAGACATACAATGAAGTGCTAATAAATTCTCAAGTCATCTTATGCATCACCTTTCTTCTTGTGATCAATTCAACCTATCCATAACTGCATTAGAGATTTTTTAAACATAAATGGCATTGATAAAGACCAATTGAAGGCTACATCTAAGTCAAAACCTATACAAAAATGAGTTCTAATAAAGGTTTGTGTTGTATTGATTGAATCTTAGCATTGTTATTTTGGTTTTTATATGCTCATGATATCCTAATCTATGAGATTTATCTTTCATTTGTTTTGTTTTGATAGACTTAGCTTAATTGATGAAAATATTGCTTTCACATTATCTTATGGATACATATGGCATGTTCGACGGGACTTGCAACCTAAAAAATTATTTTAATCCATTATACTAATCCTTCTTTATATAAAATCATGATATTTTTTCTCATTTATGTTCATTTTTCTTCTATTTTTCACCTGTGTATTGGTTAATTTGTTCATAAAAATGGTGAAATGGTCTCTATTTTTCTACTAATCAATAAAATTGTCTAGTAATTGATGAATTCATCTTTGTGTTCTATGTTCTTCTTTGGTCTATTTTTTGTGCAAGTTCAATATTGGTGAAATTTTATGTGAAATTGGTAAAATTGTTATAACATAAATGAATTTTTCTATATAATTAGTGAAATCATTCTCTAGTTTGTTTCATTACTTATCAATTAATTGGTATCCTATATTAACAAAATTATCTTCTATATTGGTCAAATCAACACTATCATCAGTGAGATCATATTTATTCATCCTTATTGTTCTCTATTTTTCCTATGAGGATTTTTTTAATTTCAACAAAATTATCATCTTATCAATGAAATTGTTAAGGTAATTAGTGAAATTTCATCTTAAGTGATGAAATTGCTCTCAGATATTTCCTAAATTAGTTTTTTGCTAATTAGCAAATTTGTTTTATTTTCAATGAAATTATCTTAGTATCAATGAAATTGATCATATTATTAATCAAATTATCACCCTAATCAATGAAATCATCTTTGTTTGTGTTTTTTATGTTGTAGTCTATTTTGTGCAAGTTTTGAAAATTGGTGAATTGGTCCTACTAAATGGTGAATTCACATCTGTGTTGAAAATTTGAGAGTTCAAAAAACATAGAAAATCAACATGAAAAACTTCAAAGACCCTTCAATTTTCAAAGACCCACCATGCAAAACTTCTTACCTTGTTTGATTGTAGGTTCTAAAAAGGGTGTGGAGATTTTTTAAAACATACATTTATCTACTCACATTTCCTTTGATGTCATAAAAATAATTCACACTTTATTTTGGGTTATAAGAAAAATTGATTATTTTCCAAGATTTTTTATTTTATATAAGTTTTCTTGTTGCTTGAGTGTTTTGTGAAGATTCTTTTGTGTATATTCTATCCCTTTTGGGTGATTCAAAATTACAAAGTTTCTACTTGTTTTTATCTTGAGAGATTTGTCTACTATGCGCTTCACCTTTACTTGGTGGAATTCTTATGAATTAGAATGTTAATACCTTTCCTTTTTATTTTGGCCTCAAGTCTTTAGGGTGTGGTGATTAGGACGTCATTACCCAACATTCATACTAACCCTATTTATCTAGTGGGGGATATAAATGAGGAACATTACCATCATGAAGACCCAACTTTGTGCTTGTACATCATCACGTGAGGAAAGTAACACCAGGGATTTATTTCCAACACTTAAGGTCAATGTTTGGTACCCTCATAAGGAGAAATTTTGGCAATAATATTGAACTTATTCATTAATGGACTTTGTGCCCACATACCACCTATTATGGGTTATATATAGGGACCATATAGAAATCCATTGTAAAATTGTAAGAAAACTCTAATTCTAGTAGCATTTCATTAAAACCCCTATGAATGAAGTGGTTTTGAAGGGACAAGGCCCTTTCATGAATGGTTGATATTGGATTTATTTTTAGATACCTATTTTTTCCATAGAAAATTTATTGATGCAAGGGTGCAAAGGTAATAACCCCCTAAGATTGCCTTTATTGTATGAACCATTTGAAAGAAGGGTGGGATTAAAACACCACCAATAACAGTAATAATTTATTTAATGAATATTAAATTTTTAATCCTCTCTTAAGGCAAGTATTTCAAAGGTTCAATTAATGTGATGTATACCCTTATTAGTTATTATATTTCCTCATAATGCTTATGTGTTGATGCTTGTTTGTCACATCAAAACTTATTTTATATTCAACAACCAATCCTATCAAAATAAGTCAAGACCAAAGTCTACAACATTGTCATACCATACCTACATAAAAATGAGTTACTCTGATCAAGTAATAGGTTAAATTTTTTCCCTTTCTATGTCTTATGTCCAAATTTGTCTCAAAACACACCTATCTTATTTGAATCATACTGTTATGTTGTCCTTGTGAATTTGGACCTATTTTAGTGATTTTCTAAAGTTTCGTAGTTCTCAAAATACTTCAAGTCAAATTAGATCATGTTAAACCTTATATCCTTGATATCATTTTTTGGTGTTCAAACTAATTTTTTCAAGTCTAAGTCTTTCTCTAGTCAATTATAAACATAGTATTATCTCATTCCTATCTAATTCTCTTCCTAATTTAAGTCCAAAATGCCTCATTATACAAGAAGTGGTATGATCTATAACGTTGATTATAATGATTATTGGACCCACGGTCAACAAGATCAAACAAACCCATTTATGTATCAACCTAATTATCCCCATGATCAAGAGGATTTTATGGATCCAAATAATATGTAATTTCACCAACCTATGTATGAAAAAGTGCCACCTACCTATGATGCAACTCAAACTTAATTTGAGCAAAAGTTATTTGAAAATAGAGACACAATATTTTTATGCTTATTAGAGATGGGTGTTAAGGTTCCTCCTAATTTTCCATTAGAGTCTTTACATCCATTTGAGAAATCACAACCATGAAATTATATTTAAATTATTGAGTGGAGTGATAATATCCCCTTTTCTAGTCATGACCCCTCGATTTTTCAAATGTCAACAATTCCAAAAATGTCTAGGAAAGGGAATGAGCTACTTGTAGACTCCCTTCAATCTCTACCCAACATTGTAGCTCAGATAAAATAAATGGGTAAATCTTTTAATTAACTTTCTACTATGTTACTTACTTTAGAGTCTAATCAACCACTTGAACATCAAGAAAAATAGTCATTGTTTGATCCATTGCTTAATCATGAGACATCTATTAATCCTGATCAACATATACCTATAGATCCTTTACAACTAATTGTAGAATATATTACACAAACATTACTTAACCCACATAAAGTTATCAATAAGCCTACATTTTAAATTTCATCTAATCAAATCCCTCAAAAGTTACAATGTTCAAGTCAATCCTAATAGATTCCTATTGAGACACTGAATATTCCTTCTAGTTTGTATATCCCTCACCACAATCCATCTAATGTTCCATTTAATACCCATTAATATTTGTCTAATACACAATAATGAGTCACTTTTATACAATGGGTTACTTTTAATTAGTAATAAATTATTGTCATGCAATAGTAATTGCTTAATCAAAATAAACAACTTCTTCTTATGCAACAACACATTTTCGTTCCACCTTCTAATCATAACCAATACCAAGTCCCTCCTAACTAATTCAATTATGGTATTAGACCCAATGATGATAATTAGTTAGGGAAAGTATTTCCTACAAATCTAATGAACACACAATCCTAATTCCATTTGAACATTTCCCCACTTACTTCTTAAAATAATTTCTTTTCCTAAGGATAGCAGGCTATCAAGGACACCGTATTAGGATTATACGTTAGGATTCAGAATCAAAAATATAAGTTGGATCATAAATTTTCATATCATTTGATTCAAGTATATTATAGATCCCCTTTCCAACATATTTTGATATTCCTAAATTAGACAAATATAAATGAAAAGGTCATCCAAGAGAGAACTTAGGCCTATTCTTTATTGTTTCTTAAGAAGTAAGCTATAATCCCAATTTACTATTTCACTTGTTCTCATAGATTTTGGTTAGACATGCTTTAGAAAGGTTTTCTCACCTACCAAAAGGTTATATTATAAATTTTAATGACTTATTAGAGAAATTTGTTAAGCACTTTTCCTATAATATTGAACATGAGTTTACCATGGTTGATTTATGTGCTATCAAAAAATGAGGAGGTGAGAGTTTTGCTACATATATTAAAAGATGGTGAGAATTATATATTATATTTACACATTCAATTCTTGATATTTAGTTAGAAAATATATTCATGATAAATTTGAAAATAGACCTAGCTCTTAATCTCAAATTATGGTGTCCTAATAATTTTGATGATGTTATTACTGAAGTGGTTCAAATAGAAAAATATCTCATTGATAAAGGATTTATTTAAATATATTCATTAAATTAATCCCAATAATAAATTCAAAATCAAAATCAAAATCAAAATTTAACTCCAAATTCAACAAGTATGGCAAAAAAACCAAAACCTTTTAACCGCAATAAAAATGTGATTGGTAATGGTGTTACTAAAGTAAGACATGTTCACACAACATAAGTGGCATCTATAGAGAAGGTTTATCCATCATAACTATTATATTTTCACATGAAACCTCTTCCAAGAAATAATCCCAATATAAGACCCTTCAATAATCTAGGAGAACCCATTGAGAATGTATTTTTCAAGCTTCTTGTTGTGAATATGATATGATACCCAAATATTAAACCCTTTGATTAAATTAAACCTAAACCATAGTGGTATATGGATAATGAATATTTTTCATCTCATCGAGTCAAAAGGAATGCAATTCATATGTGTCCAACTATAACATCTCATTCAAGATATGTTCAAATAAGGAGAAATTTAGTTGAACAAAGAATCATATTCTAATTCTAGTTAGAATATGGGAACCTACAGAGATCTATTCCCTCAACATAATATCAATCAAAATGAATAGTAAAAACAATGATAAGAACATAACCATAATCAAAATTAGGGATCCCAAGCTTTTCATGTTGATTATCATGCTACCCCATATGATGATAATGTAGTGGGATGTATCATATAACATCATGTGGCCACAATCACAATAAATACCCATTCCCTTAATTCCCAAAAATCAAATCCTTATATTCTAGGATCAAGTACATTTATTTTGGGAGTTCTTCCTTATCATAATCCTCATCTTGAGTCATAATTATAAGACCTATTTTATTTTAAGTAAATTTTGATGTTTCTATTCCCACTCAAGATTGTGACCTTACAACTTGATGTTCTAAGATCACCCTTCAAGGACCTGTACCCTCTTCAACTAATCCATAGTTTAATTCTATTCCTATTCTAGATCAATCTAGACCTAAGTATACATCTCCTATCAAAAAGTAATATGATCTTGTAGAGTAATTGAATAAGACACCAACATAAATTTCCATTTTGGATATTTAGTTTTCTTATCAATTTCACAAATATGTATTGTATGAAATCTTGAGCTAAGATTAAGTACCCAACAATAATGCACTGTATAAATTTCAAGCACTCGTAGAACACTTGTCTCCTAGTCTACCACTAATATTTGATTAAAATGATTTATCATCCCTATGATCTTCCCTATTGGGCCCCAAATTTGTCTAAGAATATGATCTATGCCAACACAACATATGATCTATAAATTGAAAATATAAGTGCATTACATTCAAAAATTACTTGTTCATGTTTATGAGATCCTTCAAATTTTCACTTTCTTGTGTTTAATTTGCATAAATAAAGTAAAATCAGAATTAAAATGAAGATCAAAATGCAATAATAATTAGAGAAAATCAAAGACAACACCAGCAAATTGATAACGGAGTTTAGCTTCAATAGCCTACGTCTCTGGGTCCATTCCAAATGAGGACCGTTCTATTAAAATGCTGCAATAAATGGCTTCAAAAACCTTTACAAATCTTCAATTTTGCCTTCTCTGATCTTTATTTTCCTGCAAATATTTCTCTTAGACCTGAAAACAAAATCCCAAGGCCGTACAAGGGAGAAACAAGGCTCTAATCCTCTTAATTCTCTTTACACAGTCAGAAATCCATGTCAATACAAGTAAAAATTACTTCCTTTTATAACATTTCAGCCACTGTGGCTGAAGTGGTCAAGACCTTAGCCTTTTAGGCACCATGTCTCAAGTTCCAATATCTCCTCCTCCTTTATAGGTGCCTAGGAAAGTGGCCAAGGGTGTCCTTCCTCCATGGGCGTGCTTTGACCAAGGCTTTTAGTCCCACATTTGCTGGGCATGGTTGTTTTACATGATTTAAATAGTAAATTTGCTGAAGATTTCAAATGAGAAAGGTTTGGGTGCCAACTTTGGATGCCACCTAGCCTATTCAAATGCCTAGTATTTAAGAGGTGCTTTAATGTTTGTGGCATGGATGTTTGGCACCAATTTTGATTTTGAAAAGGTTAAATATCATGTGCATCAAATAAAACACCTACACAATTGTTTTTGCCCCCTAATTATTTGCCATGTGTCATATGGAGATTGGTCCACTTGGCATTCCTCAATTGTGCCACGTCACTTTGACATTCTTGTCACATGATTTCTTTAACTGGCTATATCTTGAGCATTTAGACTCAGTTTTTTGAACCACAAAAAGTGCTAGAAAGCTCTCGATGATTACTAAAATGTGCAAATGATTTGAACTGAATTTGAAGACTTTTGAAAAATAGAATGGTACATAAATCCACCTGGATCATTCCTCCCCACTGGGAACTTTTGGACCTCCAAAAGTTGAAATTAATTGGTAATGAGGTGAGGGTATTTTTCCCTCACCTTTCTGACTTCCATCCATCTAGCCTTGCTTGGGTGCATCCCTTTGAGACTAACATGAAGATATTCAACATTACCTCTTCGTGAAGTCTGCATATTCCTATCAAGTATAGTATCTTCCTAAAATTCTGTTAGATATTCAGGAGAAAAATCATCAACAGAAGGAATGGATACACTTTCATCATGATCAATGATCATTGGAGGCTCATACAATTTCAAATTTTCCACATTTACAACTGAATAAATCTGCATGTAAGATGGTAAATCTAATCGAAAAGCATTTGTGCCAATTTTTTTTGTTATCCAAAAAGGACCATACCGGATTGGTTTCAACTTTTTACCTTCACATGTCAGTCTTTCCTTACTAATGTGAAGCCATACCATATCACCTACAACAAATTGGTGATCAATATGATGTTTTTCATGCCTGGCTTCGTACTTGGCTTGACTTTTCTCCAATTGAGTATGAACAATTTGATGAATGAGCTGTATTTGTTCAATGAACTTCTTGGCTCGAATGGCTTCTTTTGGTTCACCAACAATTGTATCCTGTCCATAGCAAACATCTAGAGTAGATTTAGGCAAGTATACATAACAAACTTCAAATGGAGATTTCATAGTAGAAGAATGAAGTGCCTAGTTATATGCATGTTGTATGTAACCCAATTGTTCATCCCATAACTTTGGATTTTTATTGTTGTAACCCCTAATCAAATGTACCACAGTGCGGTTCACAACCTCTATTTGTTCATCGATTTGTGGATGAAATGTAGTGCTCTTTTTTATTTTAGTGTCCATTAGTCCCCACAAGGTTGACTAAAACTCCCCAATAAATTGAGAATCCCGATCAGAAATAATTGAAGTAAGCAAACCAAAATGAACCCATACATGTTTAAAGAACAAATATGTAGTGCCTTCGCCAGTAATCTGCTTAGTGCAAGGAATCAAAACACACATTTTTCTAAATCTATCCACAACCACATATAAATAGTCATGTTTTCTTTGTGTCATAGGCAATCCACCCACAAAATCCATAGAGATACTTTCCTAGGGGCGAGTAGGAACATGAAGAGGAGTGTAAAGTCCCAATTTCCTGTTACTAGGTTTACTTGTGGCACAAAGAGTACATCCCCTTATATATTTAGCAACATTTTCCTGCATACGAGGCCAATAAAAATACATTTTCAAATGTGAAACCATTTTAGCAACTCTAAAATGACCAGAAATAAGAGAAGTATGTGCTTCTTTAATCATGTGCACCCTCTCATTTTGAGGAATACATAGTTTACCCAAATGATACAAAAGATCATTGTGTACATGATAGTCCAATTCTTCTACTTGTCTACTACTCATCAAGTCTTTATAAACATCCTAAAAATCAAGATCATTCACATATTGTTCTTTATAACTTTCATGATACAAAGAACCATGTTGTAAAAGAATAGGTGCAACAACCATAGGAGGCCTAGATAGCATATTTGCAACCTAATTCTGAATTCCTTTTTTATACTTGATCACAAGATGAAATTATTGTAAGAAAACCATCCAATGAAAATGTCTAGACTGTTGTAGCTTAGTTTGTGATTAGAGATACTGTAAGGGCTAATGATCTGTATGTATTATTATTTCTTTGCTCGTTAAGTAATGTTTCCATTTTTTAACACTTTGAACCAATGCATACAATACCTTATCATAAGTTGGATATTTTCTTACTGCACTTGTAAAGGTTTCAAAATGATAACAAACTGGTTTCTTACCTTGCATTAAAATAGCTCCCATAGCATACTCACTTGAATCCGTCTCAATCTCAAATGGTTGTTAGATATCAAGAAGTGCAAAGACTGGAATAGTACTTATCTTTTCTTTCAAAGTATCGAAGGCTTTTTGATGTTTGTCTCCCCACTGAAAGACCTATTTCACACTTGTCAAAGAATGCAAAGGTGATGCAATATATGAAAATTGAGCAGTAAACTTCCTCCAAAACTGTACTGCACCAAGAAAACTCCTAACCTCAGTTGTGTTAGTGGGTGTAAGCCAATTAACAATGACTACCACTTTTGCAGGATCAATTTTTAATTCACCATGTCCTACAATGTAACCCAAGTATATCAAAGAGGTCTTGCCAAATTCACATTTTAACATTTTCAAATAAAGTTTTTCCCTTCGTAATGCATCCATGACTTTCTTAATGTGGATCACATGCTCTTCCCATGACTTGCTGAAAATCAATATATCATCTAAGTAAACTATAACAAAATCATCAAGGAACTGTCTAAAAACATCATTCATCACTCTCATGAATGTAGACGGGGCATTACACAACCCGAATGGGATAACAAGCCATTCAAACAATCCTTGTTTTGTCTTAAAGGCAATTTTCCATACATCACCTACATTAACTCTTACTTGATGATATCCACTTCTCAAATCTAGCTTAGTGAAATAGCATGTTTTAATTGATCCAACAAATCATCTATACGAGGAAGAGGGTAATGATTCTTAATAGTAATTTTATTTAAAGAACGAAAATCAACACACATTCACCAATTGCCATCTTTCTTTGGCACCAAAATAATTGGTGAACCAACAAGAGATGAACTTGGAAAAATAACACCTCTATCCAATAGATCCATTACCTGTTTCTTGATTTCCTCATTTTCCACCACTGATAACCTGTACATGCCAATGTTAGGGAGAGGAGAATCCTACAATAGCTGAATTTCATGTTGAACTCCCCTTTTGGGAGGTAAGCCCTTAGGATCCTGAAATACATCATCGTAAGTAGAAATGATTTCAACCAATTCATTCTTGTGTCTAGGATCACACTTTTTCAAAGCTTGAGAATATTCTTTTTCCTTAGACTTAATCAACATGAGACAAAAAGTCTTGCTTGAATTAACTAGTCTTTTCATTTGCCCTGTTGTAACCAAAGAAAGACTTGTTCTAATCTGATGTGCTCTAACTATATATTCAATGCCATCCTTAATAAACAAGTACTTATTCTCCTCTCTATAGAAGATTTCTTTTCTATCATAAAGATATGGGCTTCCCAAAACAATTCCACATATGTCCAATGGAACAACATGCAACTCAACCTCATCTATGAACTTGGATGTGATGGCAAACCTTAGCCTACAAGTTTGTGAGACTTGTAGCTTTGCATTGTCACACACCCAACCTAGTGGATAAGGCTTCAGATGGGGATTGGTTTGTAATCCTAGCTTCCTAACAACCTCTATAGAAATTAAATTTTCTTGTGAACCACTATCAAATAGGGTGTCAATCTTAGTATGCTTTGAAATAACTCTAATGTGGAACAACTCATTTCTTTTCTTATCAACATGCACAGAATTCTGTCTAGAAGAAGATGCATCATTTGATGACTTAGTGTTAGAAATTGAAAGAGAAAAATCATTATGTAAATCCATAGATGTGATCTTAGTTTCATCACCTGAATTTGATCCTAAGTCCTGAACCATAGCATTAGCCTTCTTTTCTTTCTTTTGAAACTTTTTAGGCCTTAACTCAGGATGTAGTTTCCAACACTTAGACTCATCATGATTTTTCTTGCAATGATTACAAAATGGTTATCCTTCTTCTTTTTTAATAGTATAAGTGGATTTCTATTTACCCTTTCCTGATAACTTTCCCCTTTGGAATGTTTAACATTAGATTGCTTACTTTTTACTTTAGGAAAAGATTCTTTTGATTGTTTTCCTCTAACCTCTAAATGAGTGGCTTGAACACATACTGCATATAAATTAGTGGGATTGAACATAAAATCATATGTCTTAAGTAACTATGCAACCCACCTATATATTTTAGTAGTGTTTCTTGTGTATATAGAGGAACATTCAAAAGTAAAGCTTTCTTCCTAAAATCTTGTGTATAATCTTGAACACTTTGGCCTTTTCCTCATTTGAAACTTTGCCAATCCATCATGGCTTGTTGCATATATCCTAAAGAATAGAATTGCTTTCTGAGTTCATCAATAAATTCATTCCAAGTAGAAATTGAGTTACCTTTTTAAAGCTCAGCTTCCTTCAACTTACTCTCCCACTAGATGAGAGCTGTACCTCCCATATGAAGAGTAGCCAAATGAATTTTTGACTCATCCCCTTCAATATTTTGGACCCTGCAATAAACTTCAATCTACTTGACCCAAGTATCCAACTTTTTGGCATTAACTTTGCCATTAAACATTGGTAATTCAAACTTAATATCCAATTTTAGTGAAGGGAGAGAGTCCACAATTTTTTTACCGTCATCCAATGGAGAAGGTTTTTCGGTTTCTTTACCTTTAAATTCTCGTGAATCACCTTCTTTTTCATTCTTGAATTTCCTTTGTTTGTCATGGTATAGTTCCTCAACCATGCTTCTCATGTCCATGAAAGCTCGATGAAAAGCATGTTCAAATTCCATCTCTTCTTCGGCCATCCTTGAAGCACACCTTGACCAATCTCTGGATTATACTCAATGAGTTTTCCTTCACCCTTTTGGGATTTAGACCTTGTCAACATACACTAGCAATCACTGTTAAATAACAATCGCTCTGATACCAAAAATCTAATATGTAAACTAAAAATATAAGTGCATTACATTCAAAAATCACTTTTTCATGTTTATGAGATCCTTCAAATTTTCACTTTCTTGTGTTTAATTTGCACAAAGAAAGTAAAATCAGAATTAAAATGAAGATCAGAATGCAATAATAATCAAAGAAAATCAAAGACAACACTAGCAAATTGATAACGGAGTTCATCTGTAATAGTCTATGTCTCTGGGTCCATTCCAAGTGAGGACTATTTTATTAAAATGCTACAACAAATGGCTTCAAAAACCTTTACAAATCTTCAATTTTGCCTTCTCTGATCTTTATTTTCTTGCAAATATTTCTCTTAGACCTGAAAACAAAATCCCAAGGCCGTACAAGGCAAAAACAAGGCTCTAATCCTCTTAATTCTCTTTACATAGTCATAAATCCATGTCAATACAAGTAAAAATTACTTCTTTTTATAACATTTCAGCCACCGTGGTTGAAGTGGTTAAGACCTTAGCCTTTTAGGTGCCAGGTCTCAAGTTCCAATCTCTCCTCCTCCTTTTTAGGTGCCTAGGGAAGTGGGCAACGGTGTCCTTCCTCCATGGGCATGCTTTGACCAAGGCTTTTAGTCTCACATTTACTAGGCGTGGTTGTTTTACATGCTTTAAATAGTAAACTTGCTAAAGATTTCAAATGAGAAAGGTTTGGGTGCCAACTTTGGATGCCACCTAGCCTATTCAAATGCCTAGGATTTGGGAGGCACTTTAATGTTTGTGACGTGGATGTTTGGCACCTATTTTGATTTTGAAAAGGTCAAATATCATGTGCATCAAATAAAACACCTAAACAATTTTTTTTGCCCCCTAATTACTTGCCATGTGTCATATGGAGATTGGTCCACTTGGCATTCCTCAACTGTGCCACATCACTTTGACATTCTTGTCACATGATTTCCTCAATTGGCTATATCTTGAGCATTTGGACTCCATTTTTCAAACCACAAAAAGGGCTAGAAAGCTCCTGACTAGTACTACAATGTGCAAATGATTTGAACTGAATTTGAAGACTTTTGAAAAATAGAATGGTACATGGATCCACATGGATCAACATACCCTTGGGCACAAGGTAATCATTGGTTATGATTGTTTTTTTACATCTTATGGCACCAGCTAGTAGATGGCTAACTAACTCCCTTCTGGCTCAATCATCATCAAGAGATAGGCACATGGGATAGTCACTTCCCATTAGAACTATGATAGTGTAGTCGATGGAATGATTACATCTAGTGCTAGCTCAGCAACTAGCATGCTCTGTTCACCATGGCACTAAGATGCCTCAAAACACTATAAAATTGAGCTGAGTCCATTTAGTGAGTAGAAGGAGATTGGATTAACTAATCCCTAGAGGATTGGTTCTAGATGTTATGTATACCATTAGAGCTTACAATTTAGTTAGGGATGCCTTTTATGCTCCCCATTGTAATGCCCAAGCTCACATGTGAGCCTTTGGTCCTTTAGTAGCCTAAGATGAGCATTTGCTTAGTTCTAAAATCCCTTCATCATTGAACAAAATTCATATATTGTAGTTGAATTTTGTTCAATGATGAAGGGATTTTAAAAAGGTTTAATAGATTAAATTCTTATATCTATATTATGTATGTTGAGATCTTACGAGCTTTTGATCTAACTCATTTATGGTATTCTTTTAGCTCATAAGGACACCAACAACCTATATAAGAAATGTTTTAAGTATGGGTAAGCACCTACACCTCACAATGATACATGCATCTAAGCATAAACCTAAGCCTAAGTCCCTAAATTAGGTACCCTAGTGACCCCTCAAGCACATGAATGATGTTAATCCAAGGGAGCCAAAGGCTTTCACCCTTGAAGATATAGACTTTCATCATATCTACCTGTACTTGATAGATAGTTGTGTTTCCCCAAGGATGGCTTACACCCATGAATGCACCATTATTGTTGCACTAACCAAAGTCCTTAAAGGATAGAGTTGCACCATCACACAACTATCATAACATGGGACCTCGTCCCTTTTCCATTGTGCTTCAGGTGAGAACATAAGGCTTGCACCTTATATGAAGTGATGCCAGCACAGTTGAGTGTCAACTATTGAGTTATAAAATATTAGTCAAGGCTTATAACACATTATAACAAGTCTAAATCTAACTTGGATAGATAGATAATCAATTTACAAGGCCCATGAATAAATACACTTACTTTTATAGAACATTTTAGTTCTATTGCTAGGACACTATTGAATTTTATTATTTTAATGATGCACCAAAACAATGCTCTGACTCTCCCTCAAGAATATCGAGTGATAGTTGGAATGAGTGGAAGATAGCTTTGCATTTAGGCATCTAACTTGTAGAGGATAAAAACCAAGGAAGTGGGTCCAAAACCACTTGTATGATGACCTATATGAGGTTTTATTTTGGGAACTACTAAAGCAAGTTTATTGATGGTTTGTTGCTTGTGCAACACACAAAATTCAAAGTTATGGACAACACCTCGAGTGGATGACAGAGTGCCTAGAAAGGATTAAGAACTTAGACACCACTTGGACTATAGATATTGAAAAATTGTGGTAAGGGGAACTAAACAACTACATGCTTGAATTTGTAGTATCGACATACTCCTACCCTAAAGAAGAAAAATATCAGTTCTTGCATGAACCTAAAGGTGCATTTATAAAATAATTTTGCACCAAGCTCAAGAATTTGATGGTGTATTATGTCTTTAAAACCATTAGGATGGAAGGATAAAGTCCTCTTGCATATGAGAAACATAATGGAGAAGAAGGGGATGTGTAGGTGAGGTATAATGAAAGGGGACAAGTATTTTGACACCTGATAGCTTAGGAGCTAGGCTTATAACAAGAAGAGGCATGAGTTGATAGAAGATATAGAAAATAGAAGTGTTGAGAGGACCCATAGTAATAAATAATGGAATGGGGAAAATCTCTTTAATGGTATTACTACCTAGAGGAAAGAACCCTTGAATACACAGAACAAGCTCCATAGTTGATAAGTGAAAGCTCGAGGTACCTACAGACATTCACCATTAGAGATGCATCAGATGCACCTACCCCCTTTGGATATGTATCATGAGCTCATGTGATGTATCTCCCATAGGAAGATATAAAATTGATAATTGACCCCACTATCAACTTAGACTTTGACCATTTTACAGACTTCGAATAGAATTTTGTGATTAAACAAGTTGTTCCTTATGGGGAGATAAGTGAGGATACCTCTAGACCTTGAGGTACTAGCCAAAATAGATAGAATATGAGTTTAAACACCCCAATCTAGCCAATTTCAACTATGTATCCTTGGCAATAGCCCAAAGGAAGTGGCCCCATGCCACTAGTTGATAGTACAACATCATCATCTTTTATGATGCTAGCATAATGATGGGACCATTGCCTAACCTAGTTGCTAGAGGAATTAGAGGACCACCACTAAGATTAGTAATAGGGGGACAAGCACCTCAAACACTAGTTATTCCTCCACCCTATATTTATTATGAGATGGCCATGCATTTACCCAAGTATCAAAGTGTGGAAAATGTCGTAGAGCATGTGCTCAAGTCTAAGTGTAAGGCAACCTAGTTTGTGATGACCTTACTTGATCATGCCTATAATTTGTATAGGAAATTTGATCCTAAATAGGTTATGGTTGATTATGATACCCTAAAGGAAACATTATTGAAATAATTTGACATACCTGAGTTTGAGAAATAGTGCATCACCACATTTACGGAGATCAACCAAGGATTATTAGAGAGTTTGTGCTTATACAATGCTAGATTCAAGACTCTCATTTCTAAGTTTTCTTATAATATTCACCCCTCTCAGCATGTGAAATGGTTCATTAGAGGATTTCTAGTACTATTTATAAGGACATTGTCCATGAAAACATTCATAGACCCTTGAGAAGCACTTGAAGGCATACTCAGAATTAAAGTAGTCAGGAGCACCAATAAATGAATTAGCCTTTTCATGGAGGCACAAATTACATCTATGGCCTCCCAATTATAATAATTAACCACTAGTTCATCAAAATATTCTTTAAATGGGTTATGGTACATTGATTATAAAATAAAAGAACATAATATAAATAAATACCCTCAAAGGAATGTGCACACACTACTTCTCAGTTGTGAAGTTTGTTATAAGGCACATGATGTTTGCAACTACCCTCTCTTATAATGCACTAATCATGGAAGCATAATTACCTATTGTTGGTTATGTGATGCCTATACCCATAAAATAGTTGATTTCCACATAATTGATGAAATGTGTGAGAATATGGGGAGAGGTGTATGGCAAGTAATGATAGTAATAAGGGGCAAGGATCCTAAGCAAATGAGGGTTATAGATAGCAGAATATAAGTTATAGGATATAAAAAGGCACAAAAAGGCAAGGTGGTACATATGGTGGAGGAAGGTTCCCACCATAATCATGTTATAAGTGTGGTTAGACAAAGTACTATTAGCATTACTGCCCTATACATCCAACATGTGGGTATTATCAAGGAACACACAAGGTTGAGGAATGCTTTGACTAATACAAAAAATTGACCCAAAGCAAGCCTAGTGATAAAAAGGATATAGGGATGATCAAGCATGAGCCTAAAAAGGTAAAATGGACTTCAAATGTATAGCCAGCCTATACAGAGTCAATCAAAGTGTAGGCAACTACTCGAAGTAGAATTACCACTGAATAGTCAATTATGCTAGTACCAAATTTGCTCGTAGAATATGGAGAGTCAAGCCACACTAAGCACATTACATTTACAAAACCCAAAGCCATGATTTATCTAGGCCCTGCACACCAAAAATACATTACAACAAGCTATAAGTGTGATCTAGAACTTTCAAGGAGAGCTCTAACTTGTGTGAGACCTAAAGGTGCAAGCTTCTACCTCTTGAAAAAATTAGGATAGCTAGGAGGCTAAATTACAATAACTAATATAGATCTTGTGCCTCTTAAAAATAGAAGGGATACTACCCCTATTAAAGAACTTACTTCTAGAACATGGAAGACATCAATTAGTTAAAGTTATCATGCCACACATGGAAAGGTCCCAAGAGGTCAGGCATACATAGAATATAAAGTATGACCAAGAACTCATGGGGAATTCCATCATTGATGGATGGTATATTTGTGAGGTCCTTATTAACACAAGTATTGAGGTCAATATCCTCACCAAGAACACGTGGTAAAAGATGGTTAGGCTAACCTTGACGCCTTCTCCCCATATACTCTTCATGTATAGAAAGACCTAATTGCATCTAATCAAAATTATGAAGGGAATCATTGTAGTTATTATGGGTAATAAATTCCATGATAAATTTTAGGTAATCAAGTTAGTTTAATAAGATAAATATCCAATGCTTCTAGAAAGGCCATGGTGCTACACAAACAATGTTGATATGTACTTCAAGAGGAAATATATGACCTTTGAAAATGGCAAGGAAAGGGTAGTTATTCCCCTCTCAAGTGACCAAGGACCCCTATGTGGAGAGTGTTGATTTGGAGGATGAGCTCAACCATATATAACATCATAGTATAAGGCATTAAGAATCTCAATCCTTCTGATCAAGGATTTCTCTCTTAGGAGGATAAATAATCAGCCTCAGACACCACTAATGTCACTTATGATAGATGGGTCAAAGAGGCTTATGAGGCCACTAATTTTAGATACCACCTAGTACATGTAAAGGTGTTGAAGCCTATGAGGACTGGTTGGGTTTAGATTGATCACACTTTGAAATGATGGGTCTCATACAATGGGAAGAAAGGAAAGAAGTTACTCTACCCAAGAAAAGGTAATCTTATAGTGCTCCAAAAATTTTAAGGGAGCAACCTAGTGGAAAAGTATGTCCACAATCTTGAATCATACATCCCCAAAGAAATAGATAGAATGGGTGTATTAGTATATACCTTGAAAATCACTACTACACGTTGGTGGGAATCACAAAAATCTAACTTACCAACTTGGCTAGAGGTAAAAGTATCCATTTGCACTAGATTCAGGAAGAGTAATAAGGACTTGAATATATCATCATACTTTAGAGACTCTAATCCCATGGCACGTGTGCACCTATGTAAAGAGACATAGACTAACTACAACATGACTACCTCAAAGGACTTATGGGTGCATGAATTTTATAAAACTCTGAATACATGCATACAATCATGGTATATGGTCAATGAGATGTACTGAGAGACAACCAATTGGGATTCTATTAAGGAAAATTTTGTGCACACTTCCTTTTCCTCATAGAACATAGAATTGATCGAGCCATTATAAGTAATTTGGAGGGTAGTGTTTGAGGACACCACCATCCTCAAGGAGCACCTGAAAGACATTTTCAAAGAAAAATAATTAGTGCTCCCAACTTTATTTGAATAAAAACACTCAAAAATGACTCAAACGAAGAAGATTATAAAACTTATAAGAAATACTATTGGAAAATGTTGATCAACAAAAGAAAGCTCATACACCAAGTAGAAGATAACGCTCCTGGTGAAGATGAACCCACTCATCTTTGTATAGAGTCAACTAAGGAAACTCCACAAGTCAAGGACTCACACCAAAAAAATAATGAACCATACCATACACCACTAAACATCATTAAAGTGGATATCAACATACAAGGAGAGCCAAAGATGGCTACTCTAGGTGCCTATTGGGCTGATACAAAATTGACACACATCATAGACCTCCTAAAGGAATTATAAGACTTATTCCTTATGAATTATCAAGATATGAAGGGTTCCCTCCCATACTTTGGTAATATGATCATAAATCTAATTGAGGGCACAAGACTGACCAAGAAACTCCCCTATAGAATGAATCCCAACCTTTGTACCAAGGTTAAAATAGAGATTGACAAAATGTTGGTTGTAGGGGTCATTTACTTTGTATAGGAGTCTAAATGGGTGGGCTTGATGGTGATAATCATTACTAAGGATGGGTGTATTCAAATTTTCATTCATTATAGAATGATGAATGTCATCTACATTAATGACCCCGTCTTGACTCTCTTCACTGATGAAGTCCTAAAAGGCATCACAGGCTGTGAGATCTACACCTTTACTGAAGGGTTCTCTAGATACCACCAAGTCCAAATTGAGGAGGACAAGCCTAAAACAACCTTTGAAACTAAATGGGTCTATTTTTATTATAACATCATGCCCTTTGGACTCAATAATACACCAACCATATTCTCTAGAGTAGTGATCATTGCATTTAAAGACTTCATCCACAAGCTCCTCCAAGTTTACCTAGATTATTAGATAGTGTATGGCCTCATGAAGGACCATTATGATAACCTATGCCTAATGTTTGAGAGGTGAAGTAATCTTAAAATATACCTAAACCTAAAAAAGTGCATCTTCATGACACCATTTAGAACCCTAATCAGGCACATCATCTATAAAGACGGTCTACTCATTGATCCTATGAAGATTACAATCATTATTTAGCTCTAGATTCCTTCCATATAGAAATACGTTCACACCTTTCTTGTCTACTATGGCTATTATAGAAAGTTTATAAGGAACTATGAAAATATTATGGTACCTCTAAAAGAGATCTTGTGCAAGGATGACCCATTCTACTAAGGTGAAATACAAGAAGATGCCTTTAAGACTTTGAATCTCAGATTAGCTAGCATGCCTATCTTACAATTTCCTGACTAGATGATCCCATTCCATGTCTATGTCAATGTATTTGGCTCTAAAATTATCTCAATCCTATCACAACATGGTGAAGTCAAAATGGATCACCCCATCTCCTTCATCAGTAGAAAATTAACAAAGGCAAAGCAAAATTATACCATAATTGAGCATGAGGCACTTACCATGGTTTATGCCCTACAAAAATTTAGATAATATTTGTTGGTGACCCCATTCATCTTCTTCATAGACCATGAGGCACTTAATTATATCATGAATAAGCCCATTCTCTATCAGTGCATTTATAGATAGATCATTCTATTTCAATAAATATAGTTCTCCATTATCATCAACCTTACAAAATAGAACTTGGGCCTAGACCATTTGTCTCATATAGACTCTGGTGATGTAGTAGCACCTATTGAGGATGATATACTAGATGCACAACTTTAAAAAATACAGTGCACCCTTGAGGACTTAGTGGAGAGAGCCACTTTTATAACATCTAGATCTGTACCCCAAATAATGACAACCAAAGAAAATAAATAGTTCCCAGTTCACATTGCCCCTTTTCATCTCAATAATATGTAACTGTATAAACTAGACTAAGTTGAATTTCTATATTGATGTGTCTTAGATCATGAAAGTGACTCCATCCTACACAACATGCATGAGGGGATAGTAGGAGGTCATTGCATATGAGACACAATGGTGCACAAGGTGTTGTAGTTAGGCTTATCGTGTCCAAGTCTATTTCAAGATGTAAAATATTATACTAAGGCATGTAACATATGCCAACACATAGGGAAGACCAACCACTAGGATGAAATGCCTCTCATCCCCATTCTTTCCCAAGTGTTGTTCAATAAATGGGCCATTGACTTTATTGGACCAATTATTCTCGTAGCACAGTACACAAGCATGAGCTACCTTCTTATGGACACTAACTATTTCACCAAGTGGGTCAAGGCTATGCCAATCAAAAAATTCACATCCACCATAGCCACAAGGTTCATATGGGAGAATGTCACAAGCCATTATGGGTACCCACTTAGTTTGACTAGAAACAAGGGGACACACTTCATTAATGAAACTATGTAGATCCTGTTAATAAAATACATGGTGGTGTACCATAAGTCAACACCTTACCATTCCCAAGTAAATATCACAACTAAGGCACTCAACAAGATATTAGGGATGTACCTCATAAATATATGCGATGTTGGTCAAAAATATGGGGATGATCGAGTGTTGATAGTGTTATGGGCATATTATACAACCTACAAGTGCTTGAACAAGGCTACACCATTTCAATTAGTGTTTGGCATTAAGGTGCTTCTCCTAATGGAATTATTGGTACCATCATTAAATATCACATGCATTGGTTGATTATATGACCAAGAATCACTGAATATAAGGCTAGAGGACTTAGAGCACTTAGATGAGATGTGTGCCCAATCAAGGTGGATCTAGAAGATAGAGAAGGTGCACCAAAAGATCTGGCATGACAAACATATAAAGCACAAGGTGATAATAAAAAGGGCATTCATTTTTATCTATGAATCTAAGTATATCAAGCACCCAGGCAAACTACATATAAGGTGGATAGGCCCATATGTCAACTACAACATCTTAGATTATGTTATATGAAAGCTACATACATTATCGAGTGAAATTCTCATTGGGCATTTCAATAAAAATTGATTGAAGTTGTATTAGTAATAGGGTGGTACTTACACCATCAAAAATTAACTTCTTAGTCATGAGTTGACTATATTGAGTAACCATAATAAAGTTTGGTGTAAGCCAAACAAGTTCCTTTTATGTGTGTTATTTATATTTCTGATGAGGTGAGTAAATAAGAGGCATGTTGAGGCTGCCATTAAAATGTTTTTGGCACTTTCACTCATAATTTTAGCTGGGTAAGTCAAGCATGACTTCCCTCTTAGTGCTTGAGGTTAGACACATAAGTTATGGTAATGCCAAGTTTACCAGAGTCAGACATAAGGTGCACCATATCTCAGGCATAAGATTCAATAAATGAGGCATTATTAGGCCCACAAAAGGGCTAGTTTGATATTTCCAAGCATAATACTAGCTGAGTGAGTCAAGTGAGGATACTTCTTAAGCACTTATGGCTAGACACCTAAGTTTTTAGGTGTATGGAACTCATTGAATGTAGATCATATGTAAACCAAGAAAGATGCATAAGGTACAAGTGTGAAAGAGATAGAGTGAATATGCACAACAAGATCATGGGTAAGAGATCATATGAGAATGTTTTACGAGAGGGATAGTGCAAGGGATTTGTATTAGCTAGGAAAGGCCAAGGAAAAAAGATAAAAGTATAGTGAAATCGACCAAGATAGACAAGCACACTTGAAATATAAGTGTAATAGGAAAAGTAAATGGGATCAAGGAGGCTAAATCACATGCATGTGAGGTACTGCACCTAGGTTATCATATTGAAGGCAAAGGTCATGTCAAGTGAATAAAGTGCATGAGAAGATCATTAGGACAAGCTAGCATCCACCTAAAGTGAGGAAAGAAGTGATCATTTAAACTACACGTCACTTCACCAAAAATTCATTAGAAGTTAATGAGGTGGTAGTGGAGGCATAAAGATCTTCATTGAATTCATAAATAACAACAATTTTTTTGTGAATTTTATGGGTCATAGTAAATCCTAAGGAGTATAGGTGTCATCATGCCATTAATCAACCATAATTAAGGTGATAGATGAGAGTAGAGGTATAAAATAGTGAAATTTTGATTACATCTAGTTATAAACCTTGTGATAATTTGAATTTAGAATAGAAAACCAATGTGAAATGACCAAACCAAAGAGCTAAAGTAAGGAGACCTTACTGCAATGTGACCTTGAGCACCCTTAGATGCCAAAAGTGAATGATCATGTAAAAAAATGAATTACATCCCCTATGAGATTGACATAAGAAATTAAGGGGCATGAATTCGGCAAGAACTAGGTAGCATAAAAGTAAAGTGATGCCAAGGCCACCATTTATGACACACAAAGCTTGATATCTTAACATACAGTCATAGACCTCATGACTGTGAGAAGTACCAATAAATATTGAAAGCCTTGACAAGATAAATAGACCATAGTTTAACACTAGTAGTTTTAAAATGGGGGAAATGTGGATGATTTTGGTCATGAAGTAGGAACAAAAATAAGCCAAGAAAGCATGATTAGAAATAAAAGATACCACCACAAAAATAATAACACTACTAGTAGAAGGATTAAGCATCACCAAAATCAGTCTAGAGGCATTTGAGAAGATGTCATACGAGGACATGCAGTTTCTTGAAGAGGTCTTGATGGGGGAAAATTGGGCATTGTTCATGCACAACTACCACCTAAAAAAATATAACCATCGTATGTTAAGTAATATGCAAGACCTAACATAAGACTAAGTGATAGACACCAGGGTGAAGACTACAAAAGGCATAACACTATTCGATGTCTCAATCTAGGATAAACTAAAAACCACCAAATTGACTTAACTCTATGAGTTGATAAGTTTCAATAAGCTAGAAGATCTAATATAGTTCCTCCTCTCATGCATCCATAAGGACTGGTTCTACTTTACGTGGAGGTATATGAGGCTGTCTGCAAGCCATATTGGCTAAATCACTAGACTCCCAAGCTCTAACATAGACATCCACTAGATGATGGTAGATGATGTTGAAGTCAAAAGGGTCAAGAAACTCCTAGGTTACTATAAAGGAGGTTTCACATTCTTGATCAAGGACATTAATGATATCATGACAAGGGTAGTTGCATGTCTGGTGAGTTTGAAACAATGTCCTGGTTATCGTTGGGTGGATGTAACAAAGACCTACCTATACATTTATTACCACATGGCGTAAGGGGTGAAATTTAACATCACCAAGTTTATCATAGAAGAGATAATAAATAATGTACTTGAATGTCATATAGCATGAGAGACCTTCTGATGGGGGTCCATATTAATATTGATTATGATGGAGGAGATTGACATGCCTAATGGTGATGAGGATAAATTGTGGGTCTTTTAAGCACACAATGACTCCTCGACACTGAAATACTAGAACTATACTTACCCCCTTCCTTCACCCTAAATTATAAAGCCTAAGTAATGGGATGGTACACATAGTATATTGAATAATTTGGAGAAGAATGGTACATCCCTAAAAAACTCCCTAAAATTCTATTTGGAATGGTGACTTTTGTTGTTATGAAACACTTCTACATTGTTCAATTGGTGCTCAAATATGGTAACCACTTTGGCTAGCTGAAACTTCCTTACACATTTTCATCTAAGTAATTTAGAAATGCATTACGATGGATCCTTAATGCATATTAGGTAGACATCTTGGTGAAGGTTGTGGATGTATAAATACATAGGATAAGGCACCAATATATGTACCCAGGAGGTAAAGTAACCAAATATGAGGAGGATGATTTGAATTCTACCAAGATCTATCCCCTCAAAAGAGAATTCATCCTTGGGCACATCCATAAGCTCTTCAATGAGATGAAGCCAAGGAATAAGGGTGCACATGTAGACAAATATGATGACCTCCCCCTTTAGGTCACTGAAGGAGAGGTGGTGCCAGTAGCACAAAGAAAATCCCCCCCAAAGAATTGAGGAGAAACCCTAGAGGAAATAAAAGAGTGAATTTAATTAAAGATCACTTATGGTGATGAAGGCACTCCTTCTACACCTAATAAAAATTATGTAGTCTTCACGCTAGGGATTGCTTCACCCAAGTCAAGGGAGAAGAAGAAAAATATGTCAAATGGGCTAGTGGTAATGCCCATGATAACCTTCATAAAGATGTAGGTGTAAGAGGTGCACGAGGAAGTATAATCTCAAGGGGCACAAGAAGAAATGAAATAAGAATAATATGGGGGGATGAAGGTGTACATCATCCAAGAAAAATAAATAGAGGAAGAGACCATCACTAAAAAAATTCATGAGTCTTTCCAAGGTGCCACTGTTGCCACTCTTAACAAAGCAAAAAAACCATCAAGCACCCTAACTATAGAACCCACAATGTAGCCTCCAAAATTTGAGGAGGAAAAGAGGTACCAATGAATATAAATGTGCCTCAGTAAGGACCATATAGAGATGACACTAGAGTTATATCAAAAAAGACAGGCCATGAAGGACTAGGGCATGACCTAGGTAGAGATTGACAAAGTTGAGGCTAAGGAGATAAGGGATGAGGAGGAAAATACAAACACAATAGTGAAGAGGAGGAAGGAAAAGATAAGTAAGGCCAAAAAAGAAAAGGCTAGGAGAGAAATAGAAGAAAAGAGGGTTGCCAAAAGCATGGAACCCATAAATGAGAAAGAAACAGAGGCACCTAGCACCCCCACTAACATAATGGAGGAAGCTGCACCATAAGCACGCCCAAGTAGTGAAGGGGTGCTTAGAGATAAGGAAGGCATTACTAGTAGCTTAAAAGAGAAAGTAAAGATCACAATGGAAACCCAACAGACTTGGGAAGGTAAAGCTAGTGTTGATGAAAAAGAAGTGGATGAAGGGGACAATTCCTAGGAAGAACCCCTAATGGAAAAAGAGGACACATTAGAGGAAAGGAATAAAAAAAAGTTCTAGTTATAATGAAGAAGAGATGGATTAGATAGAGATGGCCATTTGAGGAGAGGAAGTTGAGTCAAGCCTATGAGATAAGATGCATAAGGGGTTAACAAATGAAGATTATTATATGATAGAGTACATGCCCTCCAGAATTTTTAGGACACTAACATGCCAACAACTATCCTTTGCCTTTGATATCTATATGGATGAGCCTCACCTCAAGGTACCATAGATGGCAATCCTAAGCATATAAAAACTAGAGGAAAGGCATGATTCCCTTATTATCAACCCTCATGCATTGAATCCAATAAGGTTATCCAATGCCCTCATCCAAATGGCCTCTAAGGTAGAATGAAAGAAAATCATTAATGATGTCATAACCTCAAGTTGGAATATGATCATGCTTTAGGTAGAGGATAAAATCAAGGACATGAATTTCAAATTACAATGACTGGTCAAGCACATAGAGGAGTCTGAGCCATCCCTCTTGAATGATGTTGATACTTTAGGTTTTTCATAGGTTGAATAGGTGTGTGCACTAGTAGAGCAGATGATCCCAATATTAAAATTAGAATTAGTTCTAGAAGAAGAGGAGGACCCTTGTACCACCATAAAACAAGAGATTTTTGTAAAGATCAAAGAGATGGAATACCTCTTTGTGAAGCTTGAAGAGGGCACAAAAGTATCCAATGCAATATTTTGTAACTTCTCCACCCAAGCATCAACATCGATGCATGCCTCAAAAAGGGAAAAGGGAAGAAGGATGCATTGATGGTACATGCATACACTATGATTAGGGTTGAGCACACTCAGATAATGAAATAAGTTAACACTTTGAGCACCCAAATCAAGACCTAGGAATAGGACCTAGAAGAACTCTTCTATGTGTTACAAAAAAGGCCTACAAATAAGAAGTGATCCTCGATGAAATAATAATAAAGGAAAAAGAAAAGCTACAAGCCTTTAGGAAAGAGTTTGAGAAAATTGACTTACTCACCCTTGATGCTTCATCCACATAAATAGATGGCACTATAGAAGAAATCAATCTTACCGTCTAAGGCTTTGAGGATTTCAGAGCATAACTAAAAGAGCGTGCACCTAAGTTTTACATGTCACAAGCATTGGATGGATAGTTTGAGGGTGGACTAACAATTTTTTTATGGGATATCGTTGGGCCCCAAATCCATCTAAGTATAATATCTATGCCAACATATTAGACACTTAGGCATGAGGCAATCACTATTTATGATTATTATTTTGTCATCTTATAGTGCCAACTGGCAGATGGCTAACTAAATCCATTTTGGCTCAATCATCATCAAGAATTAGGCATATGGGATAGTCATGGATCATTAGAAGCAAGATGGTGGAGCTGTTAAAATGATTACATCCAACACTAGCTTAGTAACCAATGTGATTCATTCACCATGGCAATAAGATGCCCTAAAACACTATAAAAGCGAGTTGAGTCTAATTAGTGAGTAAAATGAGATTGGAGTATCAAATCCCTAGAGGATTGGTTCTAGATTCTATGTTTTCCATTAAATCTTAGAGATTAGTTCGGGATGCCTTTGATGCTCCCCATTATAATTCCCAAACTCACATGCGAGCTTTTGGGCCTTTAGTGTCTTAATATGAACATTTGATTAGTTCTTATATATATATATATATATATATATATTGTAGTTGAACTTTGTTTAATGATGAAGGGCTTTATGCGAGGTTTAATATAGTGAATGCTTAGATCTATATTATGTATGTTGATCTCTTGCAATTTTTTAATCTAACTCATTTATGGTGTTCTTATATATCGTAAGGACACCAACACCCTATATAGGAAATGATATAAATATGTGTAAGACCTTTTGCCTCATAATGATACCTACATCTAAGTATGAACCTAAACCTAAGTCCCTCAACAAGGTACCCCAATAACCCCTCAAGTTCTTGCATGATGTTAAACCAAGGTAACTAAAAGCTTGCACCCTTGAAGCTATAGACCTACATCATATCCACCTATGCTTGAAAGATATTCATGTTCCCCCCTAAGATATCTTGTGCCCATGAATACACCACCACCATTACACTAACCAAAGTCCTTGAAGGATAAAGTTGTGCCATGGCATAACTAGCCCAACACGGGCCCTGATCCCTTCTTCATTATTCTTTGAGTGAGTGTATAAGGCTTGCACCTTATTTGAAGTGATGACAATGTAATCAAGTGTCAAATTTTGAGTACTACAATATTAGTCAAGGCTTTTTCCACATTATAACAAGTCTAAATCTGACTTAGGCATTTAGATAAGTGCTTGCCAAGGCCCGTGATTGAAGACACCTAATTTTCTAGAACAATTCCATGCCAACTATTTATACATTTAAGTCACTATTAATCATAATAAAATCAAATGAGTATTGATAAACAATGGTCCAAGCTTTAATATTATTCCATTGAATCTAGTCTAATGGTTAGGGTATACTTTAGTAGATCTCAATGGGTAAGATAATTCTGAGTGACAATCAGTAAGTATAATTTCTATACCCATCAAGGTTGGCCCTATCATTAATAACACCCTTTGTCATGTAATTGAGTTATACTTGTCATATATCTCCTTCTTGGCCATCCATGTATTCATGAGATGCATCCAATTCCTTCTACACTCCATCAATGTATCAAATTCCCTAATTTTAGCATGTAGGTTAACATTCTTGGAGATCTACAATAGTATCAATATTGTAAACATTTAAAAGCACAAGGTTACCAATATACCTATTGATCTAGTGTTGATTATGCCATTAAAAAGACAAACAAGTCATGACTTATCCCCCAAAGTCTAATTAACTATATCCCAATACCCTTGCTTTCTCTTTAGAAACACCCTTTTCTTCACTTAATTCTTCTTATTTTAATATTCATGATAAAAGTATTGGCATGCATAATATTGAATATACATTTCACATTGCCAAATTACCTAGATCACATAAATACCATGGTAGGCCCAAAATGGAATGGCACAAGAAAAAGGTGATATCTTCTTCCAATAAGCCTCTTTCATTTTTCCAAAAAAAATCATCCAATCAAGAAGGTTTGAATCCAGATGATGAATCATGGTTGTCTAACGACAATTTTAATCTTTGTTTTCAAAGCAAAAAATATCACATCCTAAATAAAATCATGGGCCATCATGCTTATAAATGAAATGGATTGGTGGTAAAATATCAAGGTAGATTAGACCCTATTGTTTCTACTAAGCATTGAAAGAAGCAAGGTCTCAGATATAAATCACCTAGAGTTGTCCCTAAGATACTTAAAATTGATCTAACCTCTACATTAAAATATGATGTTCCTGGTAGCTACACAAAGTCATAATATAGTATCTACGATGAGCTTTTCAACACTAATTTATTTGATTCTAATTATGCTCTCACCATTTCTAATGTTCCAACTACTCCCCTTATCCTTCATTATCCTAACCTTATTGATTGGGACCAATGAGATGATGATATTTTTCTCAATGAGTTCTCAAAAAAAGAAGCTATTTTATATTTCATGGGCCTAAGAGATGGTTTACCAATAGGTGACCACAACTAGGGATTTATTTACACCTTAGATCTTGTGGCCTATTTGGGGAACAAGAGAATTTCCTTGGTTGAAATAAAATGAAACACCAATATCCTCAATTGAAAACCTTTCTAAGGTGCCTTTAGATCAAGGAAAAAGTAAAAAAAAAGAAAATTACCTTGGTGAAAACCCTTTTTAGGCACCATTGGATGGAGAAGTTCACTCTATTTAAAAATAAGTCTAGGAGTCCACAAGTCCACACTTGTCATCTAGTGATCAAATTAACCCTGAGGATCATGAATAATTTGAGAGAAAGATTCTAGAGAATCCACATCTAGTAGCTCATTAGCCATTGCCTAAGCTGAATGATTTTGATTTCTCATACATGGGTCAATTTGAGAGCCCAAATTGAGAGATAGATGATCAATTACCTTATTTACCTACTATTATGGATTATGGTTCCACTCTTATTGTGGAACACATGCCAAAAGTTAATATTGGTATGTATGATTATTCTAAGATAATCAATCTTGGTACATCTCTCACTGTAGAGGAGCTTGAATTAATAATTGATATATTAAGAGAGTTCATTGATATATTTGCTTGGGATTATTTTGATATGCCTATTCTAGATATTAATTTGGTAGTCTATCATTTGGTCATGAACCCAAATGCTAACCTTATTAAGCAAAAAATGATAAAGATGCATCTACAGATAGATATACTTATCAAAGCAGAGTAAGAGAAGTTACTTGCATCAGATTTTATCAAACCAATACCATATGTACATTGGATTTCTAACATTTTCCTAGTCAGTAAGAAACTAGTTGGCATCCACATTTGTATAGACTTTAGATATCTTAACAAATATTATCCTAAATATTATTTTCCATTGCCTAATATAGATATGATTGTGGACTCTATAGTTGGTTATGAGATGTTATCTCTCATAGATGGTTTCTCTAGCCATAATATGATCAATATTACTTTTGAAGATTAGCATAAAACAACATTTACAACTCCTTCATGCATATTTTGTTATCAAGACATGTTATTTGGCTTGAAAAATGTTGAGGCCACATATCAACAAGTAACGACTATCATATTTCATGATCTCATGCATGATATTATTGAATACTATGATGATGTTATCATGGGTAAATCCAAAACTCATTCAAAACATCAAGAAGTTTTATGAAAAATATTTGAACAGATTTGAGAATATAAAGTGCATCTAAACCCTAAAAAGTGTGTTTTGGGGGTTACATTTGGATAAATTTTAGGCTTTATTATCTTTGAGATGGGCATTAAAGTTAATCCTACCAAATTTTGAGCTATTAATAAGATGTTGATTCCTTTAAATTTTGAAGAAACTTTGTAGTCTATAGGGTAGGATACAAGCTATTAGATGCTTCATCTCCCAATTTGTTGATAATTGTCATCCATTTAAACATATTCTAAATAAAGGTACTACATTTCACTAAAATAAAAATGTCAAAAATATTTTGATAAACTTAAACAATATCTATCCAATCCTCTATTTCTTATTCCACCAATGTTGGGAAAGCCTTAGTTATTATATATCTTTACAACTACTAGTGCCTTGGGGGCACTCCTTACTCAACATGAGGATCAAGGAAAAGAAAGAGATATATATTATCTAGTCTAAACATTAGTCTCTTAAGAGAAAATATATTCTCAAATAGGAAAAACTTATCTTGCATTAGTTTTTGATTCTCAAAAGCTTAGACATTATATGTTGAATAATAAGACTATGCTAATTGCCAAAGTAGATCCATTGAAATATCTATTATCAAAATCAGCTTTAACTAGTCTAATGTCTAAATGGGTCATGTTTCTTAGTGAGTTTGAAATTGAATATACACATTAGAAATATATCACAAGTAAACTATTATCTGATCAAATGGTTGAAACACCTCTCCAAGATTCTACTCCTATTACAATACATTTTCCCGATGAGTCTATTATGACTCTTGATGAAGAAAAAGAATGAAAGCTATATTTTGATGGAATTTTCACTTCTTATGGTTTAGGAGCAGGAATATTATTCACATCACAAGGTGATCTTATTCTAAAATATTTTTGCATTAAATTTACATGAATTAATAACATTGTTGAGTATGAAGCTTTTCTTGTTCAGCTTCATCTTGTAGTACAATAGAATATTAAAATTTTTAAGGTATATGGTGACTCATAGATAATTATCAATCAAGCCACGAATCGATATCAGACAAGAGATGAAACTCTTGTACCTTATAAAGGCATGGTAGATGCTCTTAAGCTCAAATTTGAATCCATATAGCATGAATAAGTTCCTAGAGCCAATAATAAATCTGTAGATGTTATGGCTACTATTGGATCCATGATTTCACTTTCCCCTTCTATTAAAGAGTATCAACTTCTAATTAAAAATCTTCCTGTTCTAAAATAATATTGTTTATATTTTGATATGATATGTGTCATTTTTGGTCTCAATTCCCTTTGGTACACTAAAATTTACTCCTATCTTCATGATAAAATTCTTCCATCTGATCTATCCCATAACCAAAAAAAATCCTTTATCAAACACACTTCCTATTATACCATAATTGGAAACACACTCTATCATAGGGGTTATGATGGAACTCTACTTCATTATTTTAATTTGGGAGAATATAAATTAATGATCAGGGAAGTTCATGAAGGGATTTATGGGGTACATACTATCAGTTTGGTCATTACTAAAAAACTCTTAACGCATTGGTTATTATTGGCCTACTATGGAAGCAAATACACATGCTTATGTTAGGAAATGTCTAGCATGTCAAAAACATGGTGATCTAATTCATTCTCTAGCACATGAACTTCAACTAGTTATGACTCCATGGATGTTTTCAACACGGGGGCTTGATCTCATTGGAAATATTAACCCTACTTCTTCATATGGTCACAAACATATTCTTACTACTAATGAATATTTCACTAAATGGGTAGAGGTATCCCCTCTCAATTATGTAATTGGTAAGTAGATATCCATGTTCATTCTAAATCACATCATTTGCCATTATGGCATTCCTTCCACCATTATCTTAGAGAATGGCACATCCTTTAAAAATAAGTATGTCACCACCTTCTATTATGAGTTCAATATCATGCATAAGTTTTCCACTCCTTATAACTCTCAAGGTAATGGCCAGGCCATTGCTTCTAATAAAACACTTATCAAGATCCTAAAAAAGAATGTAAATAAATTTGGTTGTGATTGAAACCTAAAGATATTCCTAGCTTTGTGTGATATCAAACCAATATACACACTCCTACTAGTGCAAATCCATATTCCATGGTATATGGTTATGAATTAATTATTCCTATTGAGATCATGTTCCCATCCTTTCACATTTCATTTCAAGATATTTTTGATGAAGAAGACTATCAAGTGGGTAGATTAGTAGAGCTAGAACTTCTAGATGAGAAAAAGATAACTTCCCTTAATCACCTCAAGTCCTATTAGAATAGGCTACATCAAAGCTATTAAAAATGAATTATCTCTCAAGAGTTCAATTTGGTGATTTTATGCTCAAATAAAATCAAAAGAATACAAATGTTGAATAAGAAAAGAAAGGTAAGTTTGAAGTAAATTGGTTAGGGCCCTTAATTGTTATAGCTAAATATGGGTTTAGTTCATATAGGTTGGATAATGAAGAAGGTTTTGAATTAGATGATCCAATGAATATTATGTATCTTAAGCAGTTTTATACCTTAATTGACAAAATCTTCTCTATAAGTGTTCCTACTTAAGGGAATCTCTATTCCATCCAGTCTACCCTATTTTTTTTTGCCCTTGCTTGGGAGCATCCCTTCACTCTTCCTTATCTTATTTTATTATTCCAATCCTAATCAGATTATGGTAATTAAGGTATAATAAGTGAATTAGAGTAACACTCAAAAGGAGTAGATTATAATGACATAATGGTTATGTTAGACTCTCTTTGTAGAAGATAATGTCAAAATACGGAACATCCTATTTTTCCAGCTTGTATGACTTTTAATGTTCCCATGAATTCCTAAACATTCATGTTCATATTACCTAATTCATCCATTCATATCCTATTTTTTGGTTACAAAATAGGATGTTTTATCCTATCATAATTTGTTGATTGAATGGTACTCCCTTACATTGCTTGTATATGGACAATCTCTCTCGTGTTTCCTATGCACTGTTGAGTTTTCATGTTCATGATTACACTTCCCTTTTTATAGAGTTTATAGATTTTTTGTTTCCCATTCCTTGTATATTCTCTAGTACACCATTCTAAAATCCTTAAATAGTTTAAATATTCCAAAAATTCATAAGCAGTTCAAATATGCCAAAAAACCCTAAACAATTCACATATTTCTAAAATCTTAAAAATCCATATATAAGAAAACCCTAAAAAGTTCTAAATCTCACTATCCCACAAAGTTTCCCATTTTGTGCTTGACTCTAATATAATGTAATGGATTACTTGACATCCTATTTCTCAATTTGGGTTTCCAATCACTTGTAGTTAGGTGGCACATATTCAAGTAACTCATCTGGTAACTTCCATATCAAAGGTGGTCCATGTTATTAAATGATCTACTATTTTATGAGTATTATCTAACACTCTCACCATTTTTCAAGTTCATTTCATGGTCTTGCCACTTCACGAGTCAAATAATTTAATCTAAAATCATTCTTTTTCTATCTTATTCATAATTATCATTTTTTGTTGAACTATAATGGATTGAGGTCCCAACTAGACTATGTAGGTAGCACTCAATTTTATAAGGTTAGCTCGACCATGCCTTATCCCATGCTCTTGAAATTTTACAAGCATATCTCTTGACAGTTTGTCAAGCCTATTCTTATATATGCTCTCATAGTTTTGTGAGTCCTTTATTATTTCTTCTATAATTTATCTTAAATTTTCATAAATTTTTATTAAAATTCCAAATCCATGGGAGAACTACACTTGGCCTGAAGTCCATAGAACTATGTAGGCAACACATACTTGCATGGGGCATTTAGAGTCAGCTCAGCCACTCCTTACTTATTCATATATTCCCCCTGATCATGATTGTTTTGTTAGACCCTCAATCTAAAGACTAATGCCTTCTTGTCACATACTAATTTTTGAATTTAATGTTTACTTGATTTCACTTGATTTGTTTATGTGTTACTTGTTTGTTTGCTTATTTGTGTGTTATTTTATTACTCAGTTTACTTAATTTAGTACATTATGTTTTTCACTTAAGTCTTGATAATTCATATCATAATTTTAAGTTGTGAACATTTATATCTAAATTAGAATTGATTTAAGTGCATTATGCTGTACATTTAAAGCTTTATTCTTCCGTGCCTTGTTTTAAGTTGTATACATTTGCATTTTTAGTTCAAACCTATGTATTTTTGACAAATAAATGTTATCATAATTATGATGCATACTGTCATGTGTAATATAAAAACAAGTCTCAAAAGGTATAATCACATGTCAATATTATAATCAAAACACCATATTTATCTGATCTAATCATCACATTAACAAACATCCTGATCATCATATCAACAAAGCACAATCTATGTCTCATTAAGACTAAGAAAAATAGCATCAACAAATCAAAGTCATATCAATCATATCTAATCTAAGAAAATGAGACATAATAAAATGCAATACACATCACATTAGGTAATAATGAACATAATGAATCTCATATACCAAAATTTTAATGTATATATACATAAAAATGGGTCACATACATCAAATAAGAATACATATACATCTTGGATCATCTGAGTATATCATACAAAATTGATATATCTCATAGTAAAAAAATGATAATATCTATCTCAAGAGGTTAACTTTGAATGTGCCTATCTTTGGTAGGTCTTTCTTATGTGTCATCCTATGGAGATCTTTCTCCTATCCTATCAGGTGGTGGACATGGATATGATGGAGGACCCATAGTTAATGATCTAGGAGGTGGTTGAGCTATTGATCTAGCTAATGTGGAAGTCTTGTGAGACCTGTTTGATCTAGATGTTGATTTTTGTGTGATATACTCTAAAAATGTAGGTCTCCTAGTTGTTATTGGTACTATGAACTCATTTAGACTCCTATAATAAGTGGCCTCATCCTTATCCCTAAGTCTCCTCTCAAGGGATTGAAATGCACCCTTCTCTATCATAATCTCTTAGGCATCATCAAGATCTATATGTACTCTATCTATCTCAATATGAGCATCATCTTTTTATCTCTCTACCATTTTTCTCTTTATCTAATAAGAATATCACTCTAATCTAGTTGAATCCTGCTTTGACCATGTTGTATCTCTCTCTAATATAGATACATCCCACTTTGATATCATATAGTTTCTCTATGCAATAATTTGAGCTTGACCATGTCATACTGAATCTCACTCAACTCAAGTTAAATATCTCTTAGTGGTCAACTAGACCTATATATGATACATCCCAACCATCTCTACACGAAATCTAAAAATCTCCTATTGATATACATTGATCCAAACATGAGCAAAGGATAATTGTTATGATATACAATCTAGATGGGCCTATAATATAATAATCTTAATGTCCATGACACTAATCTTATATATCTATCTATTAGTAGTAGCCTATTCCTTCGAATATACTATTGTTCTAGATGGGCCAACATCCTACCTTGCATCTATTTTCATCTATGTATCCTAAGTTATGTTCTAAACTATATCCCCTACCTCCACCTCTACCATATACACATAATCTATCTCCACATAATTTAATTACTCTCCCTTCTCCTCTCCCTCCTCTTCATCCTCCTCATATCTATCCTCTTCTCCAACATCCTTTGATATAGAACAAACCCTCATCACAATAGGAATCACTTACTAGACCCATATTGGGATCTGTCCCTAAGTTATATATACTCCTTATCCCTATCCATCATCTCCATCTCATGAAGTAGTTAATATCAAATGCAGATGTTATGTCCACCATGTTTTATATGACTTATTAACACCTACATCTGATGATCCTTTAGTATACACCCAAGACACTTGGGGGACCAATACAAAACTAACTCCTACCTCATCCTAATCTAGTGCAGGTATTCACTATCATCTCTCTTTAACTATGTGTGTAAAATAATGAGCCATTACAAGTACATCTTGATGTACTCTAAACTACCTTAGTACTTTGTCAAGACTATATTGATCAATAATGTATTCATATTAGCCAAAGATGTAGAATGCCATGGTCATGTATGTCATTTAAAAAACATCCTCAAGACATTAGAATTGAATAACTAAGGCCTTTAGGTCAGATCAATAACTATCATTTCATCTATCACTCATATAAAGTATCTGAGGTCCCCTCTATGCCCTCTTTGATCGAGACTCACTTAGTACCACCCATAGACCATCAGTTCCTTAATCCCCCTCTATTAACATCTACTAACTGGTATCTCAATAAATATATGCTCCCATGCCTAGATCTAGAGTAGAGTATATATACCAATGTTTTAACCATCATAATATACAACATAATACAAATCATGATATAATTATGTTAATATAACTAGTCCCCATGCAAAAACCATTGTATCCTCTAACACATCTCTCATAACTCCTCCTAAGACCATATGAAAAAACTAAACACTCTTATTAGGTAGTAGGATGCTACTGACAATAACCATGAGTATTAGCACTACCCTAACAATATATCTAGAACTATAATATCATTATCTTTTGCTCCATCCTGACGTAAATCCATGATATGATCAAGTGTATCAATATACACATATGTGATACAAGCTTTATCAATGCCAATATTTCCTATCATGTCCTCCAAAACCGCTTGACTATTAGTTGGGGTAAGCTAATATAAGGTCCATCCCCTGATAGGTACATGTAAGATACACTAAACATCCTCTAAGGTAATGATCACCTCCCTTGTAGGTAGTCAAAATATTTATGTGTTAGGTCTCCATCTCTCAGCAAGGGTACTTAGTAGCTCCTGATCCACTCAAATGGCAGGCATCTTCACTATGTGCATGAGGCTAATCATCAAAAATTAACCAATCATGTCATCCATCCATACTCCTAGCTGGTTTATAATATGAGAACATCTCTCAAAAGATATCAATATATCCACATGCTCTTGAAATCCAATCAAAGTCACACAAAGTTAGTTCTTGATTACTCATACATTCATGTTTCTATTTGTTAATCACATATTTTTCTACCATACTCAATTCATCTAATCTTGTCCCACTTTAGAAATTACCTTCTCATTTTATCCCTGTTTCATTTCTGTTCATCTATTCAATTAGGATAATTTCACCATTTTCATATTAATGCACCATTTAATAGTCTAATTTCACTATTTGTATGATAAATTTATTGTTAAATACATCTTAGACCATTTCACCATTTTCATGATGATTTTAATGATGATCTAGATCATTTAAATATTTTATTGACCATTTCACTATTCTTAGGCCCATTTATACCATTTTAAAATTTGACCATTCATTTCGACCATTTCATCGAATGTAGACCAAATCACATTTCTTATTTCCATTTTGTCATTTTTTTCCAATAGTTGGGTTTATAGTGAATCATTATTTCTATGGATGTTTTCAATGTTTAGGTGGACCTTTTCACCATTTTTAATGGAATAATTCATCATGAAATCACTTTGTATCATTTCAACATTTTACGATTTTACCATTTTCAAGGACCAAATTAACATTTGCACTGACCATTTCACTAGTCTATGAACTAATTTTCCATTTTTGATGATGAATTCACCATTTGTGTGGTCAAATTCGCCATTTTTAAAATGGTAAATTTATCATTTTATCTACTTCTACATGTAATAAATGTAAATTTCACAAATAAAAAAGGGTGCCTATTAATGGTCACATGCCTCATAATCACTTGTGTTCTCAAACCCAATATAAAAATGCATTCAGATTTGGTTTATGAACCTTTTTATCTAGGTCACTGGTGTTTAAAATCACAAAGGTAAATTTTAAATTGATAGGGTGAAAATGACCAATTCCCCTAGGGTGAATCTATAGCCTTTTATTTCAAAAAATCCCCCCCCCATGTGCTTTTTTTCTTCTCTAGAGGTCTATTTTTATCCCTTGTATCCATTTTTCTTCCCATTTTCACCAATATCTTTCATTTTTTATCCTCTTTTGAAATTTATACACTATCATTTCATCCTTTTGTGGGTCCACTCATCTAATTTTTTTGTTGAATCTCCCATTGAGGGGGCATCCAAGGCTTACCAAGTGCCACTTTGGGACATTTTGAACTCATTTTGCTAACATATTTAGCAAACTCATCAAATTTAACATTTGTCAATTTTATTCTATGATCAGTTAATATTTTTTATTATTATTTGAGAAAAATGTTACTTCATCTACATTTCATAATGATTTCTCAAATAGGGGCAAATGTAGACACTCCTTTTTTATCACTTTCATGTTAAATTTGCAAAATGGAATGAATTCTCATAATTATGCACAAATTGGTCCAAAATCATCTATTCAACTAAAATACAGGTTTGAATTCACCTTAGGGCATATCTAGGTAAGATAATTCACCATATTAGATATGATCAATTATTATTTTGGTCATTTTATCTGTTCTATTCTCTATTCACTGATCAATTCATAATTTTCTCTATTCACTAATCTATTCATAAATTTATTTATTCTCTTGTCAATTCATATATTTTGTATTCTATAATCAATTTAGTAATTTCATTCTTTGATCAATTAATTCATATTTCTCCTTTTATTTTCTTCTAATCAAATTCCTCACATCGTATTAATTAAATTGGTCTATTGATTAATTTAATTAATCATTCCTCTAATTATAATACTATGAAAATAGAATTATAATTTCATCGCAATTATTAAATAAATATCTTTTATTTCCTTTAAAAGGACATCTTAATCCAATAAAGAGTATTGAGATCCTATAGAATATTATTTGATGAGAGCACTAATTACTAATTAAATTACTATGGGAGATTATCCTTCACCATTCATCTTTAAAGATAAGATGAAGGGCCTTCATTGATTATCCATGTGATTCTTGGGGATGATTCTCCACCCTTCATCTTGGAAACAATATGGAAGGATCATATTCATTCTTCTTTGTTTTTTTCAAATACCCATCCTCCACCTTTCATCTTGAATACTATGTAGGGACCACATGATCAATAAGTGTGTTGATCCATGTGCTCTACTAAATATCCATTTGTGACCAATCATATTGAGATCAAGATGAAAATTCCTAATTGATCCTAATTCATTATAAATATACCTATTTTCATTGAAATTCAACATGTTCAATATCTATAGTGAAACCTTGACATTTTACTATGTTAATTTTATCATCAACTTCATTGGTCAAGATATACGATGAAGTGCTGACAAATTCTCAAGTCATCTTATGCATCACCTTCTTCTTGTGATCAATTCAACTAGTCCATAAATTCATTGGAGATGTTTCAAACACAAATGGCATTGACAAAGACCAATTGAAGGCTACATCTGAGCCAAATCCTATACAAATATGAGTATCAATGAAGGTTTGCATTACATTAATTGAATCTTAGCATTGCTATTTTGATCTTTGTATGCTCACAAGGTCCTAAGATATGAGATTTATCTTTAATTTTATTTTATTTATAAACTTAGCTTAATTTATGAAAATATTGCTTTCATAGAATCCTAAGGATACACATAGATCATGCACCTTAGGGTTCTTGAAGGGGGATATATTATTACTTATTATGTTTTGTGGAACCCCAAACCTATAAATGATTTGATTTAAGATGAATTTAGAAATTAGTGACTTGGTGATAAAATTCAAGGGAGTTGTTTCCAACCACTTGGTAAAAGAATGAGTGGCCATAATAATGAATGGTGTCCATTTTAATAAGTATGAGAAATCTTGTCGATTATATCTAGCCCCCACATAGAGAAGGGCCATGGTGTGACAATGGGTTGAAGTCCATGGGCATGAATGTGAATATCATGGGATAAATTTTGACACTTCTCATACTTTATTACATATTCCATGGAATAATGTTTTAGGTCGATCCAAAAAAATCCTATGGACCTTGTGAGTGATTGTGTGGCCATTGAAGTGTCTAACACAAATGTTGTTGTGACAATGGAAAAGGATTCTCTCAGACTCCTCTTGGTCAATGCATCTAAGGAGCATGTTGTTAAATTAATTTAGGTACAAAACATTATTGAGAATTATTGATGTAGATGTACATGTAGAAATACTCAAACACACCATCTCTTTGATCTGAACTTATTTGATCAACTTCTTGATGCTTTACTTTCATGACTGGGTTCCATCTTCAATAAGAGACTTTCAACTTGTTCTAGGATTTATAACCTCCTTTTCTATAAACCCGATTACCAAAAACCTTAGAGTTAGTTATACCTATCATTAGACCCCTCAATCATTATCTCACTCATATTAATTAATTCCATTCATTCATTCATTCATTCATTCATTCATTCATTCATTCATTCATTTGGTTTTCACTTTCTTCACTCATTAATCTCACTAGGTAATCTTCTAAAAGGCTTACAATACCCACTCTTATGATTAATATAATTAACACCATTGGATATGATGGTTGATCTATATTTATATTTTTATAATTAATTTAATTCCTTTGAATCCCTCACTCACTCTCCAACTCTCACTTTCACACCTCAACTCATAGTGACACTAGTTAGCTTGTAGCCTTTTTTTTCTCACAATTTATCTTTGTTTTCACACTATACAAACTCTCATTAATATATAATACCATTTTATGTCACCCTCTATTTTTTAACATCCTCCCATAAAGTTTCAATTTCAAACTCCTTGTTTATATAGTACTTCTTTTGTAATCACCTTCATTATTAGGTCTTTCTAGCCTTACAACACTTACTCAAATCTCAAATCCATACTATACAATATGATATCCAAATAAAACCTCATGATTACTTTTAAACATGTCAAAATAGGCATGACTACAAATTTTCAAGATTTTCCACTAGCTACAATATAAGATATAAGGTTTTGGTTTGGAAACCCTAGCTCCTTGACTGTATAGGCTGAGAGGCTTCAAATTCAAAATATTTAGTTTGAAGGCACTTAAATAGGAAATAAGACATTATCTATGTATTTATTAATAATTTACACCTATCCACATAGTTTATACATCCCATTTAATCCTGATAAATCTTTTGATGGTCAAAATACATAATTTTGTGTATGTTAAATGACTGTTTAAAGGTTATTGATAGTTTATTCATACCTAAAGGAAGTTACATGGGTTCAAAAATTTAATCTTATATCTTATTCACCTTTAAATCATACCAACACTTCTCCAACTCCATAACTATTCTCTTCCTCAAACACATATACTTCTTTCTTAGAGACTAACTATGCAAAATATGGTACTTACTGTATGAATAGAGTACTGATTGAGCGTTTAACAATTACCAAATTTTTTTTTATTCAACTAGATAATATAAATTCCCATAAATCATATACTTTTCCATAGACCATAATCTCAAACATGTCCATCTCTTATACTTCATTAAACATCAAACTTAATTTCATACCTTTAATTGTCATAAGTGTGTATAGGGTCTTAAGATAGAGTTGACTTTTCCTAAGTTTATCCACTCCACATCAATCCATTCAATAAAAAAAGAGTCTATATTATCTTAAATTTCTTTGGGATTAGTATACCACATAGTCCCTTCCTTCACAATCCTCATCAACTTCATTACATTCTTCTTTTCCTTTGAATGTATCTCAATACTTTCTTGACTATCACCTATAGTCCAATAATAAACCTATAACATCACAAAAACATTAACATTATCATGTAATAAAAGTATTTAAAATACAATCTATAATCAATAATATTCTATATTTTAATCAAGAGAGAGTAAACACAACCAAACAATGTTTTTTTATTCTTGAAAATTGTCAAACATTACATGTAGTCCATGAATGGACTCTGCCACCTTTATGAGGAGTTAAATTATCCCTATCTATATTTTCTCCCCTTATTCAATATATATCCTCTCTTATTACTCTCTCACACACCACAACTAACTTAAAACTTCCCTTTCCATCCAACTTCTACATTGGTTTTTGAGGTAGTTATAAAACATTACTCTTACATGCCAACTCAACGTATGAGTGGTAGTTGTATTTGTTAACATGACTCTTGATGTAACCATATTAATAACTTAGACATATAGTTTCATATATTTTGATATTTCATGACCACCTAAACACTCACCTAACCTCCTCTCTCATCATTGATCTCATATGACCCATTTATGTTTGCCTCTCACCATTTGAAATTTGAATTATAATTTGGAGGGAAAAATCCACATACTCATAAACACACCTTTAGTAAATCATTATGACTCCTAAGATAACAAATGGATCCTAGAGGATCCTTTACACATAACTACACCCCACAATACTTGATCTATAACTCCTAACTAGTATATATCTCTTCAACAACTACAAATATTTTTTTGCTCACTAGATGCTCCTACATCATACTCTCTAGGAGGGAGAAAATTGAACACTGGCAATTTCTATCTTGCTTTCCAATTCATTATTTAAGGATCTTCCATGCTCATTATATTTCTCCTCCTCCTTTATTGCTCTTTTCTCTTCATTAGGCTCTTATGTTTCTTCTTTGCCTTGTATAGTTTCCTTGTAATTCATCTTCCATATCTATGAGATAAACCAACTACTTTAAATATTTGTTCTCTAAATGTTCTATCTTGTAAAACTTAGTTTTTCCTTCATCATACCTTGTTTCTAACTAATGGTTCTTATTCTTCATTCTTGATCTTACTAAAAGACTTCCTTCATTGACCTCACTTGATTTTTTCTTTCTTAGTTATATTGACTCCTTGGAATTATCATTTCATTCTTCAAATGGCCTCATAATCATATAAATATTTTTATTTTATTCAATAATGTTATCATTTAATTCATCTTATTTAAACTTCTCCATCTCTTGATGTCTCTTTCTATGACCTTGCCCATATTTCAAGAACAAGCTCTCAACCAATTCATCTTCAACATAATACAATGTGATATGCCATTTTATTGACTTGTCATTACCATGTACATCAATAAATAACTCAATTTTAACTTCACCTATTGAATAAATTACCTTTTCAACTCTTTCATGTTTCAATTGCTTTCTTGATAGGATACTTTCTTGTGGATTTATTTGCATAACTCTTTGTGCTTATCTATGCTACTTCATACTTGATTATTCTTTGAGATCATCCATGAGCTTCTCTTATTAATCTTCATCTATATGAATCCATTTTAATAGATTGAAAATATTTTCCATAACTTTTAATTCCTCCTCCAACATGAGAACTTCTATCTCTCCACAATCTTCATCAAACTTTGGACCATATTATTCTTCATCTTCTTTGGAATATTGATCCATAACTTTTCCTTGGAATCCCTCACTCATGAGAGTAAAATCAATATCCTTTTGTTTTGTATCAAATTTTTTAAGCACACTATGAGGTGCTTCATCTTCCTCTTTCCTTTTCACAAGCCCATACATCAATGCTATTGTTTATATATACAAAACATCTTCACTATTTGAGTTATCTTCATATGCATCATACATTAATTTCTTACCTTTCTACATGTTTATGTTATTTTCATACCTTTCATCTTATTGCCTTATGGAATTAACTAGCTGCACCTTTATATTTTTGACTTGGTTAGCCTCCACCATGTCTTATATTTGATTCTTTGACTTGAAATCTTCTCCTATCTTAATGATTTCTTGGAGTGTACTTGAAACACTTTCTCTTTATACCTTTTCCATGATCATTACAACCCATTTTTTGCCTTTTACTCTCTTATATTTAATTTTACTTCCTAAATCACCTTCTTCATGCTTCTTCATTTGATAACTTTTCATGCCATCTTGATGCAATCTGCCCTTTGTTTATTTTCTCCTTGTTTGTTCTTGTCCTTCACTTGTTTGATTTCCTTGCATGACCTCTTTCTTGAATTTATACTTATTCATCTCATCATTTGTTTCCTTTAAACACTTAGCACCACATAACCATGCCCTTGTACTATTTTTTAGGGCTATACATTGTTCTTACTTCTTCCAATCTACATGTTAGCTTCTTTATTTTCAAATGTGCAATCAAAATCAATGCTTAATAATTCATTTACATCTATATAGGAATAATGAAATCTAATATTCTCTCTCATGTCTTCATGTTATTCCTTCATGTATTCTTGGTTATCTATCTTTTTTTACTTGTATGCCTATTCTCATGATTCAATTGTAATGATTTTCAAAGCATCATGAAATTCCTCTTCTATCTCATCCTTAGCATAATGAATGCCTTCAATATAGATCATATTATATTCTACAACTTGTCCTCTTTCTTTGTCTTATTCATTCACATTAATGGTTAATGTACTAGAACCATTCTTCATAGGCCCTAAGGGCTCATTCTTGACCTTCATCAAACTTTTCTTCATACATGCATACACAAACTCAAATGCAATATTATAATGTAAAATAAGAGACCACATAGTATCCATGAATGCCTCTTTCTTGGAAACTCTTATCTTTTCCTTATCTTCTCTCTTAAGTGATTATTTTGGCACTTATTTCTCATTTTTATCCTTAATGATAACTCTCTTATCCACTTCTCTATCATGTTTCTCTCTTGAAAAATCCTCAACCTTCATGCGTCTATGGGACGTAATCTCTATTTTCTTCTTTTTCCTTAAGACACTCATCTTGTGCCCTTTATCTCTCACAATTATCTCTAATTTTCACTTCACCCTCTTTCTCACATGATATACAAGCCATTGGATTTCTTGATCTTTCATGAGCTTCAAAATGAGCTCTATTTCTCAAAATTATATGCCAACTCTCTTCTCATATCTTTCACTTCCTCATCTACATCCATCTTCTCTCTTTCTTCACTTTTTATGCCTTGTTTAGATCACTTTCTTAGGAATCTTCCTATTTAAATCTTATATCTATCTTGAATATTTTCTATTTTTATAGTCTTTTTTCTAGGACTTCTCTTATCCCTTGACTCTCTTGGAGTCTTACTCTTCTTTCTCTCTCTTAAGTTGCAATGCTCACTTTACTCTATCTTGTCTAGTTCTCTTGACTAATTTAAGTCCTTCCACTGGACTTAGGGGATTTTATCTTTTATATATCAATCTATAATTTTTATATACTGATATGAATATGTCATACCTTCACCATACTTTTTCCCATAATACCCTGCAATGTAACTTCATGCATTCTTCTTAGCAGTCTTTTCTGATTTCAACTTAACAAGCTTTTAAGAATTCAAAACAAAAGTGAAACAATAACTTACCTTGATCTGATACCAAAATTATGTACATGTATATTTTAAAAGACTCAAACACACTATATCATTACTCTAAACTTGTTTGATCAACTTCTTGATGTTTTGCTTTCATGACTAGGTTCCATCTTTAATGGGAGACTTTCAACTTGTTCTAGGATTTATAACCTCATTTTATATAAAAATTATTACCAAACACCTTGGAGTAATTTATACCTATCATTATACCCCTCAATCATTATCTCACTCATTTCAATTCATTCCATTCATTCATTCATTCATTTGGTTTTCACTTTCCTCACTCACTAGTCTCACTAGGCAATCTTCTCAAAGGCTTAAAATACCCACTCTTGTGATTGGTATAATTAACACCACTGAATATTATGGTTGATATCTATTGATATTTTTATACTTAAATTCATCCCTTGAAATCCCTCACTCACTCTCTAAATCTCACTTTCACACCTTAACTCATAGTGACACTACTTAGCTTGTAGCCTTTTTTCTCACAATTACTCTTTGTTTGAACACTTTAAAAACTCCCCTAAATATATAATCCAAATTTAGGGAACCCTTTATTTTTTTTATATCCTCCCATAAATTTTCAATGTCAAACTCCTTGTTTAGATGGTACTTCCTTTGTAATCACCTTAACATATAGGTCTCTCTAGCTCTACAACACTTACTCAGACCTCAAATTCTTACTATATAGTATAGTAACAAAATAAAACCTCATGATTACTTTTACACATGTAAAAATAGGAATTATTACAAATTTTCAATATTTTTTAGTATTTAGAATAGAAGATATAAGGTTTTGGTTTAGAAACCCTAGCTCCTTGACTGTATAGGCTGAGAGGCTTCATAATTCAAAATATTTAGTTCTATGGAATTTAAAGAGTAAATAAGACCTTATATATGTCTATCTTAAAAATTTCCACCTATCCACATAGTTTATACATTCCATTCAATCCTGTTAAAGCTTTTAATGGTCAAAATATAGAATTATGTGTATGTTAGATGATTGCATAAGGGTTCTTGACAGTTTGTTCATACTTAAAGGAAGTTATAAGGGTTTACAAGGTTAATATTATATATTTTTCACCTTTAAATAATACCAAAACTTCACCAACTCCATACCTATTCTCTTCCTCAAGAACATATACTTCTTTCTTAGAGATTGGTTGTGTAAAACATGGTATTTACTGTATGAACAGAGTATTGAATGAGCATTTAAAATTTACCAATAAAACTCGTATTCAATCAAATAATATACCTTCCCATAAAACACATACTTATACATATACCATAATATCAAACATTTCCATCTCTTATACTTCAAGAAACATCAAACTTACATTCATACCTTTAACTGTCATAAGCATGTATAGGGTCTTAAGACATAGTTGTCTTTTCCTGAGTTTCTCATTTCCACATCATTCCATTCAATAACAAAAAAGAATTTAATATATTAAATTTATTTGGGGATTAGTATACTAAATATTTCCTTCCTTCACAATCCTCATCAACTTCATTACATTCTTCTTTTCCTTTAAATGTAACTCTATATTTTATTGACTATCACCTACAGTTGAATACTTAACCTGCAACCTCACACAAAAATTAACATGATCATGGAATAAAAGACACTAAAATAAAATATATAATAAATAATAATATATATTCTAATCAATAGAGAGTAAACACAACCAAAAAACATTTATTTATTCATGTAAATCATTAAACATTACATGTGCAGTCCATGGATAGACTCTACCACCTTGTTGAGGAGTTACATTCTCCCTATTTATATTTTATCCCCTTATTGGAGTTATTTCCTCTCTTATTAATTTTTCATACACAACAAATGAATTAAAACTTCCCTTTCTATCCAACTTCTACATTGTCTTTTGAGGTAGTTACAAAGCATGACTCTTACATGCCAACTCAATGTATGAGTGGTAGTTGTATTTGTTAACATGACTCTTGATTTTACCACCTTGATGACTTAGAAATATAGTCTCATCTAATTTTACATTTCATGACCACCTAAACACTCACTTAACCTCCTCTCTCATCATTTATCTCATATGACCCCTTTATGTTTGGGTCTCACCATTTGAAATTCAAATTACAATTTGGAGGGAAAACTCCACATACTCACAAACACACCTTTAATGACTCATTATGAATCCTAAGACAAAAAATGGATCTTAAATGATCTCACACACATAAATACACCATAAAATACTTCATTTATGACTCCTAAGTAATACATATATCTTTAACAACTACAAATAGTGTTATGCTCACTAGATGTTCCTACATCAATAATATACTTAAATGCAATGATTTGAAGATGTCACCTCTACTATGAGTTGGAACCTTTGGGATAATTATGATCAATTATGTAATTTGTTATATGAGTGTACCATGGGGAGGAGATCATTGTGGGTTTCTCTATGTATCATATCAATTCATCTGAGAATTAAATGTCAATGACATCATCAAATTCCAATGGGGATTTTTCTAACTAGTATGTGATGACCTATCCCTTGATAAACTTATGGTTAATGCATGTCAGATCAAACTCATTCAAAAGCATGCTGAAATTACTGAAAATCTAAGAAAGGGTTGGTTGGTTTAAGGATTTATATAGGGATTGGGATCTCACAATGATCCTCATTTATTGATTGAGCATATAATTTCTTAATCACTTGGTTAAAAAAAGACTATAGCCAAGAACTCTTTTTTTCATGTGTATATTGTGTCTCATAATTGACAAGAGTACGACTAATGAAATAAATGGATATTTTATTTTGATTTTAATCCTTTTGGGCTAACATATAGGTGAGAGATACCACAATTAACCTAAAATAAACTATGAGGGGCCTATCAAACTTAAGTGCCATAATAATTAGTGAAACCATAAGGAAGTATTTTACAACCTCAAATGCATCTTGGTAGTCCTAAATCCAAGTTATAATTCTCTTATTTTTGAGTATATGATTTAAAAGATGAATAATGTAGTTGAGGTTAGGTATGAATCTATGAATTGCACCCAACTTCGCTAGGAATGACCTACTTCCTAACTCATAAGTAGGGGGTCATGTCTATAATTACATAAGTTTGATAAGGTAGATATCAATTCCATGTTTAGATATAATGAAACATAATTTTTTTCCACCCATAACAAAAAGCACACTTTTATAGATTAAGCATAACACTATATTCAATCAGGTGTGTAAGGATAATACATAGAACCTCAAGGTGGTTTGCTCTCATTTTAGCCTTTCCAAGAAGATCATCAACATATACCTCCACCATCTTGTGAATGAGATCATGGAAAATATTTTTTGTAGCCCTATGATAGATTTCCCTAACATATTTAAGGCTAAAGGGTGTAATGACATAAGAAAAGGTCCCCCATGGTGTGGTAAAGGATGTCTTGCTTTGGTATTCTTCATATATTTTAATTTGGTTATATCTTAAGAATACATCCATGAGGGATATAAAATCATAACTTATTATTGTGTCCACAATGATTTCAATGGAAGGTCGAGGGAAACCATCCTTTGGACATGCCTTATTGATATCTCAAAATTTTATGCATATCCTATTTTATTAATTATTATTGAGAATAGGGATAATGTTAGACAAACACTTGGTGTATTTTATAGGCTTAATGAACCCTAAATTTAAAAAAATTGACATATTCATTGACCATCAATGCAATTTTGGGATTAACTAGCATGAGGTTTTGTTTGTTAGGCTTTGCATCAAGTGTAATGACTAGATTATGGACAACCACTTCAGGTTGGATTCCTATCAAGTTTACATAGGAGAAGGCATAGGCTTTAGGTAATTCAATAAGTCATTTTTTATGGTATTTCACCTTTTGAATAAATGTGAAGATAAAATATTAAGGATTCTAGGATGTTTTTCAATTATAATGTTGATGTAAGTGGTATCCTCAACAAGGGAGGCATTCCCCTTTTCAAATTCTTCAAGGAAGGAGGAAAATTGAGATCCTTATCATCTACTTCAAAAACATCATCTTCATCCTCAGAAGAGTAATTTTCATAGATATTATAATATGATTCATAATAATATTATTCAAGGGTAGATGAGGGGTAAGAATTGAGGGAAAACCCACTCTTAGCTTTAGATAATGGGAGGTGATCGTAAACTATATATTTTTGAAGATCACCTCATCATTTTCTATAAAGTATAAGATGAGGGACTAACTTCCTCTTCAACATAGGTAAGGGTTTGATCATTTGGTATGTTTATGACATGGGGATATTATATTATAGATACTATGAAGTTATATTTTGGTATCCATTTATGGGGGAAAATAAGAGGAAGAGGTGGCCATGGAATCGATAAATTGATTACTCTCTCTATGCACAACCTATACGGAAAAACATAAAATTATTTGGAGACCTCATTTATGACATTTTTATAGAGATAAAGGTGTTTAACCTTGGTCTAATAACTTTTTTTTCTTAATAATTGTGAATCACCTTAAGGTTTTTGACACCTACCCTTTTGTAAATGAGAATTCCTAGCAGTAAACCTTCATACTATGCCCCATTATTTGTGCATTCAAAACTAAGATTAAAACTAAAGGGAATGATCCTTCCTTAAGGTAAAATTAGGAGGACTTATTCCATTATTACCAAATAGAATTCCCCCCCCCCCCCCCCCCACATCATAGTGGATAATCTATTGATCACTCATAGAGGAAAAATCATTATGTTGTTCAAGAAAGGCTCTTGGTTTTTTAGAAATTTAAATTATACAAATGTTGGGTTAAGTAGATAACCCTTATTGATTTTGAAATTATTGAGATTTTAAAATGTTATAGGTCCCTAATATTCATGGGTCAAAATAGAGTGTAATATGTTTATCATTTTTGATGTTACTAATGATATCAGTTGTAGACTTGGTGTCAAGTAGCTAAAAGTCTTCAGATTTGAAATGGTTATATGTCCCTCCTACTCGTGGGTCAAAAGAGAGTGTAATAGGTTTAAAAAAATATATGTTACTAATGATATAATTTGTAGACTTGGTTGAGACAGTTGGTATTGTTACAAGTTTTTCTTCACCCAATTTTGCATTATTTTTATGCCCTTTTCTTCAAGCTTTTCACTTGGTGGGGCTTTGTGACTCTCATAATTTGCTTCTAAAATACAAGTCATGGTTGATATGGATATTTGTATTTGGTTGGTGGAGGGTACTCATTACATAGTTTCTAGGTAAATAATAATTGATGTCAAACCTTGATATTTTCTTAAGGGTTTCTTAGTGATATTTAGATGGCTTCAGATCACCTTATGAAATAAAGGCCTTTCCTAAGTGTAATAACATGATTTATTTAAAGAGGATAGAAAATATTTACTCAATCCTATGGATCTAAGATATTAATAGGAGTAAGTTATAGTTAGTGTCCTTGTATATGATATAAAACTTAGTAAGCACAGTTTTGGGACCCAAAGTGACAAGTAACATGATGCTTTAAATCAAAGAGGACTTGAGGTTATAATAACCTCACAAGGTATTTATAGTCATAGATCAGTTGATTTATCCATAGATAAGATTTTGGAGAAATTAAAATGGGTATATACTGACAACATCCACATTATCAACCATGTATCTCTTATACAAGGCCATATAATCTCTCCTAGCCATCTCAACGTCTGAAAGGATGCACCTAAGATCAAATAAGTAGAAAATGTCTCTAGATTCTTGCACAAGTGTTTACATGTATAAGTATAATATATGGTTTATTCATGATTGTGGAGGAGGTGTAATGATAGCCAAATTCCAAAATCCTAAAGCATTAAGTAATGTTAGATAATGGGTAGGAGAGTTTTTGATGAGGCCCATGAAGGAGATGTGGAAAACTGTATTTTTAAGATCAACAACAAAATCATAGTTCCCTATGGGTTTGGGGTTGGTTTGAATGTTAGTATCCAAGATGTTTTTAGGATGGGGAGTTATTGTATTTTAATCCATTATATGAGTGATGATGCTTGCATCAACATCTATTTTTGACTCAAAAACAACTGTCATTCTAGTATTTACCTAAGGTCCTAGTTGGGGAGCCACGTTGGGATTAGTTAATATGAAAGTGGAATATTTGGCACAATAAATTCCAACTAGAAAGGGATAGTTGATCAAGTTATCTTTTGGTTGATTTTGAATACTATGTTATTTATGATTGGGAAATAGGTTTTGAAAGATGCCTAAGTTGGCATTTTGGGGTGCCATAGGTCTTATTTAAGAGGGTTTGAGATTTATATTTTCATTCCCCAAGAACATGTCCACAAATGTTTATCATTGGTCTTTAGGAAGTTATTGGATAAACTTGTTATAATCCCTACACGCTCAATTGTCATGACCAACAACCTTATATAAAATGTAATACACATTGGGATTATAATCCTTAGGCCTTTGGTATTGATTTTGTTGACTAAACATCTATTGATTGTTATTCTGATAGAAGTGATAGTTTTGGAATTGAGGGTTTTGATTTTGGTAATGGTTTTGGAATTGATTCTAAAACTACTTACCATGAGGTGGAGGAAGGTTGAAATCCACTGCATGAACCATATTTTGAGGGTTTTTTATTTCTCATACCTTCATTATTATTATTGATGTGGTTGTTATTCATGGATTAGTTCTGGTTGTTATATACAAAATTTATCTTTTTAGTTTGGTCCATCATAGCATCTATGGTGGCATTGAGGTTCAAATTCATAATCTTAGGACCATGGTTGCTAGGGTTATTGTCATAACATCCATTGTTTTGGTTAGGGGGAAAAAATCACCCATTGGATCCATAGGTCCTACGACTAATGTTTATGGCCACTATATCTATCATGAAAACACTTTCAAGCGCATATTCATAAGACCTATAGGGAATTTTTTGGACATCTTCCCTTTTTATTTATTGAGAGAGTGTAATAAAATATCACATAACTCCCTTTGGTCAAAGTGATGAGCATTTTAAGAGGGGTATAATACTTTATGTTACCTCATAGTAAAGTGGGCAAAAAACTCATTAGGTTCTTATTTGATGTGTAACAACTCCCATATACCAGTTTAAATCAGTTTTTTCATGTCAAATGCTTTAGAAAATTTAGTGATTAGTTGGAAGAAATAATAGATAGAGGTCTCAGGGAGGTGATAATACCAATTTAGAGTGATTCATTCCAATGTTTTGAGAATATCCTAAAATCTACCCCATGCCAAGGTATGAACAATTTGATGGTGGTGGCATATGCCTTAAAATGTGTATTTGGGTTTCCCTCCCCCTTATATTTGGGGAGTTAAAGAAATGGATGTGGTAGGAGGACCCATCACATTTTGCTATCATTGGGTTCCTTAATTATTTTATTTTAGTGCCCATGGTGCCAAAATCCACCAATGGTGTGCTAAGATAGGCTTGAGGGAGAGGAGTTAGGTAATAAGCAAGAATAAAATTGCTAGAGGGGAAAGATGTAGGTTGAGAAGGCATATAATAGTATGTTGAGAAGTAGTTATCTAGCTACGGGGATTTAGAGAACATGTGATAGTACAATGTTATAGAGTTAGAAGGAGTGTTGAAATATGATTAAAAGGATGGAGCATATATGGGTGGTGTGTTGGATGGCATGTAGTTAGGAGGAGTGATAGGTGGTGGTGTGTTAGTAGCCATATTTTTTGGAGGAGTGCAAGAAAAAGAACCTGCCAAAGGAGCTTGGGTAGGAAGGATGGGGGTATTCTTGATGACATATGATTAGGTACCCAATAATTAAGGATATTCCTAGGGTTTTGGATTTATATGTATCCAATGGAGGGTGAATTAAGTTGGCACTACAAGAATTGAGAATATGAGAATAAAGGAGGAATGACATTGAAATGAAAGGTTTGAACTCACTCCTTAGTTGAAAACTACTCTGAAAAGAGGCTTGGTTACTCTTTAAATATTGAATGCAACCCACCAAGGTGGAGATGAGTTCATTTGATCTAGGATTGGTGTTAGGTTTGGAAGCCTCTCTCAAAGGAGGCTCAAGGGGAAAGGATTGGTCACCCACAATAAATTAGTTCATGTTGGATGAATTGAGAGGATTCACCATGGGATACTTAGGAGGTATGAAAGTGTTTTGATTAATGTTTGAGGGAGGTAAGGGTAATTATAATTTACTCAACCCAACTTATAAAATGTAGATCTTTTCAACATATTGATCAAATCTTTTCTTGCTTTTGGCATCATGATGTTTTAGACTAATATGAGGTCTAGTCACAATTTGAGGGTAAATCCCACCTCCACTAGTAAAAGTCATTTCATTGAAGTCATGATAATTTCTAGTGGTCTCTAAAGGGTCTCATAACTCTTGACTCACTACATGATATTTGGTTTGTAAGGCATAAGAAGAAGAGTTGTGAAATTAAGAATAAATTTCCATTTTTGGATTACAATTTTTTCCATCTACAAAAAAAAATCACTTGGAGGTTGAAGGCTTATTCTATAAGCTTTGAGGTCCTATCAAACTCTTATTTAAACATATTGTGAGGGTGCATGTACACTCACATAATAAATGGAAAATGAGAGAAGGATGGAGGAAAGAAATAAAAGAAAGAAAAAGGGAAATATAAAATGAGAAGCCTTTCACATCAGGTTCACCATATTTATACATGCATAAAGCAACACACTATCCTTCGTTTACTCAACCTCTTGAGGTTTTATCAAGACAACTAATGAAATGATGGTATGATGGGTGGTATATTGGTTTGGTTAGCTGAGTCAGTTTGGTTAAGGGATTATGATGGGAAGATCTATAAGGCCTAGTTAGTTAGGATAAGCTACTAGCATGGGTTTTGGGAAATAGGTAGCAAAGGATGTCCATGCCCACAATACAATAGTTAAGACACATAAAATTTATTACTAACGGTTATAAATTTAAATGTTATAACATTTTGATAATCTTTTGAGTTAATAGAGACAAGGTAGAGAATATCTTGGTCTACACTAGAATCTAGGAATCATGTGAAGTTAAGTTGAAAGCTTATATATATTTGGATTGCTCTATCAGGTTGGTATTTCCTGGACAATGTCATTAATGAATAACATGAAATATGATGAGGATAAACCCAAGGATAAAGGGGAAAGTTAGAAACTTATATGAAACTAAATTTGATGACAAATTAAATGAATTAAGGATATTCCATTTTTTATTGTTGTGAATCTTATATGAAACTAAATTTGATGAGAAATTAAATGAATTATGATTTGGGTTTTGATCTATGTTTTTTAATGAAGTTTCTTAATATGCAAAGAGATAAAACAATTTTAAAAAGAAAACTATGAAGTTTCTTAATATGCAAAGAGATAAAACAATTTTAAATACAAGTTTTCTTTTTGAGTTTTTTTAGTTTTGTATGCAAGTTTTATTTGTTTGTGTTATGAGTAAGATTTGTATCTACAAAATCTAAAAGTGAAAAGTTTTCTTTGGCTGTAAATAATTTTTTTTTACCTATCTACCTTTTATCTATCATGCAATTTCTTGTTCTTTAAAATACATTGTGTATGAATGTAATTAGAATGATTAAACAACTTTTTAACATAAAGAGAGATGGGAGAGATGAATTTTTTTGTATATATTTTCTAATTTCAATATAATTTAATAAATATAAAGAAAATATAATCTAATAAAAAAACTAATTAACAAAATAAATAAATAAAAATAAATCCTTCAACCTGACCAAAGAAGAAGGAAAATCGAAAAGATTTTGATGGAATTATTAGATCCTCAAGTTTTTAGCTCCATGTATATTGATAAATGAATAACCTAATAATTCTCCAATAATAGGAAACACAAATTGGATAAATGTATATTCACAAAATAAATAAAGAGACAATTGAACAGTGACTAGTTTCTCATGAACAATAGAGTACTATGCTATTAGCTCGTAGTTTTCTTCCTCCAATTCACATGGGTGACTAGAATATTACTTTGAAACTTGGGTTGAGTTATTTAAAATATATATAAGGTATATTATGGATTTATAAAACCTATATGTTCTAATCTTAATGTAATTTTTGGATCAAAAATTCAAGAAAAAATGAGTTACTTGTAAGGAACGAGAAGAGGTTGCATGTAAGAGTTATTTAAAGGTTGTCTAAGAGCTTGTTGGAGTTAAATTGAAGGTAACTAACCTTGAATTGAAAATGAATGAGTGTATTTAGGGATTAAAAAGGTATTTGAAAGAGAAAAGGCTAAAAAATGAATAAAATCAATTAAAACTCGTTAAAACATGCATTTATGAAATCAATTTAGAAAACATGAAATAGTGGTGCATTGATTCCATATGTAGGTGGTGGTTACATAAATAACATAGTGGTTATAAAACCACTAGGGTGGTTTATAAAGCCGTTATGGTGGTGGTTCAAACTACCATGTAGTTGTGTAACATGTTACCGTGGCAGTTTCATCTTGCATTGCAAAGGCTTAGAAATGTAAAGAAAAACTTGGAAAAATGAAATTTGAAAAATTGATAAGGCAAAATAACAAGTCAAAATGTAAAAAAGGGGTGAAGATAGGTTTGAGCATGCTTTATTTATGGATATCCTTGCATCATCATCGAATTTTGTGAAATAATATACCATGCAAAATTTGGGTGCATATAGTCATATTTGGTGAATACAATTCATTTTATGACCTTTGTCATGCATTACATAACATTGAGATTAACATTATGAATGTTATTATGTTAGAGTATACATCAATTTCTACAACATCCAATGCTTTGAATATCCAGTAAATTCAAAATTCAAACCTAGAACTAATTGTGCACCTAATTTTCAAGTAAAGTGAGGCACAAATAATCAATATAGTTTCTAAAACAAATGATAAGATAAAATTTCCTCCTTCTAAGAAAAGAAGAGAATTTACACTTTTACTGGATCCACCTAATCAAATATTAAAGATGTTACTTAAATGCAATGTTATAACTTTTCCTAAACCACATTAATGAGGTACAACTCAACTAAAACCTAAAGGCTATAACCACAAATTATTTTGTGACTATCATTATGTCAATCAATATATGTTTAAAAATACGTAATAATATTCAATAACTAATTGATATTAACACCATTTCGATAGATAACCATGACTATATAGTCCATGAATTAGTAGCAACACCCAATCAATATTTGTAAGCATCTAACAACCCATTGCCAAATCTTAATGCTTCAAAGCAAAACAATTTACATATAAATAAATATATAAATCATTCAAGCATAAAACTAAAAAAATCATTGGTATAATGTTAAATTATAAAATGCAAGCTCATGCTTTTACATTTTATGATCATGAAATACCTAACGATAAATCAAACAATGGCCCAATATATATACAAATATTTGTTGGCTATCATTTTTCATCGATCGCACTTCATAATCATAAGGTTTATGACTTAATGTGTTTGTCCACCACAAGGCACTTTACCGGTTTAATTTTATTCGCACTTTGGAATTACATGAATGAACTACGTGAACTTAACGAATTTGTTGGAGGGGCCGTGTGCCTTGGTTTGTGATGAAAATTATTCGATGATTATACATATTTCATATAAAAATATATGATCACCGATAGATTTATGTTATTTCCACGGTGAATAGATGTATTAAAATATGGAACAAAATTTACAACATATCCACATATTTCATTGTGATCACTTTGGGACACTCTGAATTTTATGACTCGTGAGGATTTAATTGTTCGATTGTTATCATGTGTCTTCACATGATGAGATTATATTGTTAAATTATAAACTATTTGTCTATTGTATTTTAAAAATAAATAAACTATTTGTCTCTTGTATATTAAAAATGGATAGATACGTGTGATTATGCATTAGGTTTTAAAAATCAACGGATCCACATAACCCAATGGGAACTCAATATGAACAAAGGAGATCTCAGTGAAATATGTGTCCATTCCATGAACACTATGTTCTTGCTTAAGATGTTATTAGTATCTATTTGGTATTATTGTTTTTGCCTCGCACAATTATTTCCTATTGATTGTAGTTGACTGCCGGTTGACAGAAATTCAAATCATTTTATAAAGTTAGCGGGCAGCGTACAATATTTTATTTGTTTTTTCAGTTACTGCTATCCAGTGAATAATTACTTCATGACCATCCAATCATATCCTTTTTTTTTTTGGTTATACATATGCTTAAAAAGGTCTGAAAATTTGGCAAAGGCAGTTAATTGTAGATATTTACCATGGGTAGGTGAATTGCATGTCTTTAGGCTACAACGACAGCTACAAATTGCAATTACAGCTACCATGAATGTGCAAAAGTTAGGACACCTCCCTGTAGGCTATTGTGTTGTTTAACAATCGCCAATATTTGAAAATTCTATGTTTTTATAGCTAAGCTGGTAATCTTCTCAACCAGCTAAGAATATGTCCATCATAACAACAGTTGTCAAGTATTCATTTCACCTTTCATGTATATGTAAAATTTCAATGACAGTTGCCAAGGTTAATAGAGCCTTTGAAGCCCTAAAATGCATCGATGCTTTGCATCTCGTGTCGATGCAGGGTAAAATAGTGGTGGAGTTCTTGGCGTGTATATAGAGCACCATTGCATAGGTTGTGACATTCTTTTTTACACTAAGAAAATTGTAAGCAAGGGTTTATTTTTATCAATACCTGTGTATTTTTTCCTTTTTTTCCCCTCTAATTTTAACTCTTCTATATAAAATGATTAAGGTTTTAGGATTCTTAGCTTATTGTTTGTGCATACATTGTGCTTGTAGAGGTCATGCACATAAATTGTTGCTTTGATGATGAAATGCCAGCTTACTGACCTTGAAATCAAACAACCATTGTGCCAAGTAAGGTATTTATTATTATTTTTCTTTTTACCAATTTCAAACATTCCACTTAGTTTTTGGCTAGTTGATGTGTAGAACTTGAGATAAATATTCAAGATATAAATTTTTATTTCATGTTCATCATCTATGAAGGATTAACATGGTCTTGTGTTCCTAGTTACCAGTTCTTTTGTATTTCGGTTTTGAGACTAATTGTAAATAGACAATTTGTTGGTTAAGTTGGTTGTTTCATCTATGTTTATGTTTTTAAATTTGTTATGAAAATGTCATATAAATCCTTATCATTGACCCACTTTTAATGTGTTTGATAGAGTTGATGCATTGATCTTCACAGGATTATTCAAGGTTGGATATGTATACGTAAATTAAGTTGAGTTATATTCCATTTGTTCTGTTGATATATTTCTAACCATGAACAATATGCATTCCAATTAGTTTAATTTCTAGTTCTGTTGATATATTTCTAAACATTATGTAATAATTAAACTAGTTTTGTCTATCTACTATCAGATGATTATTGGGGTGAGTAAAATAGGGATGCTCAGGTATTACTATAGTAAATCAATAAATAATGGGATTTTAATAAATTATATACATTTAATTTATTATCTAATATATAAATCCCTGAGACATAGTGATGAATTGAATTCATAACTTTCTTGATGTCTTTATTCATTGATCTATTCCATATACTATAATATTTTAAGCAGATTTTATAGAATTTTATCCAGCATAGAGCTTATTGATAATGAAAGCAAGATACTAGAGGAAATTAGAAGTTAGAATCTTCTTATATGTTGGTAGGGTAATTCGGTTGCTCGAGCTTCAAAATTTCCTTTAGGGATCAAGGCCTTGGCAGATTATGTTCACTCTAAGGGACTCAAACTTGCAATATATTAAGATGTCAAATGAGCATACCATTCTAAGATTAATAAAATTTGTTCTAGCCTTAGACAGGTCACATAATAGATATATGTCAATGCTCTGTTTCAAAATAGAGTGTGAAAATGCCTTACAAATCTAAGGGCAATGGAGGTTTCAAAAGGGATCGAATTGCATTCACGGAACTATTTATAAGGAGCCGTATAATGTTTTACAGTACATATTATCATATCAGGAGCAATGTTTTGAGTTCACTATGTGGTCCAATCATAGACAATGTCAATCTAGTTTCCATTTAACCTTACCTTAATTTGTACAATCCATTATCTTTAGAATTTTTTAAAAATGAATTTTAGCTTTCATTGATGACTTAGGAAGATAAGTTTTATGTCATTTATGCTTTTAGATCATATAAACACAATCATAATTGAAATTCAATCTCTATCTTTATAGAAGCTCGAGCCACTCTACATTTATCTCTATTATATTTTTAAAAATACTATTTTTATGCTTAGAAAAAAATTATGTGTTTTGTTTTTTTATTTTTTAGTTCTGGGTTGTATTGTTTTATTTTCTTATTAGCTCAGCAATGGGCTCTATGTTTCAGGGTAACTGGAGATAGCCTCCTCTTCTTATAAAATTTATTTAGTATCATATCACAAACTTTTAAAATGAAAATGTGATTTCTCATCAACAATCTCGTGTGGTTTCTATTTATTAATACATTCTGTATTAAAGACTCCCAAGGCTTTTATTAATTTGTTGTTCTAGCCAAAGTGAAGGGAAAAATCTTCTCTAAAATTAGTCCTAATAGATGACCAAAAGCTTTCTTTGTGCCTTTCCTTCTTGCTTGGATAAAATATAGTGATTTGACCCCTTGGGGACATTTTGGATGATAGACATGCCAAGATCGAGCCCTAGTGTTCTTATGATGTAGTGTGTTTGACCAAAAATAGCCAAGCATGAAACCAGTCTACATTTCGATAGTATAAATGTGAGATGTAAAACACATAAATGCAATAGTTCTAACTATTCTTAGGGATGGATTCATTAACCCTAGTGGTTCAATAATATCAGGCCACCTACACTTGTAATGTTTTTAAGAAGTAATAAATTATGGTGCACGAACCACAAGTTTACTAAGATGATGGTTGTGTGTTGCAACAACCTACATATTGTAGAATGCCACTAATGATCTAAATCAGAGGTAATTTCCTACATTTCGATTTGAAAATGAGTATTTTAGCTTTTTGATCCACCCAATGCACTATATTTTGATCTAATGGCACTAATACTATGAATTTTCATAGATACTTCGATGGGCTTCATATAATTCAATCCAGATTGGTAGGGACTTGAGCCACAACATGGCACTTGTTGAATATTTGTTTATTTAAACTTTTAACATAAAGGTAACTTATATTATACAATTCCCGTGCAAGACACATGCCAAAGAAAATTAAAGGGAAAATAATATTTCATCACAACTAGGGACTTCCTAATCCACCAATATATTTAGTGAAATCCATAAGGTTATGATTGTAAATCAATCAAGGATGCCATATGGCCCAAGTTTAGTAGGTCAAAAAAAAAGATGAAGTAAGAAGGACTTCAATGCCACTTTCGTCAATATTAAGGTTATAGGATTTATCAAAAATATAAATTACAATAAGAATTATAATTGAAATTTAAAAAAGGTTTATGATTGTTATAAATTAGTATATTTTGTGATATGATTTGAGAAATGTATCTTTTATATATTTGAATTATGAATGGTGCACACACACATAATTAATATAGCCAAGGTTGTTTGCAAGTGACTTCCATTGTTAAAAAGATTTTACAAAGATGAGAGCATTTAAAAGTTATAAGAAGATTAAGTGAATTAAATTTTTACATTATGATCACCACACTTATTGAAAAAAATACAAAATATCATAGAGAACATGAGACAACTCAGATGGAAACCTCTTCTTCCTTTGACCATACATAGGAATCCAGAGACAACACTTTCATGCCCCAAGTTGTTCAATATGACCATTATAATGCTTTATTTAATGTGATAAAGTAAGATTTCTTGATGTCGTATGATAAGGATACTACAGAGGATGAAATAGAATATCGAGACAATTTGGTCACAATGAAAAGAGTCGATCTAAAAAAACCATGGCCAAATCAAAGTTATTTCCATGGATATAATTCTTGCATAATATTTTCACAAAATGTGTTCTCAAGGAAGATGTTATATTTTCTCTAAATCTAAATAATAGAGTAGCCTTTATAGTTCGGGTCACCTTTGAAAGTTAAGACAAATTTTCTAAGCCTACTTCACTTATAACTAGGATGTTTACGTAAATGGGATTAAGAAAAGAGACCTAATAGAAGTTTTAAAGGATCAGGCCAAGGACATAGACCATTGGGTCAACAAAGGAAACATTGACACATATACATTAAAACCTTAAGAAAAAGGGGATTAAGGAATGTATGCTTCTAACAAATTGATGTATGGGGTTTTGGCATAGTCCATATGAATAAAATTTATGTGCCATTACTATTTGTGATCATAAATGAAAGGAAAAATCCAACCCTAGGTGAGCTTATCTTATATAATTTGAACAAAAACTAGGAGGAGTCAATGAAGGATATAATTTAAATATGATGTCCTATCTTGTGGATGCTTGTTGTGCTATGGTGAAATTCAGCCATGAAAACTTCCCAAGATGGACTAATTCATTCATTTACAGCATTCATATTCAATATAATAAGTTGTATTTGTATTGCTTTGAATAATACATAGAGGAAGTTTTAAACTATTTATATCCTCCCATGTATCTAGTCATGAATGAACATCCCATGCCTAGGATCTTAGAGTAAATGAGATAAACTATTATGGAGATTAGAGCTTAGTAGTATCATTAATTATTTATAATAATTTTTATTGAAAGGATTTTGTTTGTACCTATCAAGTTTCCATACTATGTCCCAAAAAATATAGTTGCACAAGATATTGCCTACTATTTTTTCATAGGAGTAGTGGTATATGTAAAAATCAAAATCAAAAGTTATGGCCACCCACATGATCAAAGATGGGAATAATAATGTATAGAACTTTGACATGCATTAAACAATTTTCATTACATAATGGTTCATTCAACTTTGATGATGACATGGTAAAACATTGGGACCTATTGGAAATGTGGCCAAACATTTATATTTTCTATGTGGGAAGGTCAGTGTGGTGTATTACTATACTCCACATCTAGATTACCTCTACTATCTCAACCCAACATATACTACATAAGTGAGAGAAAAGTTTCAAGTTGCAATAATACTTATTCAACCCCAAAACCCACAACCTGAAAGATCATAATGGATTAAGAAGAGACACGATGTTAAATTTTCACTAGAGACATAAGTTCCACAATAGACTAATCCCTTCCTCAATAATAAAATTCTCAAGGGTTTCCACCATCTCTAGTTGAAAAACATTTCTCAGTGTCCATATCCACTCAAGCAATGAGGCCTATCCATACTTATTTTGCTTACATAAAGTTTTTTATTTCAATAACTAAAGCCCCTATTTTTACCAATCTAGGTGTAGATTCATATTGTATTTCACATTATTCTATTAGAATGAGTTAATGAGGTTGCTTATTTTTATTAATGTATCAATTCCATTTGGGTCCACATAGGTTTATAATCTCAAAACCATAGTTCCCAAATCTATCCCTAACATTCAAATTATGGAGGTCATTTCTAAATCAATTACACAAACCCCTGATGTCACTATCATGGCCAATTTAGTTAAATAAGTTCCCATAATTCGCATTCATATCCTAGTGAACTCATTATTATCTAGTGATACTATGTCTACTCCTCCTATATTATTTTATTCTCACTATTATCTAGTGTTACTATGTCTACTCCCCTTATATTATTTTATACAACCTCTCCTTCTAAAACTAGTGGTAAAAAATCTTCAAAAGTTTATCACAAGTTTCCAAGATCCCTATGATTCCTCTTAATGTTACCATAATGCCACTTGGAATTTTTTTTGTGATTAAATTTACTACCCTTGCAATTCCTTTCATGGTCCCTACCAAGATCAATCCTATCAAACCCATTGCTACTTTCATCTCATAGCCATTGGAGGTCCCTATATATAAACTAACATCATCCTTCATTTTAAAATTCATTGTTCCCATTTCACATATCCCCATTGCTTATGACACTTCATCTCCATTGATCACAATACTGTGAGATAAATCCCATTCCTTCTAAACCCCAATATTTTTATACATCCTCTACAACACCTAAAGGGATTGAAAAATACAAAGGGGGAATTTTTAAGATGATTGGATACAAAGAATCTAAATTTTTAAAGCTTAGAGGCCAAACATGATCATTTGAGATCAACCTTAGGTTAGATTGAAGTTTGATAAGGCCATAGGTAAATTGAAGATAATAATAAAAAAGATAACTTAGGATGGAGCCCTTTTTCTTTGTGAAATTGAGTAAGTATTGTTCTTTTCAACCAAGAAGTGAATTTTTTTTTAGTAGTTTAAGTAGTGGATATTAATTTGAATAAGAAACTAAGTTAATCATAAAGTCCACATATAGGATCACTATGAAAGCAGTCTAGGGAATGAAGAAGAAAGTTATAAGATTAGAAGAGGAAGCCAAGATCAATATTCCACAAAAGAATGTGGACAAAGTTGATAATGCATTCGATCCATTTTTAATTCACTCATAAAGATTCATGAGACCAAGAATAAGAATGACCTCATCTTACATAGCATACATCAATACTTAGAAAAAATCATTCGAATGGAGAATAAATTAGACATAATTAACCATGTGGTTAAGAGAAAAATGCTCTCTAATCTCAAACCCATAATAATATTTGATATAAAATTATTTCAATAATAATATCTAATATAAAATTATTCCAACACTTTATGATCAACACCAAAAATTATTTAGAAGAGTATTCAATGAACTTGGATGCTACCATGTCTCAATTGAATGATTTAGGGAAGACATTCTTTATGTTTAAGGGAAGCTAATTATTCGATATGGATAAAAATTTGATAACTACCAAAAAAAAATCATAGAGTTCCTATATACTTTCATGATGGGAAAAGATGAACTCCTATTCATAAATCTAATTATTGATGTCTCTAGAAAAGAAAATGGCTAGTTGAGGGCCAATTCGAAAGTGATAAGTCTGAGAAGGGTTTGGATAGTCAAAATTATCTTTATTCATCTAATTTTTAAAGTTGAAAAGATTTGTTTATAGATTTAGTCCTAGATTTAGATTAGAAATAGGATCTATATATTTGCATGAAATTAATTAATTTAGATGTGGAGGTGACCCATCTAATGTTATAAATATAATTGTTGAGAAATTTTTAATGAAAAGGAATCTGGGAGACTATTTTTTATTAAGAAATGTTTGTGGATCTCTAAGAAGTTTTGTTATATTTTCTGATTTCTAAAATTTAGAGTAATTAATTGACTAAGATTTATTTATTTTATAGTGGAATTTTTTTTTTTAATTGATTTATTAATTTAATCATTATTGTAGTTTGACTTTGATTTTATTTAATTACTATAGATGAATGTGATTTTATATAACTCATTGTGGTTAATTTATTTGATAATGTGATGTTGAGGGAGTTTATTCACAATTAATTTATCTTTAGACTCTCTGCTGTGTTTATCTAATTTTGAGTGAAAACTAAATTTAATAAACATTGACTAATTCTAAGTAAATCTTAAGAAAGTGTGTGCTTTAGACAAAATATCTCATTGTGAAATCTAAAAGCCTTCTTTTCTTCCATACCCTTTCCTTCTTTTGATTTTTTATTATTATATTTAAACCTTGTAAAATAACATCATTATTATTATCCATATTTAGAAATGAGGTACTTTCTTTGATAGATGATGACCACATTACTTTACCATGCTAATCTACCACTTTTTTATCTATAAAACTACATACTTGAAATTCATGCATTGGGTCATATTTTGTGATCATAAAATGAGAGGGGTGATCTTGTCAGTGGATCCTATTCATAAACACGAATCAATAGGTAGTTGGCACTAGAGGGAAGGCCCTAAAAGTCTAGATTCCTTGTGATTAACAATCATATGATTTTAGTTAATACATGGTTTTGTAGTTAAATTTTTCAAAGTAATTTTTATTTACACATTACTATCCTCTATTGTGAGCTTAAAACATACACTAACATAAATTTGATGCTAGAAGAAATCATCAAAACATTGTATGCACCCAAAAATTTCATGGTTCAACACTTTTAAAATGAATCTGATGATGATTAATGATCTCCAAGAATATTCTTAGATTCAGTCCTCTCTGAGATTATCTACCTCTTTTATTCTCCTTTTTGTCTTTGTAAACCTCAAAACTTACTTTCTTTGAGTCCTTTTTTCCTTAATATTTGAACTTCCTCCTTCATAACAAAACCACCACTTTCCATAATGCAAATGCGAATCTTCATTACTAAATTGCCCCATTGGTGACACTTCCATCGTGATGGTTTCATAATCATCACTGAAAAAGAATCATTTTTAGTGATTTTATAATTGACTATGGTGGTTCCATTATAGAATAGGGAGGTTTCATCATGAAAAGTGATAGTTACAGAATGGTCACTTACAAATAGAGGTGACTCTATCATGGTTGATCTATTTTCAAAAATAGAGCTTGAGAGTTTATTTTTTCATGCATTTTACATGTTTTTATTTGAGTTTTCTTCTTATTTGATTTGAGTTCACCTCATGAATACCTAGTTCACTCAAACTCTTATTTTGATCACTACACATCCTTCCTAAGTTTAACTTTCATTTAAACAATAGTTAAACTCACCCTTTCAAGATCCATGCTTCTCCTACAAGTATCATAGTTTTTGATGAATTTTAGATTCAAATTTTGCATTGAATATTGATGTTTTCAAACTCTAAACAATCTTAGCCTGCATGCTTTCAATTTTGAAAAATATTTTTCTCCACCTTTAGTCATATTCATGGTCATTCTGCATAATTTTGGGGAGGAGAATTCATACAAATCAATAACTATATCTTTTCTATTTTTGAATCAAATCAACCATTGTTCAATTACTATTATTTTCAATATTGTGTCATTCTTTCCTTATTTCCATTTCATACTTTTGTTACAGGGTTTTGATTAAGCAATCAAGGAACTAGCATACCTGAAAATAGATTTTACTACAATAAATGTTTACTTCTAACTGGTTTCAACTTGATCAGGTGGGAGGTTTTTAATTTCATTTTTTCAATTAATTTATTAGATTGGATTAGTTTATATTATTTTGTATTCATTATATTACTTTTCATTTTAAAAAGGCATAGATAGGAAAATATATATATATATATATATATATATATATATATATATATATATATATATATATATATATATATATATATATATATATATATATATATTTTTATCCTCTCTCATACACCAAAAACATTAGCTTAGATATTTATTCTTTGCATCTGAACATTAGGATTTTTTTTTTAAAGTTTCAAAACAAATCATTTTTAGCTTTTAACAAGTTTATATTTACATGTAAACAAACACACATACACCTAGAAAACTCTAGAAACACTTAGGTAAGATAAAGTTGATATCATGGACCTAATTTCATTCCTTTGAATGAAATAAAAATGATATTTTTATATCATAAAATTAGAACTTTTATTTCATATATATTCAATAGCAAATCATTCAATTCAGTCTACAATAATTCAAAGTATTAAAAAATAGGTTATAGATTGCACATATAAAAGAAACTCTAGATACTTGGTAGTTCTAATTCTTAGGGTCTAGATCTGATTTTATATTATTTTAATGTTATAAAATAATTAATTAATAATAGTTTCATTTATTCATAAATTTTTTTTAAAAAAAGTTTCATTTAGCTTGCATATAGGTAAAAACTTGCATCTAGAAAAAGACAAAATTTGACATTTTCACCCTTAGTCTAGATTTCATTTTTCCTAGTATTGCATGAATCTAAAAAATAAAATAAAGAATTAAAAATTATATCTCTCTCTTTGAATTTTTTATATTTTAATTCTTTTCTTTATATATTTTTATTTTAGTAAGTAGTTTGATTTCATTTTATTTTCAAAAACCTTGTCAAAACATGCACAAGTACCAAAATAACATCTAAACAAAGCCTTGCTAGGATGGGTACAATTAAAATTATTATTCACAACTTTAGAAATATAAATAACCTCCATTAAAATACATTTAAAATAATCTATAGTCTTAGTACATCTTCAATCAAGCTTTCTTTACCATTGGATGACACATATTGAATGTCCATATCCCTATACAACAAGTCCATTTCCTAGAGTGCCAACTCCCATTCCAACAGGAGAAATTCAGAGAAATATTGGTTTATAACTCAAATTTCATGTCTTTCACTCTACCCTTATCATAGATAGTATCCTTAGTCAACTTGAATCCTTAGACAAATAATCTAGGCCCATAATCCTATTAGTAGGGTCCCTTCATAGTCTTCCCTACGAGGTAAATAACCTTAAAATATGAGTCTTCTCTTTCATATTTCCTTTATCTTTAGGTATAGCGTAGTCATATTTCATTTAGTCTACCCATAATATTACATTATATAAGTTGTCTTTGCTAGACCTCGATACATCGAGTGCATAAATTAGTGTATTACTTTCTATGTGTACTTAAATTGGTGAACTCGTGAAAGGGGCTTGTCTTTTTGTATTTTTCCTCTTTTATACCCTTCTTTCTCTTTTTTACATATCTAAATATTTTATATATTATATGGATATTCATATACCCCTGAATATGTCTGATTAAGATGTCTTTGAAAGAAGTATGGATATTGAAACTTATAGAATAAACTTTCAACCCAATGGTGGAGCTTATCTCTTCGATTAGAATGTTAATAAACCCATGAAAAATTTGGATATGAATTATAAAATTTAACATTTAAAATCTCATACTAGATTAGGAGTGGTTATCCATGAAGTGCAAGATCCATCAAAAACTACTAGCAACCATACTAAATCTAATAATATGACCCATACTAGAGGGTGCAAGACTAGTCCCCATGTATAAATTATGGATTTTATCATTTTACAAAACCTTGATGTTAAAATAACCGCAAAATTTTATCACTACATTGAAAGGATCCATTATTTTTAGGATGGTTTGAATAGGGTTCAAGCACCTCAAAATCTTCTCGCTCCCATCCAAAATATTCCTATAACTCCCACATAAAACATGACAGCCCCCATTAATCCATCAAATCATAAACAAATAGATGCAAGATACCAACCAATCTCACTTAATAATATAATCAAGGAATTCATTTGTAAAAACACATTCATCCTCGAATGAACTTATCTCAACTTTAGTGAGTTGTATTCAAGATTTAGAGACCCGTCAGGATTTTCCTAATTAGGTTTATCCTCCCCTAGTTTCATACCTATGATAACTTACCAGGTACCCTAATATCATGTTATTCATCTCGAAATCAACCACATCCAAATATATAATCTAGGAGACATTCTTACGCATGGGTTGCCAAACCATATGGCACCCACCCTTCCTCTGGTGTACCAAGATCCTATCCAAACTCCATTAGGATGATCTTCTTCCTAGCTCCCTCCTAACAATATGTAAAAAAGTCAAATGCCACCTTATTTACCCCCTATGTATGTGGTAAGAAACCAACCGTTACAATATAACTCTTCTAGTTACATACCAGTTAACTAACTACCTACATACACCCAGTTCAACCAATAATCCCATTTCTTATAATAAATTACCTCCCTACTTATACATGTTATCCAAATCCACTCATCTAGATAACTATTTTTGGCCTATTATACATCATCTCAAAAAATACCTTCTTCCCCCTAGTGGTTACATAGTTAACCCCTATTTGATCCAACTCATTTTGGCATATCCCATCACACCTTATATGAACTTTGATTTCATAGAGACGTATAATTAATACTTGAAATAACCCTTATATAAAATTATATGAGGAGTTTTCCTATCACATCCCTTAATAGAAATTCCTAATTTTAAAGGGGAGGGAGATTCCAACACACACATCAAGGCTTATGCCACAACTATCAGAGAACTCTTACCTTGGGATGGGTTTGTTACAAAGATTTTTATAAAAACCTAGAGGGAATCACTCTTGACTGGTATTACTACCTCCATGAGGCTTCTATCCACTATTTTTGACAACTTATGGTTGAATTTGTAAAATCATTCAATATGAAAAAGCTTCTAAAAGCTAGAATTTGAGTAATCCTTCATATCAAACAAGAAAATAATAAATCAAATGTCCATTTCATCAAGACATGGTGGAAAGCTATATATTCATATGCTAGTGTGCCTAATATATCAAAGTGAATTTTGTGATCTTTTCCTACAATCCCTAAATAATGAGATGTGGGAAGATATGCAAATATTCCCTAATCGATATTATGAATGAGCTCTCAAGAGTGATTTACAGATTGACTATGTAGCTATCGATAATGGACACTAAACTTATGGGACCAATGGACATATTTTTAATCCTAACCAGAATAATGGGGGATTCCAAAGTGAAAACAAAAATAATGTTAAAAACCAAAGTCCCAAGATCCTTAATCAAAATAGGAATGCCACCATAGATGATGTGGCTAACTAAAATAAGAAATCAAGCCTTGTCAATAATAACCAATAATAACCCATGAACAATGATAATAATAATAATAATAATAATAATAATAATAATAATAATAATAATAATAATAATAATAATAATAATAATAATAATAATAATAATGATGAACCATATTCCTCCACCCATAATCCATATAATTTATTTTAATCTCCCTCCCTTAGAACATGTACCAAAACCAATTCCAGAGCATTGACCATTTCCCATAATTTCAAAACTAACCCTTTTATTAATGAAATAACTAATAAGGGTTTGGTCAGAAAAGATAAAACCAAAGATCTAGGGACTATGACCCCAATGTATATTTCCTCTTACTTGATGTGGTTGGGGATGACACTTCTCATGTTGGGAGTCCATCAAGTTCATCCAAAGACTCCCAAAAGAACAAAGATAGACTTTTGTTGACATATTCCTAGGAAATATGAACACAAACCATATGACCCAGTTCAAAGGTCTTGTGACCCCCAAAAACTAAAATCTATAGATACACAAAATACCTTACCAAAACATCAAGGTAAAGTTACCTAAAACAAATCATAAGGTATCTCAAAAATTCAACCCATGCAACACAACCAACTTATAAGATCATGCACTCATGATGTTGAGGCTTCAACTTATGGCATAACCAACCTTGATGCCATACCCCAATTGGTGGTTTAAATGGAAGGCCATAATGATTAGAGTGGTGTAATTAGACATATAATAATAAGAAAAAACTATCCTTAATACAAGGGAATATTAACCTATAACTCCCCACCCTTATAACATCATAGAGGGCAATGATAATCCTAGACCTATGGGAAACTACAATTTAATTGCATACCTTATGAAGATGTTATCCAACATCTCATTTATCAATTTAATCAAGAACTCACCCACCCACCATTAAAAATTTATTGATGCCTTGGGGTTTGGGCATTTAGCCAATGTTACTCCCCCACCTCAAGCCTAAATTAACCACATTGATCTTGACATGTTTCCACTTGGGTAAAATTTGAGGGATTTTGGCTATTTCTTCGATCTTGAAAGTCTACCTATTGATTTTGAGATGGCCATGAGAGGGGATCTAACTTTATTTTTTCAAGTATTGATCTATCATAATTGTGTTAAAACAACCATGGTTGATGACAAGGAAACAACAAACATAGTCCCCATTTCATTTCTCCAAAATATTGGCTATGAAGAAAACCATCCCTTCAACCCTTTTCTAGAAAATTAGGTTTCTTCATCTCAGGAAAGTTTTTGTATACTAAGGATACCCTAATCCATTTTATTTTATTCAAGTTACCATGCAAAAAAAATCAAGGATTTACATTGGTTACCACTTGCCCACCAATGGTGTGGTAAAGGCCCCACAAGTTGGTTGAAGATAAAGACCCCAAGTAAATCAAGGTAGTTGTTATAAAGAGGGGAAATGAAGTTCTTGGGTCCCTAAAAAATAAACAACTTGAATAAAATGGGGTTGAAACAACATAAATATTAAATGAAGAAACTCCCATGGCAGTGTGAGTCATCTTGACCAAGTCTATGACTGATATTATCAGTCTTATGGAAAGAGATGAACTAATTAAACTTTTATTTGATCCTTATAGGATCATATCTTATACTCATCACATGCCTCTTAGATTAGAGGTTCTTAACCTTAGTGTTGTATATTTCCACGTTTTCATAATGAAACTCTTGGGACACAAGGACAAACCCCTAAAAAATCTTGATGATCCATATCTGCAGTGTAGTCACCAAACACCCTATCACACATGGGAAAACACTAGTTTAGATCATAGTTTAGACTTTAGGAAATACAATCAAACCATTCATCCTTCCCCAACTATGACAACACTTGATGGAAGGATTCTTACATTAACAATGGGGAAGAAATTAACATAGGTTCTAATGATTACCCAAACACCCCCAATGTTTTATTTGCTCTCCATATTTCAAAAGAATAAGACCATATAGAGATTATCACTAAGTTCTCACAAACTTTCCTCAAAAAGGACACAATGGGAAAAATAGAGTCAACCATGTCTTATTAATAGTACTGTGAACTATATCAATATGCTCAGAAATTTCCTATACGTGTAGGAGACCTTGTGCTAAGACTCAATAGTCAAAATGACAAAAATAAAGGAGAAGGTCAGAAGTTTAGACCTAACTGGTTAGGTTCTTACCTAGTGATCAAAGATTTTCAAAATGAAGCCTACCGGTTATGAAATTTGGAGGGAAAGGAGTTTGATGTATCTATCAACTCTTTGTAACTTAAAAACTTCTACATCTAGTCATTGAATTTGTCTCTACCCTCATTACATTGTTTGCATGTTGTTTTGCATATCAGATGTTATGTTTAGTAATTATCTAGTTGTCAGTTCACAAACACAAAATATAAAAATGCAGCTTATCATATCATTTGAATATTCATATCACCCTATTATCCTATATTAAACATTCTCAAAATAATAATTACATTAGCTCTTGCCTTAGTTATGATAAGTGGAGTGTACCTCTATTTTCATACATCTTCTTACAAAACTTAGAAAATATTAGCCTACAACCTAGTATAGATGCTTGTCCATGACAAAGTCTCCTCTTATAGCTTCCTATAAGCATAAAACATTAGGATTCTCAAAATCAAGAAAACCTTGCTCGTCTATCTTTGTATTTGGTGGTGAGCCCTTGCATCTTACTAGTTACATGGGATAAAGATTAGGGCATAGGGTCATTAAAAATACATGTGTGTCTGTGAAGAAGACACTCCTATGAAAATCAAAAGCTTATGAAAAATAAAAGTTAAATTACACATTTCTCACCCTTTGATAATCTTTTTTGTTGAGCCCTCTCATCTTACTAGTTATGTGGGGTTGGAATTGGGGAGAGATAACCTTACTCACCTATATATAGTCTTTGGTGATGAGTCCATGTGTCTTCCTAGTCACATGACGTTAAGTGTAGGGGTTACAAAGGAAAAATAATAATACTAAATTAGAAAGTGTCCAAATAAAATTTTATTTAAAAATATTATCTATGTGTCTCTATCAAAAATGGTAACTTTATCCCATTTATCGATCATGTCAAGTATAAATATCCATAGACAAAGCCAATATAGTTAGTGTTTTATGAGCTTATAAAGAAGTATATTTACTACTTTGTTCATAAGGATTAGGTCACCTTCCTCTTCCACGCAAAATTTTGATTTGTAAATTTTTATTTTTGCCATATCATATATATTTTATTCCCCCTTTTCATTTATTTATTATAAGTTGAAATTTATATGTTGTGTAAACAAAGTAACTAGTCATCACTTGCAAAATATTTGTTAATGCATTCATAAATTCATATATGTTCATCACATTACATCATTTTCATACATTTTTTTTACATATAATAAATTTTCATAGAATTTTATCAAAACATAGAGATACATGGTATATCATCACATGCCTAGTCATATAAAGTGCATAAACTAAAAAACATACATGAAAATTAAACCCATAATGCACGAATGAAAAGTTACTAAGGTAAACTAGAATCTCATCATAATAATGTCAAGTTTGAAAAATCAATGTCTCAAGTACAATCACCTCTGTAGAGGGAAAGTCTGTCAAACATGTCAAAAATCCAAAAAACAAAAGTGTATGTATGTGTATACATGTTCAATGGTGACCCTAAGATTTTGACCTCCTCTTATTTCAGTCATCTCATATAAATTATCCATCCAATAATTTAATCCATCTATATGCCTCTATGGGTGAATGATCTCGATAGATGTGTGATAAGCTAGGGAAAAACATCTTATTTCTACCTATTTTGATAGGTAGTCTTGTATCAAATAATAGTTGATCCATAGTCTACCTAGTCCCCCAATCATATTTATATAATTTATTTAAGGAATTAAATGTGATTTGTGTTTAAATCTAATAAATTTTAACATTTTGTATCTTTCCATAGCATGGTAGCATGTTTGTATGTTGTTTTTAGTTTTGCAAGTACATGACACTTAGTGCTAGATTCAGTCCCTCAATGGGACAGTTCAAATAGTTTAGTCATCCCCATGTAAATCATAAGTAATTTCATCCATGTTTTGATTAAGTAGTATATTTTATGATTTTTAGTTAAATTGCACTTAATTCCCATCTTTTGTCTGTAATTTGCATGGAGTCTCAATCATCTTCATTTCACCACCAAAGTAAGTATTCTAACCCTCTCTTTCCCTTCCACATGCAATTACTTAGGACCACACCGTCGTTCACTCATGAAAAGGTGTTATCCTGAGGGGAAATATGTATGCACCTAAAAATTATATGTTGTGACACTTTTAAAATGAATATGATGATGATGCAATGATCTCCAAGAATATTCTTAGACTTAGTCCTATCTAAAACTATCCACCTTTTTTATTCTCATTTTGGTCTTTTTAAACCTCACAAATCAATTTATTTGAGTCTTTTTCCTTAGCCTTTGAATTTCCTCCTTCATGATATAACTATCACTTTTCATAACACAACCACTGCTCTTTGTTACACAACTGCCCCATTAGTGACACTTTTGATGTGATAATTTTATAATCATCACTTTAAAATATCATTTTTATGATGGTTTTATAATTGACTATAGTGGTTACATTATAAAATTAGGAAATTTCATCATGTAAAGTGACAATGTGAGACCCCATTTTGACATCACATCATATTATATATTTTGTTACATGTGTTGTAGACTTGATAGATATATGTTAGATTATTTGGAGGCACATGGTGCCCACACTTTATATTTTGTTAACATCATGGACATTGATTATCAGTTTAGTAGATTTTATTATATGCATGGTTATTTATGAGTAGATATACTTGATTATCAAGATGGTGATACTAAATATCATGATGTTCTATTTTGTGAACTTATAGATGATTATGTTGAAATAATCTAGATATATGATTGCCTTGCAAAGTTTTAATGTGACATTTATACTAGTTCATATTAGTCTAGATATAAGTTATTTTTCTCATAGATGTATTTGATGTTTGTATTGAGTGTACAGGTGTAGGAGGCCAAGGATAGGATTAAAAAGAACTCAAACATGCCTTGAGGAATCATATGCATATTTAAAATCATCGTAAACCTTTTATTTGATACCCTTTTTTCTTTTTAAATTGTTAATTATATCAATTGTGTCTTATAAATTCTTCTCTTTATTATTTTAAATCTTAGTGTTATGACTTAAACTTCTAGTATAATTTTAATCACCCAAAACCTATGTTAAATATAAATGAGGATAATTAACTTTTTCAAGGGTTGGGTTGACCCACAAAACTCAACCCATATGTGCAAATTTGGATTTGTCCTTTCAACCACTTTTTAATTTGAGTATTTGACAAGAAAAACTTCTCTTACTAGTATTTTTTGGGCCCATCTATATATATCCAATAGGTAGGTGGGTTTTTTAAGGCCTTTAACCACTTTTTTGTCATAAAAAATATTTTATTTATGACCTATATCTTCATCTCTACAAACAAGCTTGTACTTAGTATAAGTAAATTATATATTGAATGTTTTGTGCAAGAAACACCCATGTGGATGTGTAAGTGCATATATGTGAATTGTAAGAGAAGTTAAGGAGGGTGGTCATATCCTTGGGATGTGGATGGCCATGTGTTACCCTCATATTGGTCTTTCTTTTTTATTGTCTTCTTATTTTAAGATCCTTCTTTTTGTCTTTTTAATTTTATATATTTTGAATTGTGGGGGAGCTTTGGTGCTTGGAGGGAGAGGATTTTGGAAGTGTTAAGTGGACCTTTTAGTTGAGATAGATGTTGTTCATTAATTTTTATTGTAATTCTTGTAGGCTTTATCTTCTCTTGATTTCTTTAAATGAATCTTTCCTAAAAGAAAATGAATGAATGTTTTTTTACTAGATTGGAGGCCTTGTTATTGTATTCCCTTCAATCTTTTCACTTGTGTTTTGTTGTCATGTTATATATTTCTTCCTATTTTTCTTCTTAGTTGATTGAATTTTGAGTATGAGATTTGAGAGTACCTCTATGCCATCCATGTGAGGATTGACATAAGTGTATGTATTTGGAAAAAAAGAGTGGAGCTCTTGCCTTAGTGGTATGAACTTGCTTATGAGTAGTAGAACCTTTTTTTATAAGGTTGAAAAATCACTCTCTTTTATGAGATATCGGAGGTCTAAGGAGATATGATGTTTTATGTAAGGTATAAGGAGGCATGATATTTTATGGGAGGTCTAAGGAGGTAAATTATTTTTTGACAAGTACTATTTTAGTTGGTTTTGGAAGCCTTGAGTTTATTGACAAACTTATATGATAAAGAAAATAAGAGCCATCCTCTCTTCCCTTTAGTGAAGTTCTTTTTTACTTCCTTGTTCTTTGTGTTTTCTTTGTGAACACCTTATTGTTTTGTTCTCTTTCTCTTTGATACAAAGCCATTGTCATTTCAAGATTATCATTGTGCATATGATTTTGAGGTATGTCTCTTTTCATTAGGCTTGGGGGAGGCTATGCATGAATCTCATTTGGTGAAGTTTGCATGTAATGATGCCTAAAATATGAGTGGTCAAGTACCTTCCTTTGGCTTATTTTGATGTTTCCTTGGAGTATTCTTAGATCTTGACACTTGTGTATAGGTTTTGGAGCTTGGAGTTTGTTGTGGCATGGTGGTTATTCTCATATGTTGTTTTAGCATCCCATGTTTTTCATGTTATTGAGGTGGTTACTCCATTGTGATGCATTTTTTTTGAGAAATGAGATTTTTGATAAAATCTTGTTAAACTTTTATCCTTGAATACCTCTTTCATGTACTTTTGTAATGGGATGTATTAAGACAATGATTTTAGTTTTGTGAACTTGAGATTTATCTTTCCTATATCTTGTTAGGAATGTTGTGATCTTTATTGGAATGAATGCTTGCAAGAATGTTACTATACTTCTTTAAAAAAGTTATTTGTTAGAAATATGAATATGAGAAAATGTGTGTTTTTTGTAATCTTTTCTATCTTAAGATTGTTCATATGTTTGGTTAAAAGGCAAAAGAGTCTTGATATGATGTTTAAGTGAATAATGTGAATGAATGATGGTGTTGAAGCTATTTTAGTAGCATTTAATGTAATGCATACTCATAATAGAAATAATAGAATAGTTTTAAAATGAAAATAGATTTTATAATCACAATTAAAAATATGTCCTCTTGAAGTTGTATATTGTCTATTTATGAAATATACTTCCTCCTCCTTCATAAAAAGATTGAAAGAGATTGTTATTGTATATGATAAAATATTTCTCTCTTTACTTACCTTTGTCTTATTAAAGGGTTAAAAGATGAATGTGAAAGTTGTTATTTCAAAATTATCAAATTGCATAACCAAAAAAATGAATATATAATCATTTAGAACCTTGAAATATTATTTTATATTACATTATGAATATTCAATAAATGAATAAAACTAATAATGTCATTATATTAAGATTAGATTGATTAAATTTTAATTGAGTTAAAATGCATATGTAAATTTATTCTTTTTTATTTAAAAAATTACATATATGAATACTTATATTTCATTAAATTCAAAATTCAAAATAAAATTATTTAAATATATATACATATATAAGTGATTATATACCAAGTTGTATATAAAATAATAATTGAAAATAAATAAATATTTATATTTATAAATAAATAAAAGTTATATTTTAAAAGAAAAGGAGAAAAAAAGGGAAAAACGATATAAATTAACATGAAAGTAAAAATAAAAATAAAATAATTAAATAATGAATACTTAAATAAATGAAACCAAAAAAATAAAAATAAAATAACCATAAGAAAAATAGAAATAGAATAAAATAAGAATTATTTATATATATATATATATATATATATATATATATATATATAAAAAGGAGGGCGGCTGGGCCAACCCATCCCTGAAAAACCCTCTCTTCCTTAAAAGAAAGGAGGGAAGGGGTTCAGCCAGCCCCCTGCCCTACCTTAAATGCCATTAGGGTCGATGGCCCTATTGTGGCTATGCTTAGGAAAGATTGCCCCCCCCCCCCCCAAAAAAAAAAAAAATTGGTTTAAAAAAATATTTATAAATAAATAAAATAATAAAATATGTGATAAGAAAATAAAATTTAAATATAAATAATAAAGTAAATAAATAAATAGATATATATATGTGTATATATATATAAATAAATGAGAGTATATGTATAATATATAAAGGCAAATATATATACATATTAAATATATATTATATACTACATCTTAATAATAAAAAAGATTTAATAATTTTGATATATAATCAGATATATATTTATAAAAATTTATAAAAATAAAAATATACATACAAAATTTTAAGATATGTGAGTCTTCATTTTTCAAGCTCTTCTCCTCAACCTATAAATCCATCTAAACAAAATGAGAAAAAAAACTTAGAAAATAATTTTTAAGTGTTTACACGTGAAATTAGGGCAATTCTTGGAATCCCTAAATCCTAGGGTTAAAAATCATTTATCATATGGCTCAGATTAATTCCCCCAGTTATAAATAGGAATAAAAACTTTGACTTTATTTTATAGTAATTGATTTTAATTATTTAACTCTTCATGTGAATCTTCCTAGATTATTTATTAAATAAATTACTTTTCTTTTTACTCTCAAATGGTGTTATTTAATTCTTACTTAAAAATAATAATAATTGATAAATGAGTGTTAATAACTTATTTAATGGTAGGTAACTTAACTTAATTTTAATCACTTTATTCTATTTGATGGTGAATTAATTTTTTTTATAAAGTAAATAATTTTGTTCTAATTAATTTTTATAAAATTTATTTGAATAGATTATTAGAAATAAAATTTAAATTTTTTTTATATTAAGTTAATATATGTGTGTGTGTGAATTAATTTTCATAAATTAATTATCTCACTAATTAAACTTATTTAATAAATTTGATTAATTATTAACTTGTTACTTAGGCATGCCACTGAATGTGAATAACAAACTATAGATAATAATAATTAAAAAAAAAATAGCTCCTTTTTATGAAATTACTTAGAATATGTGTTTGAGCATTATAGACTGTTACGTAACTGTCACTTGCCAGTAGTTCTATCATAGTTGATCCATTTTCAAAATTAGAGTTACAGAATTAATTTTTCATGCCTTTTACATGTTTTTCTTTGTGTTTTTTTCTTATTTTATTTGATTTCACCTCATGACTACCCAATTGACTTCCACTCTTATTTTGATCATTCCCTATTCTTTCTAAGTTCAACTTTTAATTAAACAATAATTAAACTCAGCCTTAAAAGTTCCATGCTTCTCCTAATTTTAGATCAAAATTTTGTATTAAAGATTGGTTTTTTCAAGCTTTATGAAACTTTAGTTTACGTGCTTTAATTTTTTAAAAACTTTTGATTCACCTTTGGTCATCTTTGTGATCATTCTACACAATTTTAGAGATGAGTATTCATACAAATCGACAACCAATTCTTTGTTATCTGTGAATTAGCCCAACCACTTTTCAATTGCTCTTATTTTCAAGATCATTTTCTTCTTTCCTTTTTTTCCTTTCATTTTTTTTAAGAGAGTTCCAAGGGTTTTGATTGAGCAATCAAAGAGTTGACATATCTAAGGATAACTTTTACTAAAACAAATTTTTGCTTCCAGTTGGTCTCACCTTGATCAAGTTGGGGATTTTCAATTTTAGTTTTATTTATTAATTTATTAGATTATAGTAATTTAGATTATTTTTCATTACAAAAAGGCATAGATTTGAAAAAAAATCTTTCCTTCTTTCCTTTCTCCTTCACCAAAAATAATATCTTAGATTTTTATTGTTTGCATCCAAATAATAATATATTTTGAAAGCACACAGTTTGCATCTAAACATTGGGTAAAATTTAGGAATAAAAAAAATATTTTTAATTTTAAAACAAATCATTTTCATTTTTTAACAAGCTTACATTCACAATCAAATAAACACATACACCTATAAAACTATAGAAAAACCTAGGTAAAATAAAGTGAATATCTTGGACTTGATTTCCTTGATTTGCATGAAATAAGAATATTGTATTTATATCATAGAGTTAGAGAATTAAAAATTTAATCTCATATTTATTCAATATCAAATCATTCAATTCAGTGTGAAATCATTCAAAGCAATAAAAACTAATTTCTATCTTATACATATAAAAGAAACTCTAGATACTTGGTGGTTTTACTTCCTAGGGTTTGTATCTAATTTTCTATTATTTGCATGTTAGAAAATTCTTAATTGAATAATTGTTTCATTAATTTATAATTTAAAAAGAAAAAAAGAGTTTCATTTAACTTTTATATAAGGAAAATTTTGCATCTAGAAAAGGATAAAAATCAGCATTTGCACCCTTAGTCTAGATCTCAATTTTTATAGTATTGCATGCATCCAAAAACTCAAGAAAAGGATAAAAATAATCTTATCTCTCTATATCTATCTATTTTGTTTCATTATATTTTATTTCTTTGCATTTCATACTTTTATTTCATCAAGTATTTTAATTTCATTATATTTGAAAAAACATTCTCAAAACATGCACAAGTACTAAAATAACCTCTATACAAAACCTTGCCAAGACAAGTGCAAATAAAAATCTTGTTCAACATTTAAAAATAGTAAGAATATCTATTAAAATACATTTAAAACAAGTTTTATTCTTAAAAAATATTCAACTAACCTTGTACCATTGGATGACACTTGCTAAGTGTCACTATCCCCATAGATCAAATCTATTTCATATGGTGCCAACTCTTATTTTAGTAAGAGCACTTTAGAGTGATATTGATTAATAACTGAGACTTCAATTATTTCACTCCACCCATATCCCATATCTTATCATTAATAATCTTGAATCCTTAGATAAATAATATAGGCCCATGGTCCTATTAGTAGGGCCCCTTCATATTCTTCCCCACCAAGTAAATAACTTTAAAATCTGAATCTTCCATTTTATCTTTTTTTTGTCTTCAGGTCTGGCCTCATCCTATTTTATTGAGGCTACCGATAATATTCTATTATGTCACCACCTACCTAATATATACATAGATAAGTTAAGTGCACATGTTAGTGTGTTGTTTTTTACATGTACACAAACACTAGTTGAAAATTCACAAAGGAGCACACTAAACTAATATAGATATCCCACCATGTCTCACTAAATGAACATTGAGTCTGGATTATTACTAATTTTTTGTCTCTAAATACATATGAGACCTATGTTTGACAATGGTAGGCCAAGAGTTTCTAAGACCCCGCCAAGCTCCTAAAATAATTCAAATTTCAATCTATTTTTACCCATGGTTGCTTAGTTGGGAGGAATGAAAATCAATGTCTGAGGAGATATTCATGAGTTAAAAAATAACATTAAAATGTAATACCAATGTTATACCCTTGATTGAGGGTGAATAATAGAGGAACATGCCTTATGTTTAAAATATGCCCTAAGACTATTAAAGGTAGACCATGAAGATGTTACCTATAAACTTTTCTCATTTATAATGCATATGTCTATTTTCTTAATTTTTTAGGGAGCTCAATTCATGGTTGGATTAAATTTTAAACTAATTTATTGGACCCATTTAGTTAAGTGGTTGATCTTAGTATTCTATACCACAAATTTTACATTGTTAAGATGGAACCCACTGAGCTATTTCAGTCCTTTAATTCAAGATTCTAGAATATGTATAGTCAGTCACCTCTTAAATCATCCAAATGTAACACTGCCTTTTGAAATGTATTAAAACACATTAGATCTGATGACTATATTAATCATCAAATGTGTAGTGAACATAAATGTTTTTCTAATAACTTAAGTTATGGCTATCAAAATTAAAAATTAGTTGAATCCCCAATGGCACATCCTTAACACCATTCTTAACATCAATCAAAATTTCTAAATGGTCAATGCCATTCCCAATGTAAATAACAATATCATTGTACTCAACCCCATGTTGATCATGAATGTATTACCTTTGAGACATTCCACTCCTAACCAACAATTGGATTTACTAAAAAATTAGCCCATTGAGACCACCACATAAAATTATAACCAATCCTTGGTCAAATCTATTAATAGTACACAAACATGCTATATAATTTCACTAAAAATGAGATTGGTGTAATACAACACATTGTCTAAAAACTAAATAATGACTATCTGAGCCCCCAAAAAAAGTTGGTAACTTATAATTATATGTATTAAACATAAAATTTCCCATAAAACCATATTACTAATCCTGAGCCATCCCAAAATAGGATGTCTAGGGTTAATATATGTAAATTAGCTTTACTTAACTTTTATAGGGTTAAAAAATCTACGCAACATGGAGAGCTAGATTGTGTTGAGTTTTACAATGCTTTTGAGATATTCAAAAATTAAGTGGAAGGATATGAATTGGCCCCAAGCCACCATAACACACCTAACACATTTAGTACACACACCACCACCATGATTTTGGAAACATTGAACATCCCTAACTAAGAAGACAATGAACTAGAGGATAACACTAAAGAGGTGCATATAGGGAACATATAACCTATTTTTATATCTTATCTTATGGAAATATCCTTCAACTTGAGAGGAAAAACCCCAAGAGGCAACTACATAACATGTAGACTACATGATCCTTCACATAATTGTCAACATAAGGATATATAACCTTACAAAGAGTCTAGATTTTATATGCAACACTAAACTTATTGATCAACTGAGTGAAATAACTATTAATATTTTGCATACAAGGAATTGAAGCTAAACTATTTTCATTGAAAGTAAGAATAATCATTGAAGGGAAACATCTTATGGAAAGTAAATGATAGGAAAGTAAATTGTAGGGAAGGAAAAGACAAGGGAGACATCTTATGGAAAGTAAATGATAGGAAAGTAAATTGTAGGGAAGGAAAAGACAAGAAATTTAATGTTAGTCTAGTTTAGAACCTTTCCACATAATAGAATTTAAAGTACATAAACTTAAAATAATGAAATGTAATTGAAATTCATGCATAATAGAAATTAACTAAATAATATATGGAAAATTAGATCACCAAATATTTGTGTGTGGGACCTACCTTGGATAGACTTGGAGCTTGAATATTGTCTTCTTTAAAGCAAAATCAACTCAAAACAATTGGATATATCAATCCTCTATCCAAAACAATAAATGAATTATTGAAGGTCAATTAAAAATATGGTCATGATATATATATAATGCTAAAATAACATCATTGTCATTAAATTTTACATTTTGAGACAACACCCAAAATTGCCTTGATGTAAGATATTGGAGGTGTTTCAAAGATAAGGATGGTAATTTGTTTTTTCTAGAATGGACATCTACTTCATATCCTAATGAACAATGCTTGGTTCATGTGCAAAAGATTATAGGCTCAAAGAAGAACAAATTGTGTAGTATTAAGAGAAATAGAAAAGGAAGCAATGATCATGCTAAAAAAATTATGAAATAAGACTTGTTTGGTGTCAACATGGATGAAATTATGGAGATAACAAATTTTGGGTTAGGAAGGAAAGATCATACAAGGAAAAATGAAAAAAGTGTTATGTCAGAAAAGGTCCAATGTCTTGATGATAATCATGTAGATATTGTGTTTTATGACTCTAGACCTATTTTATCATCATCTGACATGAAAAAAAGCTCTAAGAACAAAAATAATAATTTAAAATTACTATTTTAGAAAGGAAAAGTAGGAGGTTCCACCTTGGCTGTGAGCTTAGAGTGTTAGAATTATTTAGATGTTGAAGACCTCCAAGAACCTATGTTAAATGAGCCTTCTTTACCAAACCTTCTCAAGGATAAGAAACAATATCACCTAATTATCAAGATATGAAATGTATTGAAATATTTAATTATATATTAGGAAGTTTTGGAAATCATAAATCATATCTTGAAATTGGGTCACAACCATTTTTCTTATGAAAATAAGGATGTTTTTTTTTAGCTGCACAGGGTGTATACTATACTACAAGCCCTAAAAATGGATATAGATTTGCATGATACATCATTCAAAAACATCCATATAGTATTGGCTTATATAATTGTGATTATAAACTGGTTTCCTGATTGGAGAGTCATGTTGGGAAGCAAGGCAAGTTTATGCTTGTAATTAGAACCAAATATCCAAACTGTGTACCACTAATGGTGATATGTGGCCACCAATTTTCTATGATTAAAAAATTACAAAGGGATCTTTAAATTTTTCAAGAGTCTATAATATTTTGTATATTTTTTCATTTAGTTGAATAAGAAGCAAGTAGGAGGAGAAAATATAATTTACAAGAATGAAGCAAAATGATAGAAATAAAGTTTCAAATAATGGTTTTCCTTTCTAAGACCTCCACATGGTTAGTCAGAATTTGGTATACAACTATTCATTGGTGACCCTTGAAACCCCATTTTGCATTTTATGGGTTCTTAAAGTTTGTTTCACATATATTATATCCTTCTAAAGGTTGACCACTTTTCATAACTCTCCAAATGAAGTTCAAATACTCCTCATGTGGATTTTAAAATAGAACTCCAAGTATTTTATATTGAGTAAATGCAGCTTTGGTGAGTATGTGTTGTATAAAAAAATCCATCCAAAGGAACACCAACTCCCTATGCTTTCCATGTGGTATATTGATGGCAAAATAAAATGATTTCAAGAGTTTAATTCATGGTTTTGCAGTTTTAGCAATGTGATTTTTTGAGAATAATGCATAGTATTATAAAATGTGCCCTTGGTGAGATTATTTTACATGTATAAATATTTCAATAACTTTTCTAACCTCCTTATGCATGATCATGTGACATCCTCATCACACAAGACATTTTATCTAGAAAAACATGGTTTCTAGTTATAGGTAGGTGGTTTCAAGCATATTAATGCACGGTTTTGAGTTAAATCAGATTTTATCCATTCACTTTGTAAGAGGAAGACTTGAAAAACATATTTTACATGAAAAATCCTTCCTCCAAGTCTGCCAAGATACTATTTATTCTCTAAGGCAATTCCAACTGTTAAAATGTGGTATTGAACTTTTGAAAGGTAGTTTTGAGTGAATAACTCATGGTATTGGCTTGTGCAGGATGTTGAAAATCATTTTACACTATGTGTCTTTCACATGTCTATCTTACAAGTAAAAAATATTTCAAAAGTCTGCCATGTCTTCCACATAGTTTGACAAATGGATATAAGTATGTGTCTAGTTTGCAAATGTCTAAAACATGCTTGCCATACTCCCCAAAGTTGTGTATTTTCTATTGATATGATTTGTATCAAAATGGATTGGTTTGAACAACTAAATCAAAAAAAATTATAGGGAATGAGAGAAGTAGACACTATAAAAGAATGGAAATTGTTGAGGATAAATTGTAGAAGTTATAAGGTCTATCCAATATCTCATCATCTTCTAAATAAAAAGGTAACATATTTGCTATCATTTATCATGTCTTGCATGTGAATCTAGCACATATGGATGGAAAATGGATAAATATTAACTCATCATGTGGCAAACAATTTTTTTTTATTTTAAATTATTATAAAGGAAAATGATGATAGAATATATGTGAAAACCAACATGTTAACCACTCATGGATATGGCAAGGTCTAGATAGAGAATGGGGTGATTGATGGTGTATACCATGTACTAGGATAACATTATATTTTTTTATCCATATATAAAATCATTTAAACTAGGAATAAAGTATAAATTTTCAATGATTGATTTATTTAAAAGGATACCAAAAAAACTTTAAAGTTGTTACAAAATCTCTTGATATAACTAAGAAATTATAAAAAGTTACAATTTATCATAAGCTCTCTCATAAATCTCTTCTTTAATTTGATGGAGATCCATATTTATGTTATGATTAAGTTTCCAAAAAAAATGATATAATGAATTAGGATTTGAAATCAGTTGAGGTTGGTATTCATTATATGAAGTGAACCTATACCCATGATTGAAAGCAAAGAAAACTGGTCTCTTATCTTCCATGATTTTGTTACTAAATTCCTAATAAAAGAGCCTTTTCCATAGATTATAGATAGTGAACTATTGAATCACAAGTTCATTGATAAATTCAAATGAAAGCAAGGTAAACAAATAAAGATAGCTCCACAATAATTTGCTCATGGGCCAGGGACATCATCTTCTGGTGGAGGACAATGGTCTTGGGACAAAGGACATACATTGAAAAATAATGAAAGTTATAGAGGGAAAATTCTAATAAAATATCATAGAGTTTCCATCTTCGATGTAACAGGTGAGATAACTCTATCTAGCAATGTTGAAGTGCTAGTGACAGTTCTTGTTGAAGAAGCTCAGATAGAAGATGTGTTTAAGATGATTGTTTTTCACAAAACTTCTTCACCATCTATGTTAATAAAAGATGTAAGAGACTTTATTACCACATTTTTGGATGGTAAAACATCTAAGTTATATGTTATTCTCAATAAAAAGAGTCTTCTTCTTTCCAATAACCACTCAAAATCAAATTTTCTCCCTCTTATTTTCTATTTCTTTGTTGTACTTTATATAATAACTTAAAAAGGTCATATTTACTTTTTTTAAGTCATTTATGAAAAATTAACATTGAAATAGAAATAAATTACCAAAATAATTGTTATAAAGGTTGTTATTGGGTGGTTACAAGGTAGTTTCACTCTTTCAAGCTATAAATACAGGTTATGTGTATTGTAAAGGGGCATTTTCACAAGATGAGAACTTTTGGTAAGATAGAAGAAATGACCCTATATGTACAACCCCACAAAAGATCAATATAAAAATAGTGTAAATGAATTTTTTTATAGATGAATGATGTGCATGAGTATGTCAATCTATTTTGATTCTTCCTCTTTCAATTTGCTAAAATAATAATTTTTATTTGATATGGTAAAAAGACTAGTTTTATAAGGACCAATAACCAAAGTTAAAAGAAGTGAAGTAACATAGTATCAAAGCCCCATGGGTTGAGAAATAAAAATAAAAAATAGTAGTATCAGCTAACGATCCATGCAAAAGGTAAAATAAAAGGAAACTACATAAAAAAACTAATCCAAGAGGGGGGATCCCTCCATAGGTAACTTCACATCCTCCATCACCTTCTCCTATGTGACCTACTTTTTCTTTGTGATTCTAAACCTATTTCTTATTTTGGGCCTTTCTGTATCCACCTTAGGTAGGATCATTCTAGTTCTCTTTCACATCTGCTTGTTCATAGGGGTCTTCTTGGTGAGGGTTATTGAGGGAGCTTAGGGGAAGAAGTGTTTGCCTCCATGATATGTTGCTTTAGGGGGTTCCTTCAGTTTTTGCTATTTGGGTGAAATATTAGATCATTTTGGAAACCTCCTTGTTCATGGCATCCAAATCTTGGATTAGAACTGCTAAACACATCCTAGCCTCATGGATTTTGTTATAAAACCTATCTAGTTATTCTTTATTATTTTTGATCTCATCTACCAAGGGGGTCTTTCCTTTTCTTTCCACTTCCCTAAATGGTCTTTCATTTGGAAAGAGTATTTTAAGTTTGAGAATAGAAAGTTTTAGGGGAGGATCCCTAGCTAAGATTTTAAAATTGGGAATAGCATGGGAAATACTAGTTATCAACTGGTGGGACCTTGAGGTAGGATCTTACTTAGGGGATTCCTCCTCAGAGAAGGACCCCCCAGTAGAACCTCCCTACCTTGGAGGGTCTTACCATGTTTTACCAGTAACATGATAAGGCCCTAGTGTAATATGGGATTATCTTCATTGATTTGGTGTGTGAGAGCAATGTTCTCTACGGATTTTAGGAGGTAATAAGGAAGGTTGATTTTTTAACCTTGAAAATCTTTAACAAGAGAAAATGATGGAAAAAATAAGGGTATACTTACCTTCAAGCATAAGATACTTCATTATTTTTAGGTAGACTTTGGGCCATTAGCACAGAAGGTCTGAATGAGGAAACCCCTTTTTATCTATCTTAATGGATTCATTGGTTTGAAAAAACTTTTGTAGGAGTTCTTATTTTTTTGATTGATCTTTATATGCTTTTGTTACTTCACATGACATCTATTTCTCTTCCCTAATCAGATCATATATTATCAATATTCAAATTCCCCTTAATTCTATAACCTCTTGTTCCATGTTGAAATGAATTATTTTTCCAAGATAACGTCATGGTCATTTACCCTCAGCATAAATTTACAAGGCTTCCCCAATGAAGCTTCTTCCACACATTCTTCATGCTTCTAAATTTTGAGAAAGAAGTATATTCAAGATGTTCCTTATCCCCACTCATCTCAACAGTACCTTGAGATCTGAAGATGGATTTTGGTATACATTGGTAAGGATTAAAGCTAACTATTTATAATGAACTTGTAGTACAACTTCCTCCCACATTTTACAATTAATTATCCTTATGGTGGAATGATTGTAGGTCATAAATTTTGAAAGCCTTTTCTTGAGATGTAAATTTCACATGTGTAGTTACCATGTCATCATCCTATCCTAATGTGACCTCATTTTGAATAGCTAGAATGACATTTTTAGGGATGTGGCATCCAACGTGCCAAGTGGATGAAATAGGGAGACCTACTCTAATATTACCAAGTAAATATACCATCATATTCCCTTCATAGTATGTATTAGTAATGAAAGAGTGTGTCATCTCCCTCAAGCTCTACTTCGCATCATCTATTATGGATTTTATTATGTGAGAGGGGGTGGTTTTTCCTTCTACAGCATTGAGGATATTAAAATAATTCCCTTTTATGATAATTCTATCCATCTTGAGTCTGGAGGCAAGTTGAATGCCCCAAAGTGCCACTTTAGCTTTGACCACATGGTTTGTCTAAAATCCCAAGGGGATTGCATAAGCTATGATCTAATTTCCCTCTAAATTCCTTATGGATCCTCCCCCACTTATAGGGCCCATATTTCCTTTTAAGGCTCCATCAAAGTTAAGCTTAACCCATCCTTTAGGTGGAGGCTTCCACCTAACATGTTTGCGTACCAGGTTTTTAGAAGGAGACCTAATTTTTTGTAATACCTTCTAATTACTAAAAAATATTTATGCAAAGGTAGGTCCTATATTTTTATCTTTGGGAGGGAATGCTCTCCAATTCTCAGTGATGACATGACATAGATGGAGGAAGACCTCCTTTGGTTAGTGTCTTTTTTTTAGAACATATTGTCATTTCAAGCTTTCCAAACACTCCAAAACCAATGTGGGAGGACCAAGTTCCATAGGAAGCATAGGGATATAAGGTTAGAAGGAGGTTTCCATTTCCTAATGAGATCAAGAATGCTATCTAGTTTAATCCATAATAGATTAAATTTATTCAAAATCTTGTCAAATAGGTATGAGTTGAATGGGCATGACAAAAATAGATGATGGATTGATTATGTAGCTTTCCTACATAGAGGACATAATTTGGGGATAATGAATCCTCTTTTTTCCAAGTTGTCCACTATTAGGATCTTATCTTGAGAAACAAGCCAAAAAAATAAATTTACCTTAGGAGTCAGGTGTTTTATCCATAAATATTTCTAGTAGTTCCATTCATCTTCTAAATCCATCTAAAATACTATTATTATATAGTCAATGAATTCAATTATTTTAGTGTAGAAGTTTTTTTAAATCTACATTAAGAATTTTTACCATTGTGAAACCTTGGTGAGATTAAAAATAGAATTTATGTCTATTTTAATGGGAAATACAAGGTTTTTGTATATATTTATTTGTAATGCTATATAATCTCCTTGGTGTATGTATCTTATTCATATGTTTATAATATGTATTTCTTGTATCATTTTTCAGGATAAAGGTTTCCTATGTTAAAATCTCAACTCTTGAATTATTCTAGTGAGTTTTTGCGTTTAGCTACCTAGAGTTATCATTTTTATTCCCTAGGGTTGTTAAAACATATTTTTGTGTTTAACTAGATATAACTATCCCATTCTCCCTTATTCATTTCTTTTATAATTTTCTTCTTTTCTATTATTTCCTTTAATTTCTCATTTTCATCACCTTTATGTACTTTTTGGTTAAAAATACAACCCCCATAGAAAATATTTTTGTTGTAAATATATTTATTTCCCTCATCCCTTTTAATTTTAATAAATGTATCTCCAATTGTAAATATAAGAGGGAATATATCCCCATGTTGTTGATTGAAATTCTACATTTTATTCCCTAGGCAAATTTTTCAGCCAACAGTTTTAAGTGACTCTACTAGGGATCGAGGTGCTTTGTGTACATGATTTAAAAAAATTCAAGGAACCTCCCCTGGAATGAGGATGTAAATTTTTTTGAGATAAATTACCAAGTGCCAACATAATTTTTAATGAATAAATGACATTGGTTCACCCCAACCCCAATGTTATCTATGTCCCATGGGTAAAACATTATGGGCTATCAACTTTGGCCCAAAACAATAAATTACCTTTAGGCACATGTAAAATATTTTTGAAGTTTTCAATATTTTTTCAAGATGCAGATAACCATATCATATATTTCACAATGTCTTACAACATCTTGTAAGTTATACATGAAGATGTCTATGTGAGACTTTTTATTGAAACTATCGCTAGACATGTTGCCAAATGGTTCTGGTAACTAGAATATGGATGCATTGTGAATTGGGACTCTTTGAATAACAAGTTCCTAAATATATTCAAAATAACTATGGATATGTGTGTATTGTTTTTATATTTATTCCAAATCTAGAAGCAAGAACAAGAATGAATGAGAGAGTTTGTAGCATGCTTCAAAAAAAATTTGAAACTTATTATTCAAGTTGATCAACCACGTATCAATAATTAACTTTGTTTCTTCATTGGATCTCTACATACAAAGATCATATTCATCTTAATAAGGAAAAAAATAAATGACATAAAAGGTACACAAAAATAATTTGTTGACATTGAATATGACATGATTCTATCTAAAATATTGAAAAAAGAAATCTTAAAACATGTTACAACTATTGTAAATGGTGAAAAAGTAGTGGAAGTTGATATAATTAAAATTCCTCAAGATTCAAAACAAAGTTTTAGAAACCAGATCCTTAATCATGCATGTAAAAACTTTAATAAATAAAAAGAGAAAGTGCTTCCTATTATGTATGATTGTTTCAATTTCATAATCGTATAATAATGTGAACAATTAGAATAATAGGTGATTGATTAGCAAATAAAAAATAATTTAGCTTCCCCTTGGCAAAGAAGAGATGGTTCTGCATGTTCTAAAAGATTTCTCAAACCTCACAGTATTGAGAGAAAATGAATTATTTGAGGAAAAATTGATTGAATCACAAATAGGAAAGGATAATAATGTAGAATGTGATGTTTTTATTTCTAAAGGAGAGGATAACACTAAACCAATTTTTTATCAAGAATAAAATCCATCTTGTATTAGAGTGGAAGACTTAGTGGTCAAAAAGGAATATTTTTTTGGCATTTAATTTTCATGTTCTATTGTAGAAGACTTCTCTAAAGGATTTTAATCCAATGCAATCATCCTATGCATATCTAAGATCATAACTATACAAAGGTTAAAATCATGGAAGATATGAAGGTAAAACAAAATAAATGGTGTCTGATATTCATTACAAGTGAAGTATAATTTGTCAACGCAAAATAAATTGATGAATATGATTCATTCAATGATCAATTTTTCTCTTTCATGGTATAAAATTTGGAAAATAATATCTACACTCAATTCATTCCAATATATATTACTATTATTATTCCAACTTAGAAAGTAATATAATTCTCTCAAAATTTAGATCCTGTATTTGGAACAAATGCATTCCAAACCACTTGAGAAAACATTGAATAAGTTCAATACTACTAAAAAAGATTGGAGAGCTTGTAATGATTCCATTTCAAAACTTGGAGATATTACTTATCTATTCATTCGTGAATATCTCAGTATGCACAATAATCATAATTTCATTCTCTCCCCCCCTGTGTGGTCATTATTACTAAATATGTTTGATCCTCACAAGTTAAATCCATTATTATAAAATAAAAGGTACTTCTCCCAACTAGTTAATGGTTTCGTATAGTATTTTTTCCCTCTACTCCTTGTTAATAGTTATGGTTTCCTTATTTTGGATTGTTTCCTTTTACCATCTCTATTTTGGCGTGTGCGTGTTGTTTATAAATAATTGTAACATCCTATTTGTTGTTCCCTCCTCTCCATATAGTGGTCATTTTATTGCACATGTTTGTGTGTTTTTCTCTACCTGGAAACTCTTAATATAAAATCATATAATTTTCATAATGAAGTAAAAATAGTCATTGATTTAGATTGTATGAAAAGATCACATTTTCAAAATATGTATGAGCATTGTTTAGGAATTTAGTGCCTATATTTATGTTTCCTCCAACACCTAATTTGATCTCAAATAAAGTATACATATGCAGTCATATGCCAAAGTTATATAGTGCAAGTTTTCTTTAATTATTGGAATGAAATGTGGTTAAGGGATTAGAAACATTTCATTCATGTAGATTTGTAAGACAAATATTTTTATAGAGTATTCAGAATATGGAATTTTTAGTCTTGAAAATGGTGATATGAATGTTTGTTCCTAAGATGTTAGAATTGATAGGAAAATATTTTCTTGAGACACTTTAAGTAAAGAAGCACATATGAAAAAAAATTAGAGCAAGGGATCTAACCCAATAACATGTGTTCATTTATCATCAATTGAGAGTGGCAAATTAGTTGTCAGTTGGCCAGATCAAGATATATAATTTTTTTAGAACATGTGATCTGACCCAACAATATGTGTTCATTTCACATATGATTGAGATAGATGAACTAGATGTTATTTAATCAGATCAAAATGTGAAAATGTAAGATACACATTATTTTTAATAACCTATAAAAAATTGAATGCACCAATCACCAAATATTTTGGAGTTCTCATGCCTATTGAGGAATACAATCCCATAGTCAGAGTTGGTTGTTCTCATAAAATTTTAATTTTTTTTTAAAACCCCCAATTTTGTTCCTATAAGAAGGAGGTGTTTCAAATACAAGGATGGTAAAAAAAATTCTATAATGGACACCTACTCCATATCCAAATAAATAAGGCTAGGTTCACAAGTAGAAGATCTGAGGCTCAAGAAAGAACATATTATGCAATATTAAGAAAAACATAAAAGGAAGTGATGATCATGATAAGAAACCTATGCAACAAGTATTATTTGGGTCAACATGGATGAAATTATGGAGACAAAAAAAATTGGGTTAAGAACGAAGGAGCATATAAGGAAGAATAAAAATAGTTTTCTATTAGAAAAAGTCCAATGACTTGATGAAAATCATGTAGACAATGTGTTTAGTTACTTTGGACCTATTTTATCATCATTTGACATGAAAAAAAGATCTAATATTAAGAATAAGACTTAAAAAAATAGCTTCTATAAAGGAAAATAAGGAGGTTTATACCTTGTCTATAGGCTTAGAGTGTTAGAGTGATTCATATGTTGAAGATATCCTAAAACCTATGATAAAGGAGTCTTCTTTACTAAACCTTCTCAAGGATAAGGAACACTATCAATGGATTATTGAGATATGTAAGGTATTGAAATATTTAAAGATATATTGGGAATCTTTGGAAACCATAAATCATAGTTTGAAATCAGGGCACAATAATTTTTTCATGAAAATAAGGATGAATTTTGTTTTTTGGGTGCACAAGTTGCATACAATACTACAAGCCCTAAAATGGATATGAATATGCATGCTACGGCATTAAAAAACATACATATATCCTTGGTGTATATAATTGTTATTATAAAGTGATTTCTTGATTGGAAAGTCATGTTGGGAAGCAAGGCATATTTATACTTACAATATGAACCAAGTACCTAAACTGTGTACCACCAATGGTGATATGTGGCCACCAATATGCTATGATTAATCAACCACATTGATCTATTTAAAATTTTCAAGAGTCTAGACTCTCTTATATATGTTATCATTTAGTTTAATAAGAAGCAAGTAGGATGAGGAAATATAATTTACAAGAATGAAGAAGAATGATAAAAATAATTTTTTAGATAATGGTTTTCCTTTAAATTGTTTGTTGTTGACCTTATAAACCTAAATTTGCATTTTAAAAGTTATCAAAGTATATTAGACATATATTATAACCTTCTAAAGGTATACCACCTTTCATAACTCTCCAAATGAACTTCAAATACTCCTCATATGGTTTTAAAAATAGAACTCCAAGTATTTTCTATTGAGTAAATGTGACTTTGGTGAGTATGTGTTTAATAGATAAAATGCTTCAAAGGACTTTAAATCTCCATATGCTCTCCATGTGATGTTGTGATGGAAAAATAATATGATTTTAAGAGTTTAATTCATGGTTTTGGAGTATAAATGTGGTTTTCATAGAATAATGTTGATATTGAAAAATGTGGCCTTAGTGAGAGTATTTTATATCCAAAAGGATTTTAATAAATCTAATAATATCCTTATGAATGCTCACTTAATGTCCTTATAAAACAAGGATTTTTTAACTAAAAAATGTGGTTTTTGGTTATAGATAGGTGGTTTCAAGAATATTAATGTGCATTTTTGAGTTAAAGCAACTTTTATCCATTCACTTTGTAAGAGGTAGCCTTAACAAACATATTTTACATGAAAAATCCTTCCTTGAAGTCTACCAAGTTACTATTTATTATATAAGGTGATTACAAGTGTTAAAACATGGTATTAAACTTTTGAAAGGTATTTTTGAGTGAATAACTCATGATATTGGATTGTGTGTCACTTTGAAATCCATTTTGCTCTATGCATCTTTCATAATTTTATCTTACATGAAAAAACTATTTCAAAATTTTGTCATGTACTCCATGTAGTTTGAAAAACAAAGATAAGTCTATGTTTGGTTTGTAAATGTACAAAACATGCTTGCCATACTCCCCAAATCCATTTATATTTTGATGATACAGTTTTCATCAAAATGGATTGGTTTGAACAACTAAATCATAAACATTTTATCAAGACCCCATTGGGTTAACCCATAGTTACAATTTTCTTTTTGGATCACTTGGATTACTTATGAAATCATATGTAACTATCTAAATAATCATTATTTGGATACTGAATGTAACTAAGGAAATAAATGCAATAATATATTAACCCACTAACTAAGAATCTGATCCACCCAGTTTTCAATCAATCTAATTAAATTTCAAAATTAACATCCTTTATTAAAAGTATAGGTGAAGTAATCAAGTAAAACAAATAATGATATAATCCACATTTTAGACATAAATAAGCTTACAACCACTACTATTATAATTTTAGAATAATTTATAAATTACACATCCACTATTATACTAAATATCCATCAAAAATAATGTAAAATATAGTATAAAGTCAAATAAACAATGTAATGAGTACAATAGTATAAAATGAGCTTTATTAACAGCTGAATGATATATGAATATATCTTGAGTATAATCCCAAGGGTTGAATCAACTAACATATGGAGAGCATCATCTGAGTGCTTTACCTCCAATCATAGACCAATAGTCTATCACACACCACCTCATTAGGAATGGACCTACCATTAATAGAGGGGGAGATATGAATAGTGCAGATATTAAGAAATAAACCATAAATCATGTGTGTACTATCACTATTAAATTCAATAATCAAATAGACCATGGAATCCAATCCTCTATCTAAATGATCTCAAAAGACACATGTAAACTAGAAGTATAGTGAAATGATAATTTCTTAGCTAGAACATTACTTTGGGCAAAGTTTTCTTTATAGAAATTAGATCTAACAATTTGAGTCAATTACCCTCACACTTAACTCTCTACTACTAAATCATGAGATATTAGGAGACATGTATATGAGTTACCCACTTGCATACTCATATAACTATCTCATTTTATCCTAAATACAATCTATTAATCACATATAAAGGTTCAAAATCAAATTAACATAGATTTAAAAATATACTTAGTCCACCGATGAATAAGTACAATCAATCATAAATACAAAATACCATTGATTTATTTCACTTAACCATAAAGTGACAATATAAGTTATTAAAGTGAACTGTATTCAAACCAATTATGCATAAGAAACAAAGAATAATAATCAAGTCCTTTTAAGTCCCTTTTTAAAACATAATTCTTAATCATAACATATATAACTGATAATAATACTCAATCAACTATTTCTTGTTCAACATATGAAATCCAAACATGTGTTATTATTCATTCAATCAAAATTTCATAAAGGACTAGAACAAATCCTAAGACACTATATCCCTATCAAAGCTCTATCAAAATACCATTCATGTCTATACATACATACATAAGAGTATAAAACTCCATCATCTTATAACCAAGTGAATTTTTAGTTGAATCAATATACTCAAATTGTGATGCCCTAAAATTTACATCTTGGACACACTTTAAAAACTACATTTTTTTTGGTATTCAATAATCTTGAATCTAACCCTTACTATTAGATCCATCATTATATCATTTACATACATGTAACATGTTTCGGTAACATATTAATTTCAATCCTTATACCTCTTCATCAACCCTCCATTATGATGTATTCATAAATCATACTTGTACTAATATATATTGTCAACTTACTAAGAGGATCTCTTCATTCAATGGTTTCTAAAAGGATATATATTTAATTATTTCAACTTAATAAGAGGATCTCTTCATTTAATTTGTTAATTATAGTTATTATACAAATTAGATATACTTAACAAAATTCCATGGTTTCTAAAACATGAACAACTTATTTTTCAAAACACCATTACTTCAATTAACTTCCTTTTGATTTTATACGTATCCCCCATTACCCGATGCCAATTTCTCTTATCAACCCTTCTAGTGACATGAGTTACTAAATAACTAGTACACATCCCTATCCCCATCTTATCACTTTTCATCCATTGATTAAAAACCTATTACACGTAAATTTCACCCTTAACTAGTCTATTAACAAAATGCATACTCTTTTCAACTTTAGCCTCTATTTTACCAAATAGGATTAGGTTGGTAAGGTTTACTCACCAAATTTGAATAAGAAAAAAATTCCAAATATAGTTAAGGAAAGATTAAGACTTTGTATCATAAGTTAGATTATGAGTTCGCAATAATGACCTCTATTAAGCCATGATTAATCAAAACTTAAGAGTCACTAAATAACACTATGACTAACATAGTTCACAATGAGGAAATTACAATGAGATAATAATTTGATTCTGGTGCAAGGTAAAAGGTAATAATTGAAACATTTACGAGGAGCCTAAGGTTTAAATATGACAAGCCTTAAAACTCCTTAATCATATCACTATACATATTAAGACAATCTTTCTTTTATAATTAATTGGTTCTACTAAGATGAACTATTTAGACAATCACAATTTAAAATATGCAAGGAAAGTGGATTAAAAAATTTAATATTGTACTTAAGATCTCATTTCAATGTTTTCCACAAGAAGGATAAGGACATTATAACTATGATTAAATACTAAATTATATTGTAGTTTCCAAAAACAACAATATTTGTTTATGGATAATTATTAATTGGGCTCTCCTTAATTATGAAATAATACAACAAATTTTGTTCAATTGTGAGTATGGTACTTGTTGATGATGAAAATTGTGCTTGATTCTAATCAATCAACAATGGGAAGTTTAAGCTGTGGGACATTGCAGCTTGAAACAACCTCCAAATTTTAGAGAAGCTAGTCTCTTCTTTTATATCAAGTGTTGGGGGAAAAGGGATAGGGAATCAAACAGAAACGCAATTGTAGGAAATGAAACCTAACTATGGTGATGCACCTGAGTTTAATCCTAATCCTAACTTGAGTACAGTGAGACTATATGTAGGTTTCAATTACATTTAAGAGTAGACAAGTGCATGATCAATTTAAAAAATTGAAATAATAGAAATAGAGGCTTATTTTGCTAAGATATAGAAAATGTCAACCAAGGCATAGTGTTCAATCTTCTTGTAAGAATCTTCCAATCACATAAGAGGCGTAGAAACATGTACAGTTACGTAGAACTTTTGATTCGAGAAAATGAAACAAAAGCAAATGACATTCCTAATCACAACTCTAGAAAATCTACAGTATAGAATCTTTATGCAAATGACACAAATAACATCAGCCAAGGCATAGAGTTCAATCTTCTTAATTCATTCGACTACATAAAAGGCACAAAAACATGCACAGTTACATTAACTTTACAACTCAAGAAAATGAGACAAAAGCAAATGATATTACTGGTCAAAAACTATAGAAAGTTCCCCTCTTTTTCCTTTTTTATCAAACTGATCCTCTTCTTATATAGCCTTAGACGCCTCCTTCCATCACTTCCCTCCCACAAAACTCTACTCTATCTTTAACTCACAGGGGAAAAATAGATGGTGCTTTCAATGCCTTGGCAGCCCTACAAATCTACTTGAGAACTATTCCATCTACTCAAATTAACTCTAGTCGAGTTTCCCTCCATTTTGCTTTGTTATAATAGATACACAAAACACTCTGTTATGTTGAAATGGGAGAGGACACTTAGTCAGTTTCCTAAAAATCCTCTTATTACTTAGAAGACACCGAAGAATGACACTTGGCACTTTTTGCCTAATTCATGAAAGACACGCGGCTCTCTCTGCTTCTCTTTAGCTATGTTGTAGAATCATTCAAGGCATATATTAGGCTCTTACAGATGGTGACACTTAGCTGCCTTCACTGCTCTTTTGAAGTAACACTTGGGGCCCACCATGATCTTTATTTAGTAATGAAGCTTGAAGATGGTCTCTCAGAGGTTGACACGTGGTGAACTCCACTACTCTTGGGAAGATACGTGGCATCTTCCAATTCTCCTATTAGGGGTATGTGGCATCTTCCACTATCTTGAGGATGGAGTAGAAAGGGGTTCAGAGAGTGACACTTGGCAGCCTCTACTGCTCTTCGATACTTAGAAAAAATGAAATGATGCTTCTCTACCTTCTAAAAAGGTACTTGACCCTTGGTTTTTTTGGGACACTCCCTTGAACTGCCCAATGAACCAAGATGGTTCAATGGTTCAATGATTCAACACTGCATGCCATCTACACACTGATCAGGGTATTGAACCAAAATGTTGAACCAAAACATTAAAACCCCAGTGTTGAACCGACTGTCTCTCAAATATCGACACATGGTGAACTCCAATGTGCTCTAAAAAAGTAGTCCAGGGCCTTCTGCGACTACCACTTGGTGCTTTCTGCCTAATTCTTACTACTTAGCTATTGAAAACCTTTGTCGAGAAATAGAATGAACGTGGGTGCTGATATGAGATGCAAATGCCGACACGTGGTGACTTTCGCTGAGTTGCTATTAGATATGTGGCACGATTCATGGCTCTCTAGAAAGTTATGAAAAGAGTCTCAGATGATGTCTTTTAGCCGGCTCTATGTTTCAGAAAGCAACACTTGGTGGCTTCCACTCGAATCCAACATTTAGGCAAAATGAAATGAAGGAAATAGATAAGGAAAGAGAACTCGTGCTCAAATTATGCCACCTGGTAGCCTCCGCTACACTTCGACACTTAGAAAATGAAATCACGCTCTGCTCCAACTCTGTCGCTATGACCAAGGTATGTAGGAACAACTTGCAGTGTGTGACTAAGAATCGGAATACAATGTAGAGTAAAATTTTACTCTACAGTACTGATAATCAACCTATGAATACTAAACATTCTTAAGATGGAACAAATTAATCTATATAAATGAATTTACCCAATGGATTTTATTTCCCTCATTACTTGCACAATAAACAAGTGCATCAACACTAAGTTGAAAATTAAAATCCTTTAAAACTTTATAATGATATAGTAATAATATAAACATGACCAACAAAAATAATTACTTAAATTATGTCCACTTATAATAAAAACAGGGTCATGCTAGTAGAAATAACATTATCTTTTTTTTTTCATTCAAGAATCATTTAACTATATGAATCAACCATTTCTTATAATGTCATAATAATAAGACACATAAGCATATCACCAAGAAAAAAACTAGAGTGTAATAGGTGAGGAACAAATCACTGGAGTGGTCCTTATTCTCATTTTATTCATTGTATAATTTAGCTTACTTTTTAAAACAATCATGTATTTGAATTCAATAAGTGACACTTTAAACACATAAAGAGCCTTATTATTAAATACTTTAATGACAATTACAAATATCCTTCTAGGACATATATCTAAATTTTCCTCTAATTTCACATTTTTAACTCATTATATGCAAGTAAAAGAAATCAATTTTACTTACAAATCCTATAGAAGGCAACCTAAAATGTTCTATCACACATTCAAATATTCTTGATGCTATAGTAACTGAAGGTTGAAGGATTTGTGAGTAAATATAACTTGGAATCCAACTCAAAAATATGACACGATGATAGGAACAATGAAGAGTTAATTAAGTGAAGAGTAACAAGCTAAAACTACAAAAACACAAACCCAACAATAGCTCACAAAATGGTTTTGGATAAAATATCTTGAGAATAAGAAATACTAATTTGAATTCATAAGAAAATTATTTATTCTCAAAATAACTCATATAAATAATAAAAATTGACCTAAGATGATGACAACTCAAAATAGATCATCAAATCTATACAACACTTGTCAACATTTTCTGTAATATGCAAAAAAATAACATCAAATAGGGTACAAGATGTTCTTGTTAAAAATATAAAACAAAATGGTAAAATAATTTTAATTTATACATGAATATGAAACTAAAATAAAGAAGTCAATTTTTAGTTTCCACAAATACTAAATTGGGCCACTAATTTGGCACCCTTTCCAGAGTGACTTTGCAAATAAAAATTAATAATCAATAGAAATTTTTGGTTAAATTGACTTTGGAAGTGAGTTAATAAAAATAGTAAACATCTCCTGTATAAAAATTAAAGTATCATATGACAATTTAAAGGTTTATAAAATCACTACCAACCTTCATTTTAGTGAAGTACTACTATTAACTATGTTTGTATGGTCGATTCCAAATTGACTCTAAGAACTATAAAGGGACAAGAAGTGCAGAATTTTGATAAATGCCTCCATAATGGGGCTACCAAAAAAATGAATATATAAGGAGTTAATAAAATTATTGTTTCTATTCATTCTTGTATGGTATATATTTTAATTTTAGGTTTTAGTGGTCTTAAATTATGAGTTTAAGCAATTAATTAAGCCTATTAAATAGGTTGTTTTGGGTTGATTTCTTTTTTTCTTTTTCCAGCAGACAAAACAATAATCATTACTATGATTCAACTCTCATACCTTAATTAATTTATTTATTTCATCTTTTTTAAAACAAAAAGTCCTAGATTGGACATAATAACATCATTATATAAGAAAATCATCTAGAATTAAAGTATAATAGTCATCGGTGTATGGGGGATACTAAAAATCCAATGAACCAAGATAAGTGTCATATTTAGCTAAGGAAGATATGGAAGTTTCCATTCCATCTCATTATTAATTTGGAACTATTATTCACCCTCCATCCTATACAATCGTTACCCACACATCACTGTTATGCCTCACCCAAAAACAAAATTATGTCACTAAATTGCTCTATCCAAAAGTGCCACAACCCTATTAAATTAAACTTTGAGGATGTTATTATTAATTATAGAGGTATTTTCATAATGTTTCAATTACATAATGGCATTCTCTTCCCTTTTGAAATACCATACATATTATAGACTCATTAGGTAAATAATGAAAATTATCACAATTTTGTTCATCCCAAACAAGGGTGGGGGCATAAAAGAAGGTTGGTTTTTCATTTTGGAGCTATTCTCCTCTAAATGTTCAAAAAAATAAGTGAAATGCTACACAAAAAGTGCAACTACTGACAAGTGTGATAGAGAAAAACTCCTCAAAACTCCTGGTAGGCTCAAAAAATGAGTTCAGTTTTGTTCTAGAGTAGGCACAATCCTCTAGATTTTATTTATTTATTTATTTTCATTTTTTAAATGAATCTATCTAGATAAAAGGAAAATATCACTAATGTTTTAATTTTTTTATTGGTTACACTAGACAAATATATTCTCTTATAAGACCAGTTTATTATTTTCATATTAGAATAGAAGTCATGGATTGATTCACTTGCCTGGATAATTGGCTAGCCACCTCCTTTCCTTCTCTTACTCACTCCAACTCTTCCTCTCCTAAACCAAGATATCTCAAACTTCCTCCTTATCTTATCAAATAGCCTTTCATAATCCAATTACTTTGACTTCTTTTACACCATAAATCTTTAGTATAAAACAAGGAGTAGGTAGGTTAACTACTAAATGGGATAGATGAGATGATATGGAAATCTCCTCTTCATACTCCATATCACATCATAATTAATACCCTATAAATTTCTCCCATCATTCCACCCTTCCTATACACCTTCATTGATTCTTTGTACTTCATCATTAAAACAATGCTTTGGTCTTTGTTCACTCAATTTTATAGAAATGTCATTTGTTTGAAATTTAATCATACTTATAATTTGCATATGAAAATTGATTTTTATTTGCATTAAAAATGTCTATTCTTGAATATTATTAGTTTTTATTTCCATAGGAAATAAAATATATTAAAATATAATTTATTTATTTTATTTAATTTATTTTTATTGTTTTTATTTTGTTTTGTTTATATATATACATATTATAAATCATTTATATATATTTATCTATGTTAATTTTGTTATATATATATATATATATATATATATATATATATATATATTAAAAACCATCTCACAAGAGACATTTACATGAAAATAATAAATGACATTAAAATACCTAAGCACAGCTATCTAAACAAAACTCTCTGGTAGAAACTAGTTTACATCTCATAATATTGCAAACCAAACTAAGTGATAATTAATCAAGTTACCCATTTACCAACCATTAACAAAAAGGTTCCACTCAACAAGTACAATAAATCAATCCAACAATCACCAGCTTGACACAAGGTGATGTACCCCTACCATTTTTATATTAATTGGATAAGCAAGCACAAAGAGAATTAATACCAAAATAAATATTTTACGAGATAACCAACTAACAAAATTTAAACACCCTCAAATCTCACTAGTTTTACTCTAGAGATGCAGCAGTAAATAGACCATGATAATAAGAAATTTCATTGTTAATGCCAATGGAATAATTTGGAATGAACATAACTACATGAAGAAACATTGGTACCACCTTGAAATCCTTAAAGACCACCAAGGGACCAATTTGTTGTGCTCAATAAAGATACTACATCATGACAACCAACATTATGGTCACAACCAAAATACCAACACCTATTTAATATAACATTGACAAGATAACACTCATGAAATAGAGAGGGGTATTACATTTAATGCCTCTTGAAAATGGAATAATCCTCAATGTGCTAATTAAAAATACATGGTGGGATAATTACCACACTCATAAACTATTATAATCATGAAAGGGAGTTAGAAATTTTTACTACACCAAAATAAATCACCCTAAGGCAGAGACCCATTGTCAGATATTTTGTTTCCTAACCTTGGAATCCAAATTGATTTTAGTAACCTATAATTCAATTATTGATTTTAGTAACCTATAATTCAATTAGTCGATATCAATGTCCAAACTATATTCAAATGTCATATTATAATGCCACTATTGTAACCAACTACTATCTTGAAGAATTTAAGTTCTTTTGTCATGAATGTGTGTGTGTGTGTGGGTGGGGGGGGGGCGGTATAACCATACTGAATAATAGCAATCCACATGAGGTGAAGAGTGAATAATAACACATATATGAATTAAATAATGTAACATTGAAATTAATGTTACATGCCATCATAATGGAATGACCCATTATTGAGAGAAACAAGAATCCACTAATACCTAAAGTCCCACATGTAAAATAATTGAACCCAAATAATAACTAACATATGCATGGAGATATAAGTGTCATATTTATTTAATTCATATTGATATAAATATGAGCACCAAGCCATGGTGAAATTACACTATGTTAAGATCAGTGTCATTCCATAGCCCAACTATACTAAGTAAAACTAAGTAATGCTAATCAATATAAACCAATACTAATGACCACTAACTATCACAAACCAACTAATATAAAAAAATACTCCTATAAAAACTCTAAATTTATAGGTGAAAAAATCATCAATCTATTGTATGATTATACTAAACACTCAGTGTCATCCCATGATGAACATAGCATGTGATGAATAAGTGTCAAACCATGAAAACATATTATACTACCAGGATTTCTAAATAATGTCGAGACAAATTATCTACTAATTCATACTATCCAATTGAGCCATGTTATGTAACTAGGTCACACTAATTAATATCATAAGGTGCCAATTAAAACCCAAAATATACTCATGTGAGCATGAGATCTCAAGCACCTATCCATTGTAATACCATTCTGAGCCAAACTAAGCAATATTAAACCATACTAAATCAAAAATCATAATATATACCAAAGTGACCAAGCAATAACTATATACCAAATCATCTGATCAAACTTTAAAAATAAGAATCCTATCTCCAAGCAAATGCCACACACACACACACACACACAAATCCACCACATCTGGTGGGGTAGGAAGGATGGTATTATGAATTCATGTGACAGGCTCCCACCTTGACCCACTATCTATAGTCCAAGATACTTCTCTTCCCCCATACCACTCCCCAAGCATAATAGTTATACACATACAAACACATAAAACCATCACAACAATTGCCAAAATACATTTTAAAAAAATCAACCTATCATGTAAGAGCCAAACTAATAAAAATGAGACCAAGTGGTCTCAAATGAAAAAGATAAACCCATAAATCCAAACTTTAAAATTTTAACAACAATTTCCATGATCAGTCAATTGATCAAAATATATAAAGATAAGAAGGATGGTATTGGTTTCAAATCAAATAAAAATAATAAATTCAATTAAATAAAATAATAATTTTGACAAAACACTAGAAAAATAAAGATCACATCATGAGCACTATGTGGCTTTACAAGTCACCCAAGGGAAGAAGGAATAAAAATAATTTTAATTACCTCTTAAAGGTAATAGGCATCACAATTACCTATCAGAGATACGAGGTATCTTGATTACCTCTTAAAGGTTTGAGGCATCTCAATTACTTCCTAGAGATATGAGGAACATTTTTATTAGCTCTTAGAGGTCATAAAATAACTGTGCATCATCATATGTAATAGTGTCACAATACAAATCAACAAAACAAATCTTGTGCATAACATCCTAGTACTATAAAAGTAACTATACTAGTTCACATATCTAACTATCATGTAACCAATACATTATCAAATATCATAACTGGTAGAGGATAACTATGTCAAAATATAACCCTCTAAAATTATATGACCAAAGTACTATCAAAGGGAAAAATTGTCTATATCTAAAATTATGCTCAATGACAATTATCATATGCTAAAAGTATCTTACTATCAATAAGATCTAATTAATCATCTTAAGAATTAAAATGTGTATCGATTTTACTGCTCATCAAATCATACCTTAACTTAACATGACTTTACCATTCTCAACCAGGTGTGGTATGTATAAAACATGGTTTTAAAAACCTTGACACATGCATCTAATATGTTATCATAGGTTACTTAGCACAACATGTATAAGGATAAAATAGGAAATTCAAAAGGCTAAGGATCACCCCAAAAATTTTATCACCCATAGGGTTTGAGAATCACAATTAGGTAAAAAGTACTTGCTCTAGATAAATAGCATAAATGATATCAACTCAAGGTGTTACCTCATCTTGAGCTTGCCTAAGTAAGGAAGATACTACTACATAGGTTTCTCTCATTTTTAGAGGTGATAATATGTTATTTTATTTAATTTATTCTTATTATCAAATTATTTCAAGGCTAATATATAAGCAAGGAAGGTGATTGTCCACACATAATTCATTAACATGAACATTTTTTTATAAATAGGAAACAAAATTACAACATCGGTCTAATATTCTTCACAAAATCCAAGTAGTATAAAATTTGGCACCCAGTGCCTCAAGAGACCAACAATAGATTATATAAGCATTTCATAACAAAAATTGGGTTCTTAATTTGACCCAACTCAAGGGTTTGATGGTCTTAACCCTGGTATCCCATTATTTGGATCATGATACTCTTCAGAAGTTGAATCATTTTTAATCCATCCACCACATCCATCTTTTGTTGGTTCAAATTTTAGTTGAACCTTATGTGGGTAATTCTTATCAAAATGGCCCACAACCTTGCATAAATAACATGTTCTCAAATAATATTCTTTAGCAATTAGGATCCCAAATTATCAACTTGGCCCTACACTAGGGATTTATGTTGGTCTTCCACATGCATGTTGACATACTTAAATCATGTTGGTATCCTTTTTGAAAGTAGCACATGTTCTATAACAAGAGTGAGCCATATCATAAGGGAAGTGAGAGTATCTCTCTAGCACCTATGACTTCGTATTTTTGTAGACTTAAGCACAAAATGGTTGCTATATCTTTGGTTGATGTTACTACATGGGTTTCTACACATATTACTAACAAGAAGGGGCTCCTTTGGGTATAAATTGGGTCCAAGGAAATCTCTCCTCCAACATGTGTACCAAGTACTGAATGGTCTTTAAAATATTCTAGTTTACTTGCATCAACGACTCAAGTGATGGTTCGTAACTATTTTAATCACAGGAAATACCCATTCTATCTTTGTGCAACATACTACAATGGTCCAAAACTAAATCTTAATTAGAAATTTTGAATCTAAACATCCCATATCTCTTAGTGTTTCAACTTGGCTCTGCTACCAAAATGTCATCCTAAAATTTACATCTTGGACACACTTAGAAAACTACATTTTTTTGTGGTATTAAATAATCTTGAATATAACCCTTACTATTAGATCCATCATTGTATGATTGAAATCCATGTAACATGTCTCAATAGCATATTAATTTCAATCCTTATGCCTCCTTATCAACCCATTATCATTATTATTATTATTATTATTATTATTATTATTATTATTATTATTATTATTATTATTATTATTATTATTATTATTATTATTATCAAATTACTAAGAGGATATCTTCATTCACTCTAAGAGTCCCTAAGAACATTAGTTAAAGTACTTATTCTACTAATTTAATGCACTTAACAAAATTCCATGGTTTCCAAAACATGAACAAATCATGTTTTAAAACATCATTACATCAATTAATTTCATTTTAATTTTATAATTATTCCCCATTACCCAATGCCAATTTTTCTTCTCAACCCTTCTAGTGACATGAGTAACTAAATACCTGGTACACATCCCTCTCCCCATCTTATCACTTTTCATACATTGAATAAAAACCTATTACGCACAAATTTCACCTTTAATTAGTCTATTAACAAAATACATACTCTTTTCAACTTTAGCCTCTATTTTACCAATTAGGATTAGGTTGGTAAGGTCTACTCACCAAATTCAAATAAGAACAAAAGGCCAAATATAGTTAAGTAAATATTAAGACTTTATCTCATAAGTTTGAGTATGAGTTCACTATAACAACCTCTATTAATCTATGATTAATCAAATCTTAAGAGTCACTAAATAACACTATGACTAACATAATTCATAATGAGGAGAATACAATGAGATAATTGTTTGATTTTGGTGCAAGGTACAAGGTAATACTTTCAACATTTATGAGGAGCCTAAAGGTTAAATATGACAAGCCTTAAAACTCCTTAATCATATCATTCTACATATTAAGACAATCTCTCTTTTATAATTCATTAGTTCTACTAAGATGAACTATTAAGACAATCACAATTTCTAATATGCAAGGAAGGTGGGTTAAGAGATCTAATGTTGTACTAAGGAGCCCATTGCAATGTTTTCCACAAGAAGGACAAGGACATTATAACCATGATTGAGTACTAAATTACAATGTAGTTCCCAACAAAAAAAATATTTATTTATGGATAATTATTAATTAGGATCTCCTTAATTATGAAATAATATAATACATTTTGTTCAATTATGTGTATAATACTGATAATCAATCTCTGAATACTAAATACTCTTCAGATGGCACAAATTACTCTATATAAATTAATTTAAATAATGGATTTTATTTTTGTCATTACCTACATAATCATTAAGTGTGTCAGTGTTAATTTAGCAAGTAAAATATATTAAAACTTTGGAATGCCATACTAATAAGATAAACATGATCAACAAAAATAGCAACTTAAATTAAATCCTGTTATAATAAAATCAAGGTCATGTTAATATAAAAAACATTATATATTTTTTCATTTAAGAATACTTTAACTATATAAATCAACCATTTAATATAATATCATAATAATAAGACACATATGCATATCACTAGGTAAAAAACCTATAGTGTAATAGGTGAGGAACAAATCATTGGAGTGGTCCTTATTCTCATTTTCTTCATTGTATAATTTAGCTTTCTTTTTAAAATAATTAGGTATTTGAATTAGGGTATGTGACACTTTAAAAACATAAAGAGCCTCATTATTCACTACTTAAATGATAATTTCAAATATCCCTCCAAAACACTTATCTAAATTATCCTTTAATTTCATAGTTTTTGTTCATTGTATATAGGTAAAAGAAATTGATTTCACTTACAACTCCTATGGAAGGTGACCCAAAACGTTCTATCACACATTCAAATCTTCATGCTACTCTAGTAATTGTTGGTCGAAGTCTTTGTGAGGACATCTCAACTTGAAATCCAACTCAAAAATATGATCGATGATAGGAATAATGAAGAGTTAATTAAGTGAAGAATAACATGCTAAAACTATAGAACTACAAAAACACAAACACACCAACAACTCATAAAATGGTTTTGAATAAAATGTCTCAAGAATAGGGGATACTAATTCAAAATAGTAAACAAATTATTTATGCTCAAAACAACTCATATGAAAAATAAAAATAGACCTAAGATGATGATAACTCAAAATAGATCATCAAATCCATACGACACTTGTCAACATTTTCTGTAGTATGCAAAAAACAACACTAAACAAGGTATAATATGATCTTGTTAAAATTATAAAATAAAATGGTATATTTTTTTTAAAAAGTTTATACACAAATATTAAACTCAAATAAAGAAGTTAAATATTTTAGTTTCCACAAATACTAAACTGGGCCAATAATTTAACACCCTTTTCGAAGTGAGTTTTATAGACAAAAAAATCAATATCAACATTTTTTTTTGGTTAAATTAATAATGGAAGAGAGTTAATAAAAATAGTAAACATATCCTATAGAAAAATAAAGTATCATATGATAATTTAAAGACATATAAAATCACTACCAACCTTCAATTTAGTGAAATACTACTATTAACTATGTTTTACCAATTAATTCCAAATCAACTCTACGAACTATAAATAGACAATAGAGACATAATTTCTATGAATGCCTCCATAATGGGGCCACCCAAAAAATGACTACACAAAGAGTTAATAAAGTTATTTTTGTTCATTCTCGTATGATATATAATTTTATTTCAGGTCTTAATGGTCTTAAATTATGAGTTTAAACAATTAATTAAGCCTACTGAATAGGTTGTTCTGGGTTGATTTCTTCTTATTTTTTCCAAGAATATAAAACAAAAATCATTACTATGTGTCAACTCTCATACCTTAATTTATTTATTTTTCATTTATTTTTAAACAAAAAGTCCTAGATTGGATATACTAACATCATTATATAAGAAAAGCATCTAGAATTAAAGTATACTAGTCGTCGATGTATGGGGGACACTAAAAAGGCATTGGACTAAGATAAGTGTTAGATTTAGCCAAGGAAGATATGGTGGTTTATTTTCTATCTCATTATTAATTTGGAACTATTATTCACCCTCCATCTTATATAATCGTTTACCCACACCTCATTGTTATGCCTCACTAAAAACATAATTATGTCACTAAACTACTCTATCCAAAAGTGACACAAACCTATTAAATTCAACTTTGAGGATGTTATTATGAATTATAGAGGTAGCTACACAATATTTCAGTTCCATAATGTCATTCTCTTCCCATTTGAAACATCGTACATATTATAGATCCATCAGGGTAACAAAGAAAACTATCATAATTTTGTTCATCCCAGATAAGGGAGGGGACATAAAATAAGGTTGGTGGTTCATTATAGAGCTATTATCCTCAAAAAATTTAGTAAACATCAATGGAATGTTACAGTAAAAAATGTAGTTTTTGACAAGTGTGATAGAGAGGAACTCCTCAAAACTCCTGGCAAACTCAATAAATGATTTGAGTTTTGTTACAAAGTAGGCACAATCCTCTAGATTTTATTTATTTATTTATTTAAAATAAAGTTATCTAGATAAAAACACAATATCACTATTATTTTAATGTTTTCTTGGTTACACTAGACAAATATATTCTCTTACAAGACCAATTTATTTGCATAGCATATTAGAAGTCATATATTGATTTACTTGCCTGGATAATTGGTTGGTGACCTCCTTTCCTTATCCTACTTGCTCCAACTCTTCCTCTCATGATCCAAGCTCACTCAAACCTAAAAGTTCCTCTTTTATCTTCTCAAATGTCCTCTCACATTCTAATTCCTTTAGCTTCCTTTGCACCATAAATCTTTAGTATAAAACAAGGATCAGGTAGGTTAACTAATAAATGGACTAGGTAAGATGGGATGAAAATATCCTTCTCTATACTCCATATCACATCATAATTTACTACCCTATAAATTTCTCCCATCATGCCACCCTTCCTATCCACCTTCACCAATTCTCGGTACTTCATCATTAAAATAATGCTTTGGTCTTTGTTCACTTAGTTTTATGAAAAAGTTATTAATTTGAAATTTAGCCATACTTATAATTTGCATATGAAAATGAATTTCTATTTACATTTCAAACTTCTATTCTTGAATATTATTTAGTGTTATTTCCATAAGAAATAAAACATATTAAAATATAATTTATTTATTTTATTTTTATTATTTTTATTTTATTTATATATACATATTTTAAATCATTTATATATATATATATATATATATATATATATATATATATATTTTATCTATGTTACTTTTGTTTTATATATATATATATATATATATATATATATATATATAATAAAAATCATATCACAAGAGATGTTTATACAAAAATAATAAATGGTGTTAAAATATCTAAGAATAGTTATCCTGACAAAACTTTTTAGAAGAAACTAGTATACAACAACTCATAATCTTGAGAACCAAACCAAGTGACAATTAATAGACTTACACACTTACCAACCATTAACAAAGTCTCCACTCAATAAGTATAATAAATCAATCTGACATTCACCAGCCTAACACATGGTGATCTAACTCTACCATTTGTTGATTAACAGGATAAGCAAGCACAGAGAGAAGTAATACAAAAATAAATATTCTACTATGAAATAACCAACTACCAAAATTTTAACACCCTCAAATATCACTAATTTGCCTCCAAATATGAATTACTAAATAAGACATGATCATAAAGATTTTTGTCATTAATGATAATGGAATAATCTAGAATGAACATAACTATATATAGATGCATTATTATCACCTTGATATCCTTCGAGGAAACTATAATAGACCAAATTTGTACCCTTGGAAGATAGTTCAAGACTTATAAATTTAGGATAGCATGGAGATAATCCTAGCTTGTGGGTGGGCTAATAGGCGGATTGAATATCTAGGTTATAGGGCTAGTTCCCCTTGATGTATCACTTAGGCTCATTCACTAATCTACCACATTATAATGAAATGGGAGAGAAATATACTCTAACAGAGATGATGCACCAAATAATTTGACCACTACCAACTAGCTATAAGTGCACATAAACCATGAGACTAACCTGAAATAAATGCTACTCCTAATCTACCTCTCTATATCAACACTTTACATGAATAGACAACTCACTAAACCTTCCCATATCACTTAGACACTTGAAAAGACCTACAAATAAAGCTTTCAAATTTATTATAAATGTTATAAAATGATAAAATGATAAGGAAGATAAGCTAATCACTTGACAATATCTATTAGTCATGCACACACATTGAAACTAGTCAAAAGAGGAGGTAAAACTAGAAGTTTCTCATTGATTAAAGGCTTGGAAATAGGCAAGGCTTCACCATAGCTATGTGGAGAATACATACATAGCCTATCAAGGCTAAATTTATAGATAAATGAGATAGGAAAAGAGGGAAAGGTGTAGGAGAGAGAGAGGTAACAAGTGTCAAATGAGGGTTACACTCAAGAAAAGAGTTATTAAGTAATCATAACAAATATTAAAGGACATGAATATGATTCACTCTTCCAAGTGGTGTGGGGGTTTCCTTCTTTCTTGACACCTTTGTCTTATTCTTTAAAAATACCCCTTCTCTTGGCTTGTGAGATGATAAGTGGCCTCATTGATTGTCAAGTCATGTTGAATTGATCTCTTGTTCTAGTCTTTGATACCTTGCATCAATCTAGAATCTCTACAAAACTAACATATCAGTGGTAATCATCAAGTAACTCTTTAGGTGTCTTGAAACCCTTTACTCTACCATGCCTCACCTTGCTTACAAGTGTCAAATATTGATTTTTTATCTCCAAGTAAATATCTCTACATGGATGGCATCTCTATATCATATCAGACTTGAAAAAACTCATTTGGAGGCCTCAAACTCTCTCCAAGACTTCATATTATACCTAAATCTCTCACTAGCACTCAAATCCTTGTAGCCAATGTAGACACCTAAATTACATTTAGTGTCAAAAATGCACCTAAAACCTATTAATTATTCTTCTTAATATAATTCATGATGCATATCAAATATATATATATATATATATATATATATATATATATATATATATATATGAACCCATCATCAAAACACTATATCATAAATCATAAATAGCATCCAAAAGTCATTTGATTAATTGTTTGTTAGTCATTTGCTTACTTGTTTATTAGTTATTTGCTTACATGTCACTTACTTTTTTCATTTTTACATTCATTTAATTTCTTGCACATATTTAATGTTTACTTAATTCTATAATGTTTGGTTGTTTTCATTATTGAAAACATTTCTTTTTATCTTGTATTTATTATTATTTCTTTTATCTAGATTAATATGTGCAATACAAAAGGTATTATTATGATCTTCCATATCATGATGAACTAAGTTTTTCATTTGTGACTCTATCAATACTTATGAGTATAACACTATAGTCATTATGGTTTTTCCATACCATTAGTGCATATTATCATGCACAATATCAAAAACTAGGTTTCTCAACTCTTACTTGATTGGCATTATTATTTGAAATCCAAAGTAAAGAAAATAAATAGTGGAAACTATCAACTCATCCCACATCCTTGAAATAATAATATGTGTGTCATCTCACACAAATCCATTGTGGTTTATTCCTCAAAGGACCTATGACAAGCTAAGAAGACTGATCCATATAATACTCTAATGTAGTAGTCGAATTTGTCTCTTCCATGCACATTTCAAATAGACACTATTTTAATCATTCCATTCTCATTATCCATTTCAAACACACTCATTAACATTCATAATCACATCAATAATCACTTCAAATTATCAAACAACATTCTTCTTATCCAACCTAATATTTCTAATTAATTTTCCACTATTTTTAGTAACTTATCCTAAACCAAAATGCAATGTCTTCATGGTTGCATTCTCCTTTCCAATACCTTCATTTTGGCAAAAATGATAGCTCAAATAGAGTCTGGAGTCAAAACTTATGCCCTCCATAAGATGATCACTTCTAGTGTAAAATGAATTCATAATTAACCTTGAATGAATTCGTAGTTATAAGAATTGAGAAATCATTTTTTTAACAAATTCTCCATTTTGTTTAATGAATTCTCAATTATACATGCCAAATTCATAATTATGATAATTTAAAAATCATTTTCTTCATGAATTCATCACTATGTTCAACACATTCATCATTATAGATTCTAATTTCATTATTATGCTAATTACAAAATCATTTTCCTCTCCTTTTCTAAGCATTTAACTTCATAAAAACTAATTTTTTTGCCCCATACAACCCATAATAACCTCTCTCTTACATACATAAATTTAATCCAAGCCATTGAATCATTTTATCCATCATCATTAATCCATGTAGTTGCTTCACTTCCTTGTTTATGATTACACATCAATCATCCATGCTCATTTCTTAATCTTCCCATTCAATATCCTACACTTATTGATTAAGACTGATAACATCATAATATCCATCCTTTCTCCATCCATCACTCAATTAATTATTCAACTCATCCAAGCTCCCACATCTTTTCATTGTAACTTTATGATGGGATATATTATTCCCATGTCTGTTCTTATGAACCTTGATTCATAAGACACATCAAAGCATGTAGTTCATCTCAAGATGTATCACTTCTCAATCCAATCATTGCATTATCACTGTTTGAGGTAAAATTAATCCATCATTACATCCAATCATAATGTGTAATAATTAGCGTAAGTGGGTTAATAACATCCATGGGTTAATCTTAAATTACATCATCACTTTTATTATTGCATTGGGAGAACTACATCTGGCCTGATATCCCCACTCAGACTTTGTCCACGGTAGATTATGTATGCAATTATTAGAGACATAGGGTCTCTACCACCATCATCCATCAAATCCATTTTATAAACATTTATACTTTCATTTAATTAAAGTGATATATCTCCTTATCAATGCTTACAACTATCAATTTTTTAAATCTTTATCATAAATCAGATAATCTATATTTTCCATTTTTATGGACTATGGTTTACCATCATTGGGATATATCATTCCCACATATGCTCTTGAGAACCCTAATATGAGCACAATATAAGCATGTAGTTTATAAAGTGAGAAACATACTTTTTCCAATATCTTCTCTAGCATTTAATAACTAGGGGTAAATAGTTTTACATGTACCCTCTACAATATTGTAAACATTGGTATTGATACAAGTATCTATATGATTGATGATAGTTTTCTTATTTTCATCTCCCATTTACTTTTTTCATAGATTTTGAGCATTTTTCCATTTTATGGCATAAACCCTCGAGGGGGCATCATCATACTCGTTTTCATTTATTTGTAAAAAATTTTTTCTCCTTAATCATCAACACTCTACTTCTACTATTCTTCAAAATAGTATTGCTTCACAACACTATTTAAAAAAGGGGAAACTTTTTTCTCCTTAATCATCAACACCCTACTTCTTATACTATTCTTCAAAACATTATTGCTTCACAACACTATTTCAAAGAGGAAAAAATGTTGACACCTAAATTACATTTAGTGTCAAAATGCACTTAAAACCTATTAATTATTATTCTTAATATAATTCATGACATCTCCCTATAAATTCAAATAATTGAATAAATCAAATTAACCAATTATCCACACTTTTAAATCCTTATTTAAATATTATATATGGATTTTACACCTCACCCAACATCTTACACCTTATTCTCCCTCACATGTTAACTCATCCCAACCAAACCCACAACTTCCTCAACCTCCTTTGAGTCATCCCCTAAGCTATTAAAAAGTTTGACTCATTCATGGTGACTCAGTTAACCATTTTCATACTTCTCTCAACCATTTTAAATAGTCATCATCCTCATGGGTGAGGACTCATTAGCCATCGTAGATTATTTAGATCATTTAAAATATCCAAATAATCCTCCACCCTTGAATATTCCTCTATAAAACTATAAATAAGCATGAAAACCATCATTTTCATCCATCTTGACTTATGCTAATGAAGTGATATCCAATTCACAAGTGAACCCAAGTAAATCAAAGCATCCAAAAACTTTTTTTACACCAAAATGTTTCCCATTCTCCTTTACATTATAAGAGTAGGCAACCACATTGTTGAAGATCAAATCAAGTTTACATTGTAATGGAGGAAACTTTCATATTTTAAGGTATAAGTTTGTGTTTACTATTTTATTTTATTTAATCTATTTTAGGTTAAATTTATCTTAGACTAAGATTGCATTATTAGTTGGTTTCTTATCATTTCTAGATTTAATTCAATACAACCCTAAAAACACATAAATATCCTTGTGTGGAAGAACGTAAAAAATATCATGGAGAAATAAAGATAGTTTTGAGTACCTAGTATACCCTTATAACTCCATGCCAATTTTCATGACCTAAGAGTGAGTGGAAGTGTCCCTTTTTACTTGATCTCTCTTTCTAATTAGGCCTCAATTAGGTCTTTAAGCCTAAAAATTGAGTTTTTTATCAAATGGCCTCCCACACATGTGAAACCTATAGGAAGATTTTATTTAATTCAAGTACCTCCTAATCTTACTCCATTCCAAATTTGAAGTCCTAAGATCCTATACGAAACTCATAAACAAACCTGTAATAGTCCTCTTTAGCCATTTTCTATACACTATACTTGCACACATGCCAACCAATGGATTTAAATGGTGCTTGGGTAAGTTTTTAAGATCATCCATGTCATTTCAAGGTTTATTCAACATATTTGGATCCATTAGATTCATATTCTATCTCATTAGGTCATTAGAGAGCTCCTTGGTAGTTTGAGACGAGTTCACAATCTTAGCAATGGTTCCTAAAGACCAAATCCCTTTTATCTCTCATAATTAAAAAATAATGAAATAAATTAGGACACAAAATTATCTCTAGGATCTTGGGATCTTATGCAACATATCTGTATTGTATTGAGCAAGATAAATTAGCCTCTTAAGTTGGTAAACTATGTTTGATGAGTTCAAGGAGAGCCAAATGGTTTAAAAAACTATATTAGAGCTTGGTTTTAGTTATAAACACCTTAGAGAGGTTTGTGACACCAATAATTGGTTTCAATGATCTTATTTCCCATATATCTTCATTAGACCTCCTAAAACCTTCATTGGTTGATGTTAGGGTTTATGACTAACTTTGAAGCAAAGACCCTAATGACTATGTTTGATCCTTTTCTTCATTTTTGAAGGGGATAAAACTCATATAATGATTCTTTAAATTCCTATCCACATTTTTAGGTCTTTTTATGTACCATTTTACCTTCAAAAGACCATTCTCATGATAATCTAGCATAAAAAGCTATGTGTTTATGAGTGCTCAATCAGGCCTACTCAATGTCGATATAGAAGTTTTATAATGTATTATTTTGATTGAGTAAAATTCAAATATCTCTAATGATATATCATTATGTTTTCACATGTTCCCCATACCCCTAGAACTCCTTAAGTTGCTCATATTTGAATACCCTACCTATAGGTGAATGAGATTATGGGACTACAAGGTTTAAAGTGACTTGTTTCAATCACTATCTCTAATCTTATCAAGGTTTCTCTGACCTCCAATGACCTTTTATAACTTAATCTATCTATTTAAGATCCAACCCACTATTATACATTGTATCTTTTCTCAAGTTTGAGACTAATTGTAGCTACTTAAGTAGACCTATAGATGGTGATTTTGGGGTTTGGTTACATATTGAGTTTAGGAACTCAATTAAAAATTAATGAGAAAGTTTAATGACCTTTTATAATGTATTTATAACCCATTTATCTTCATTTGAATCTCTATAACCTTCAAGACTTCACAAGCTCGCAAGCATACATTTCTCTCTCATGTCCTACCTGTAGTTCTATAGGTTGGCTTGTGTGTTACCATGTATCCCTCTTAGGCATTAGGTCCTAATAACTTAATTTTTCCATTATATTTTGACTTCTCAAATATTTTAACATTGACTTGCCTTCATGGTTTAGGTTTTCCAACTCAAAACATGATGCATAGTTCATTGTATTTCTCATGAAAATAAACCTATAGGTCTGTAGACTTGTAGGTCTGTATTTCTCATTATTTAGGCCTTGAATGGTGTTATTTGGATATATTTATCCCTAATAAAATTTTTAATTGGATTTATCACCTCTCTCATTATGTCAATATCTCCACATGAATTTGAAAATGCAAGACAAACCTTTTAAAAACCTTCTTTACAAGCAATATCAAACATGATCTTTAATTTGAGGACATGAATGTCACTTGGAGGATTGTGTATGAAGTGGTAAATAATATTGAAGAGATTTGTATGAGATTAAAAAAAATTGGAAGACATTAAACCATAACCTATATGCATTTAACTCTATCAACTCCTCTAAAACTTTCAAACTTTGAAGTGAAAACCTTGCAACTTCACTTTCCATGAAAAATACCACTCATGGATGACTTACATAACATGAAAATACTTTTAAATGAAATTAGAAGACTAATAATACAATTTGGGTACCTAAAACAAATTCCTTCAATAATAATGAGTTAACAAATTTACCCAAGAGGCCTAAAATTGACGCTATCATGGTTTGAGAGGCAGTTTTAACACCTTGAAGTCTTAATGATTGTTCATAAATGAGATGGGATGTATCTAAAAATAAATTACACAAATTTAAGGTGACTAGGACACCTAATATTTC